>OY731404.1:43550754-44011654 GCA_963425845.1 Sphenostylis stenocarpa | reverse complement strand
AAGGTCCAAACCACAAACACGAAGTCACCCCTCAGGGAATCGACGCATGATCGGAATCGCAAGCCGCCACCATTGCCAAAGGATCGGCTACCGCAAGAAGGGGCATCCGGAGGCACATAACCGGACGGGGGTTCATACTCGTCAGCCAAGGGATTAGCTACCGCGTCGAAGGAGCATCCCAAGGTTTCACATCGGCGCATGATCAGAATCAGTAAGTCGCCACCATTGCCAAAGGATCAGCTACCGCAAGAAGGGGCATCCAGAGGCACCAAAACCAGACGAGGGTTCATACTCGTCAACCAAGGGATCAGCTACTGCGTCGAAGGAGCATCCCAAGGTTTCACGCCGGCGCATGGTCGGAATCGGTAAGCCGCCACCACGGCCAAAGGATCGGCTACCGCAAGATGGAGCATCCGGAGGCTTAACCACCGAGATGGGGTGCGTACTCATCGGGCCTTACGGAAGAAGGCTTACCAGACGGGGGTTCATACTCGTCAAACACCAGATGGGGGTGTGTACTCATCAGGCCTTACAAAAGGGGGCTTACCAGGCGAGGGTTCATACTCGTCAAACCAGATGGGGGTTCATACTCATCAGCCGAAGGGGTCAGCTACCGCGTCAAAGGAGCATCCCAGAGGTGCACAACACAACATCTCCCCAGAAGATCATCCGCCGCAAAGACGGAGTATCTGAAGGGAAACCGGGCAAGAGGGTCAACTCCTTTACCCTCCAGTCGATCACCTCAGCACAAAAGGCCAGCAGTCGACTGATTGGGTAAAGGGGGGGCAGCTGTAGACCCCAAATCTTGCCCAACCTCCAAATAAAGTCAGAAAGCTTCCTATTTGAAGACGGCCGAAGCCTAACAAGCCATTAGGAGAGACTATTAGGCCCCCGTACTAAGATAGGAGGGTTTTTTGGCCCGAAAAATAAAGTTTCTCGCCCTGAAGGAACGAGACCGCCGTCTGGAAGGACCGGACCGCCGTCTCGTCTCAACGCCAGGACGAGACCGCCGTCTCCATTGTCCAGACGGCGGTCTCGTCACCTGCAAAGTTGAGACGGCGGTCTGGGTTTCCCAGACGGCGGTCTCGATTCCTGCAAAAGTCGAGACGGCGGTCTGGGTTTCCCAAACGGCGGTCTCGATTCCTGCCCAGTCGAGACGGTGGTCTGGATTATCCAGACGGCAGTCTTGACCCTCTACCATGAACGAGACGGCAGTCTGGACTTTCCAGATGGTGGTCTCGACCCTGTCAGAGGAAACGGCGGTCTCGACCTGTCAGGCGCGAAAAACTATAAATAGGGGTCCTCCCCCCCTCATTTCCACACAGAATCAACATAGCTCTCCCTTCTCTCTAGACTTTCTCTCTCTAAGAATCCCTCCGAGGCATTTCCGGAGTTTTTGAGTGTCTCTAGGCATAAATTGAGCGTTCTAAATCTTCTTTAGAATCCCTCCGAGGCATTTCTGGAGTTTCTGAGAGTTGTAGAGTGAAGGGTTGTCAAAACGCACCATCTCTTTTAAAATATAAAAGCTTGCTTTGGAGGTGCATATTCTCCCTCTCTATTTTTATTACTGCCATTTAAATTACGCAATAGAAGTTAGGGCCATGTAGTCATAAACTCAAATTCCGCATAATAAAAGGGTAAAAGCGCATTTTTCCAGTTTAATTATTTATTCAAGGTAGCCGGCCTATCATAGGGAACCCGAAAGGGGCCTCGTAAAGGAACTAACACTTCCTTTACACGTAACTAACTCCCTTACCCAACTCTGGTTCTAATGACCAAAGTTGGTTTTCGAAAACCAACGCCTTTTTAAAACCCCTTTTCCGATGTTTATGGTAAAAATATCGGTGGCGACTCCGTAGAACCCAAATTAAATAAATCCCTGGGTTAGCCCGGTTATCGGACAACCCAGGGATACTTTCGAAAACCTCGCCCCTAGGTTAGCCCAGTTATCGGACAACCTAAAGGCGTTGTAACCACCAATAAAAAATGCGAAAATAAAGAGGGTCGAAAAAACCATCGCGTCGCTCCGACCGCCTCCTTTTTGACGGCGGCGACATGACCAAAGTTGGTTTTCGAAAACCAACGCCTTTTAAAACCCCTTTTCCGATGTTTCCGGTAAAAACATTGGTGGCGACTCCATAGAACCCTACGAAAATTAGTCCTTGGGTTAGCCCGGTTATCGGACAACCCAAGGACGCCCTTTCGAAAACCTCGCCCCTAGGTTAGCCCGGTTATCGGACAACCTAAAGGCGTTGTAACCACCAATAAAAAACGCGAAAAACAAATAGGGTCGAAACCATCGCGTCACTCTGATCGCCTTTCTCTTTTTAGACGGCGGCGACAGATGGCGGCTCCACTGGGGAAGCCTCGAGAGTTGATCCCATTTAGTGATGGGCCAGCTTAAAAATAAATAAACCAAGAAAATAACGCTTTTGCCCTTAACTTGTATTATAACATGTTTTACGGTTTGGCTTTAATAATTGTTGCTTGTTTATACTTACGCAATTGTGTGAAATACAAACTGTACAAAAACCCTTGCACACTACAGTTCCCTCTATAACCGGGGGCAAGTGAGAAATCAATAGGGAGTGGGTGGCAGGTACGGTTCGCTGTAGTGAGGGCCTTGAGCCCACCAGTGTGATCGGAAAGCACCACTCAAGATGATAACCTTCCTCTTTTGGCAACAAGACTGACTATGGCCTTAGTGCTAAGCATGGTCAGAAGGCTGGAGAGTGGGGACCCTATAATGGGGGCACCTTGGGGGCCTTAGCCTGGTGAGAACAGTTAGAACCTACCCTCGCCAATGCACTTTTCTACAGGAAAACCCTACCTCGTGATAAAAACGAATTCTCGCCTGTTCGTGGATGATCGAATTGTGTGTGCATATGTTTGCTGCATTTGTTTGTTGCATAGCATAAACAAACAACAGAACAAAAATCACAAAAAAAAACTTGCACAAATAAACGCCCTTATCTCGGACAGTCTGCCTTTTAGCTAGCCTAGTTTCAGGTTCTTTGTAAGCTAAGTAGCCACGCAGTTCCGACAGAAGAGATAAGGGATGCTAAATATTCTTTCGCATAAAGACATATTTTTATCTCGGACAGTCTGCCTTTTAGCTAGCCTGGTTTCAGGTTCTTTGTAAGCTAAGTAGCCACGCAGTCCGACAGAAGAGATAAAAGGCTATAAAAATAATAATAAATAAATCCAAAATAAATTATAACAAAATCAAAACATTTATAAAAATAAATTTGACAAAGTTGTATCATTCATATTACATCATGTCATAAGTGGAAAAACCAAGAGGAAAAAAATAAATGCATAAGGAAAGTATGCATACGCATCATTTTAATAAATCCCTAAAAAGTGGGTCTTAGAAGCGTTTTTTGGGAAAAATACTGGGCCAAATCCCCTTCGGCAATTTATAGCTTGATTCTTCACCCTTTTCTCTTTGTTTTGATATGTTGTGCGTCCAAATCAGACATCTCAGTCAAAAGTTATGCCACTTTGAACATCTGCTTCCCTTTTGTACTGGTGCATGCATAGATACATTCATTCTAGGGGGCATTAGATATCCCTAAGACAAAGGCGAAAGAGGCCCAAGTGCGCTTGTAATCTTCCATAAGGAAGAGATAAGTGTGTTAAGGCATATGGTGACCTTTATGAGGAAAGAACCATTCTGCCAAAGTGGGTATGACACTCCGCAAAGCGTAAACTTTAAGGATGATGTCAAAGCCATTGTCTTAAGGCATATCTATCCCACACCAATCATTCATTTTTAATAAAAACCCTAATTCATGTGCATTCTAGAAAGCGGCTAGTATTCTTCATGTCCTCATCTACATACAAAAAACACAAAATCCCAAATACTATCATACATCATATTAGAAAATAAAACATGATAATGTTTAGGAAAAAATAAACACTTGCATACATGCATCCACCAAACTTCATATGCATCTAACAATAGACAGTCGAAGAAAGTGGACATTCCTCAATACCATGAAAAGAGGATTAGGGCATTCGCATGCCATACACGGGAAGTCAAAAAAGGAAATACATACAAATATTTACCCGCCTATGGGTTCATTTAGGCTTCTCCGCTTTAAAAAAAAATGTACTTCGAAACATTGCATTGAGGAATGTACACTGTCTAGATGAAATAAATAAAATTGTTTGTTTTCATCATTCAATCGTCTATTGCATTCATAAATTGCATTCACAAATTGCATTCATTCTCACTTTAATAAAAATAAGATAATAAAAAGAAAGGATTAGTCGATGTGCTTTCCACGAATTGAAATAGGGTGAAGAGCAAACCTTTTGTCATCAAGTTTTTCCCAACGGTTGATCCGCCTAAGGAGGATAATAAGCCTCAACCGTTGGTCATCTGAATAAATAAAGGAGAGGAGGCAAGGACGTCATCGCATTTGTTCCCATGTCAAATAAAGTTGTACCATGGAGATACGCAGAAACATCGTCTACCAATGAAGATATCTCCAGCATAGCCGGCATTCGGAGGCAAGATTAGAAGTGGAAGAATCTATTTCACCAAGGACGTATAAGATGACGCTCCTAAGAATAAAGTAAAAATAATAAGACCAAAGAAAAACATAATCCAAAGAGGAAACTGAGTAGACTTTGGATTCACGACGCTAAGGTAGTTCTCTCAATGCTCCGCCAAAGAGACAAACTCAGGGTAGGTGACAAGCTAGTCACAATTTGAGCTAGAGACGACATTCGGATCAGCAAATCGTCTGCCCTACCTTGAATGGATGCGGCGGAGGAGGACCTTTGAAATATCTTTTGCCAATATGAAAAGACTTTCCCAACAATATGAAGGTGACCCACATGATAAGGAAATATGGATGCCGCCCAAACCAAGGGCTCGTTAGAAACTCTCAAGGAATAAGGGAGCACCAGATTTTGAAGACAATCCTTTAAAGCATGGCCTAGGGCATGACCCTACAAAGGATCAAGCTGCACAGAAAAAAGGGAAGTCTCCCCTCCACACCTTGAATCAGATTTTCCCATATAGAGGGGTTCAAGCGTCAAAAGCGACTTTAGTCATTAGGTGTTCTACTTCAGATTCTTAGGGTTTGTAAATCCAATGACTATTAGAGATTACTCCTCGGGGCTAGCCCGACCCCCGAGCATTGTAGGGCACATATTTCCCTATTAATTACAAAGAATGTCATTCTTACTATCTGCTTCTCTTCTTGCTATTCATGTCTAAACCTCATTAATAACCATGTTTAAGCAAACGTTTCAAAAATGCGTCAAAATGCACCATCGTCAAAATAATCAAACCACTCATCACCACTGATTAACTAGAAACACAAAATAAGGTTTTACCTCGTCATAAATAAAGCCATGTTTCACCAATGTTGTGCAAAAAGAAAACAAAAAAGAAGCCCATAAGAGCTAAAGGCCAAAAAAAAAGAGGCAAGGTACCCGGTAGGAAACCCATGAAGGGGGCTACACAAAAGTTAGGGTAAACCCGTTAGGACACCCGAACAACCATAAAGGGTAGCCTAGGCAAAAATCAGGCTTACAAAATAAAGTCCGCTAGGTTTCCCCAAAGCAAGAAAAAAGAAACCTAGACAAAAATTAGGACAAAACAAAACACAACATCCTAGACTGAAAACCCAAAGGGCTGACTAGGGAAGTCAATCAGTCATAGCAAGCGCCATAGAATAAGACGCCACTCCATAAACAAAACGTTTGTTTAAACTAGCCTAAACACTCTAACCAACCTTGGCTAGCCGTGCTTACAAAAACCATTTTTTGTCAAAATAAAACAATTCTAAAACACAAGCCTTTGAATTAAATATCCTCTTCTTTCTCTTCTCTTGACCCTTACTACTACAACATTCTAGTAATTAGTAGGGAAATGTGGAGATAGTAATCAATAGGAGGATTGACATCCCCAAGGAAAGGGAGGGGTGCACTAACATGGCAAGTCGCTCTGAAATCAACACAATCATTCTTCGGTCACGGTAAAGTCAAGACAGCAAAATCGGTACAGCCTATCCTGTCGACAAAAGCACATAACGTCAGAAGCTCATCAGAAGTAAAAGCACATTGGTTAATCCTTTTGAAAAAATTAATTGAAATAGTATTGTAGGATCCATATCACGAACATTGCATATGATAGGGTCCTATCTCTCAAAAAAAAAAAAAAGAAGCGAAAGAAAAATGAAAATAAAAAGAATAATGACTGCTAAGAGATTCTTAGGCAAAAGTTAGGGTAGCCCGCTAGATCGAAAACCTGCAAAGGGCGGTCTAGGAAAGAGTTAGGGCATTCATAAAAAAGGAAAAAGTCCGCTAAGATATCCTAGGCAAAAATTAAGGCAGCCCGCTAGACCGAAAACCCCAAAAGGGCGATCTAGGCAAAAGATAGGGCTAAACCAAAAAATGAATAAAAGAGAGGGGTCCTTCATCATAATCATGAAAGTCCAGCAGGAGAATGCCAATCACTTTTCCAGATGCATCAATCAAAAAGAATAGATTGCATTTAGGGCATCCACACACAAGTAGTCGCACAAAACGACTTTGTCAATGTCAAAAATGAAAGAAATAAAAATCACTTCAGTCAAATAACAAAAAACGAAAATCATTCATGCATATAAGGAGACTAGCTCCATGTTTGTGATTAAAAACAGGATCACCAAGACTGAGTCTCCAAATAATGCCCTCAAGAAAACGGAGCAAGTCGTCAATCAAGCAACTCAGCAGAATAAGAGCTTCTGAAAATCAAGAGCTCCAACTACCATTCTTCTACCCAGAAAAGAAGGCACAAGAAAGTAATAAGTCTCCAAACATTGCTCTCCCTCAAGAAAGAAGAGCGAGTTTTCATAAGAAGCTTCCAAAAGCCAAAGCTCCAATCATCACCCAATAAAAGAGGGCACAATCATCAAGACATCATAAAAGAAAAGCCAACGGAAAGGCTTAGTCATCCCCAAGAGGATCCCTTCCTACTCCGAAGGCAAAACAAAAACACTCCTCACGGCCCAGCATTACCACTACACGAGTCATCAAGCATACTCACCCAAAGTATCCTCCACACTCCCCAATGGAGAATAAAGGCTTCAAGAGCCCATCATCATCAATAGTCAAAAGAGTCCAATCTCCATACCAACAAGGGCTCAACAAAAAAAGAAAACCCTTGCATCCCTAGCGGATATCCAAAAAGGCCATGATAGAGAGGGCCGAATAAAAATCCTCAAGTGGATCTACTAAAAAAGTCTACAAAAAGAATCAAGAAATTCCCATCCCCCAGTGGAATAAGAGTTTCACAAGTTTAGCTCGCACCAACATCAATCAAGGAGCCAAGACTCCATCCCTAGAAAAGAAAAATCAGATCCCCAGGAAGTCAACTAATTCCCTGGTAGGTCACCAAAGGAAGAAAACTTCATCCCTAGTGGACCTCCCCAAAAAAAAGAAGGGAAAAAGCCAGCGTAATAAAAAGAGACTAAAAAGTAAAAAGGCTTACGCATTATCCCCATAAAAAAGCCAAATTTTAAAATCGCGATAAAAAAGAGATAAATCACAGAAAAAAGGCGAAATCAAAACCATTGCAGCAGAATAAAGAGCTTCAAGGAAAATAGCTCTAACCTCCTACACCAATAAACGAAGGTACACCAGAAAAAGCCAACGGAAAGGCTTGATCATCCCTAGCGGAATAAGAGCATAGGCAAAGCCAGCTCAAAACAACAGCATCCAACAAGGAGTCAAAAACTCCATTTCTCCCTCAGGGGGCAGATCAAAATTAGATCCCCGGGAAGGAAACCAATTCCCCGGTGGATCAATCAAAAAGAAAGATCATCCCCAGTGAGCCTATTGCAAATGCAAAACTTCAAGTTCATCCTCAGAATGTCATTTGCCTATGCATAGGCAAGACCTGGAAAACAAGAGCCAGCATCCCCATAAGGGAACATCATCCTAGTCAGAGGCAAAACAAATGAAACCAAAAGTCTTCACTTCCGATGAAGCATCTGCTTACCCAGAGGCGTTACCGGAAACTCAATGGATATCTTCCTACTTAAGAGGCCTCACCAAGATCAACAAATCCCCAGAGGATTCTTGCCTACCTAAGAGGCACTCATCAAAAATTCCCGACAACCAGCAAAGTCGGATGACCACTACCAAAAGATAAAAATCCAAGAATCCCCAGCAAACAAGCAAGTTGGATGAGCACCCACAAAATTCCCGGCACAACCCGGATGACCGTTCAAAGAAGTCCAAGTACATCTACCAACACAGAAATCACTCTCCAGGGAGCCGGCGCATGAGCTACATGAGCAGTAAGCCGCCACTACCACCAATCCTACGCAGTGGACTGTACCAGCTTGATAGGGGGTTCATACCTATCAACCAGCACACAAGGAGTGCCCAATCGGCGCATGGGCCACCTGAACAGTAAGCCGCCGCTACCACCAGTCCTACGCAGTGGACTGTACCAGCCTGATAGGGGGTTTATACCTATCAACCTGCGCACGCATTGCCCCTGATCTGCGCTCGAGCCAGATCAGTAAGTCGCACCACCAGCCTGATGGGAGGTTCATACCCATCTAGTCCCACACAAGGACTGCAACTACCAGCCTGATGGGGGGTACATACCCATCCAGTCCCACACAACGGACTGCAACTACCAGCATGATGGGGGTTCATACCCATCTAGTCCCACACAACGGACTGCAACTACCAGCCTGATGGGGGGTTTATACCCATCAACCGAAGGATCGGCTACCGTCAGAAGGAGTATCCTGAGGTTCTACCACGTGTCCACTGAAGGGATCGGCTACTGTCAGAAGGAGTATCCCAGAAGTGCACGAACACCGAGATTTTCCCCAGAAGATCAACCGCAGCAAGACGGGACATCCGAAGGGTAACCGAGCAAGAGGGTCAACTCCTTTACCTTCCTGTCAATCTGTCTCGCACAACAGGCCAACAGATGACTAGTCAAGTAAAGGGGGGGCAGCTGTAGATCCCAAATCTTGTTCGGCCTCCAAATAAAGAGTAGAAGACTTCCTATTCGAAGATGGACGAAGCCTAACAAGCCACTAGGAGAGACTATTAGGCCCCATACTAGGATAGGAAGGATTTTCGGCACAAAAATAAGGTTTCTCGCCTTTTGGGGACAAGACCGCCGTCTCGAAATCGAGACCGCCGTCTCGCCTCATGCAAATGGCGAGACCGCCGTCTCGCCAAACGAGACGGTGGTCTCGCCACCTGCGAAGGACGAGACGGCGGTCTCGTTTGGCGAGACGGCGGTCTCGACCCTGTCAGATGATAACGGCGGTCTCGCCACTGTCAGGCGCGAAAACCTATAAATAGGGGCTCTCCCCCCCTCATTTCCACACACCACATAGCCTTAGCTCTCCCTTCTCTCTAGAATCCCTCCGACGCATTTCCGGAGCTTCTGAGTGCCTTTGTGAGCGTTTTCGGCGTCTAGAAAAGTTTCCAGCGTCGTGTAGAGTGAAGGGCTGCCAAAAAGCACCCATTTCCTTTAAAAGAAATAAAAAGAAAGCTTGCTTCGGAGGTTTAAATTCTCCCTCTCTACTTTTACTGCTTTAATTTTAGATTATGCAATAGATTAGGGCCATGTAGTATAATTTTAAATTCCGCAAAATAAAAAAGGGCAAAAGCGTGTTTTTCCGGTTTATTTATTAACAAAATAGCTGGCCTATCATAGGGAACCCGAAAGGGGCGTAGTAAAGGAACTAATACTTCCTTTACACGTAACTAACTCCCTTACCCAACTCTGGTTCTAATGACCAAAGTTAGTTTTCGAAAACCAACGCCTTTTAAAACCCCTTTTCCAATGTTTCCGGTAAAAACATCGGTGGCGACTCCATAGAACCCTACGAAAATTAGTCCTTGGGTTAGCCCGGTTATCGGACAACCTAAGGACGCCCTTTCGAAAACCTCGCCCCTAGGTTAGCCCTATTATCGGACAACCTAAAGACGTTGTAACCACCCATAAAAAACGCAAAAAACAAAAAAGGTTGAAACCATCACGTCGCTCCGACCGCCTTTCTCTTTTTAGACGGTGGCGACAGTGGATTGTGTGTTGTGCCGTCTCTAGGGAAAGCTGTTCTTCATCTCTTGTGTGACTCAAGAGAGGTTCTTTCGTTACCCTATCTTTTCATTTGTAATCTGCTTGTATAACTTTGATTATAGTGACAGCTTTAGCCTCTGTTTGAGTAATTAGCAACTGGATGTAGGGTCTTTTGATCCGAACCAGTATAAATCTTTTGTGTAAGACTCTATCCTTATTCTATTTACGTTTACACAGCATTTTAATCGGTAAAATTTAGGGAAAATTTTGAAAACCTAATTTTTCTTAAGAAACCAATTCACCCTCCCTCTTGGTTTTTGTCCATTCACGCAAACATTCCACTGCGCATTTCTAACAAGTGGTATCAGAGCTTGCTTTGATAGTCATTCAATTTTTTTCAAAAATGGCCGGATAAAATCAAATGTTTGCCAAAGGTGCTTCTATCAATAGACCCCCACTTTTTGTAGGTCAAAATTATCCATTTTGGAAAGTTAGAATGCAAATATTTTTAGAATCTATTGATAGAGGTGTTTGGGACGCTATTTTAAACGGTCCCTATATTCCTAAAGTTTCTGAAAACGGAGTAGATGTTCCTAAATCATTTTCTAGATGGACGACAGAGGAAAATAAAAAAGCTCAATTTGACGTTAGGGCTAGAAATATTATTTCATCTGCGTTAACCCTTGATGAGTTTTACAGGATCTCTGTTTGTAAAAGTGCTCAAGAGATGTGGGAAATGTTGAGAGTGACCCACGAAGGTACCAACGATGTTCAAAGAGCACGGAAAAATTCTCTAATCCAAGAATATGAGATGTTCTGAATGCAACAAGGAGAACACAATATTTGACGTTCAAAAGCGTTTCACACACATTGTGAACCATCTCACCGGATTAGGTAAAATTTTTGATGTTGATGAATTAAATGTGAAAATCTTGAAATCTTTGGATAGGAAATGACAACCTAAGGTGACGACCATCTCGGAGTCACAAAACCTTGCCACAATGTCTATGGCGACTGTCACCGCCGTCAAAATGAGGCAGTCGGAGCGACGCGATGGTTCCGACTTTCCGTTTTTTGCGTTTTTATTGGTGTGGTTACAACGCCTTTAGGTTGTCCGATAACCGGGCTGAACCTAGGGGCGAGGTTTTTGACAGGGCATTCTTGGATTGTCCGGTAACCAGGCTAAACCAAGAACTAGTTTTTGAAGGGTTCTTCTAGAGTTGCCACCGACGTTTTTACTGGAAACATCGGAAAAGGAGTTAAAAGGCGTTAGTTTTCGAAAAACCAACTTTGGTCATTAGAACCAGAGTTGGGTAAGGGAGTTAGTTACGTGTAAGGGAAGTGTTAGTTCCCTTACAACGCCCCTTTCGGGTTCCCTATGATGGGCTAGCTACTTTGGATAAATAAATAAACCGGTGAAAAATATGCTTTTACCCTTTATTTTGCAGAATTTAAAATTATGACTACATGGCCCTAGTTTCTATTGCATAATTTAAAATCAAAGCGGTAAAAATAGAGAGAGAGAGAGAGAGAGTGAAAACCTCTGAAGCAAGCTTTTCTATTAATCTTTTGCAATTAGGGTGCTTTTTGGCAGCCCTTCACTCTTTACAGCACCGGAATCACTCAAAAAACACTATAAAACACTCTAGAAAACTCTCAGAAACTCCGGAAATGCTTCGGAGGGGTTCTAGAAAGAGAATTTGAAGAAATATCTAGAGAGAGAGTGGAAGAACTGTGGGAAATGAGGGGAATGACGCTCCTATTTATAGGGATTCGCGCCTGTCAGGTCGAGCCGGGCCATCTCGTCTAACAAGGTTGAGACGGCCGTCTCGCCAAACGAGACGGCGGTCTCGCCATTTGCGCAAGGCGAGACGGCGGTCTCGACCTTAAAAGGCGAAAATCCTTATTTTTGGGCCAAAATTCCCTCCTATCCTAGTATGGGGCCTAATAGTCTCTCCTAATGGCTTCTTAGGCTTCATCCATCTTCGAATAGAAGGTCTTCTGATCTTTATTATGAGGCCAGGCAAGATTAGGGGTCTACAGCGGCGCTCTTTGGAAAGTTGAGAGAGCATGAGCTAGAACTAGGAAGGCTAAATGATGAAGAAGGTCAACACCAAAAGAAGAACTTAGCCTTCAAAACTGAAATTTCCAAAGGTAAGAGTAAAAAGGAAGAAGAAGACTCGGAGAATGATGAAGAAGAATTGAGTCTCATGATTAAGAAATTTACCAAATTCATGAAAGTCAAAGGAAGTCATCCATTCAAAGAAGGGAAAGGTAAGAGAAAATACTTCCTTAAATATCAAATGTTATGGTTGTGGTGAAATAGGACATGCGAAGACCGAATGTCCAAACAAGAAAAATGAAGATAACAAAGGCAAAAAGTTCTTCAAGAAGAAAGCCTACATCGCTTGGGACAATAGTGATTCAAGTTCGGAGTCAAGTGATTCGGAAATAGAAGCTAATATTTGCTTAATGGCAAAGGACAATATTTCTTCCGATTTTGAGGTAAGTGATTCCGACTCATCTTCAAGTGATGATGAAAATAATTTTGATGAATTGCAAAATGCATATAATGAATTGTTTATTGCCTTTAAGGACTTGAAAAATGAATACAAAGGTGTGAAAAAGTTTTTCACCAATCCGAAAAGGAAGTGGAGTCCTTAAAAATGAAAATTGCATGTTTAGAGGAAAAGGAAACCTTAGAAACGAAAATTGTATATATACATGAGAATGATAATAAGAATATAGCAGGTGCATCTTGTAAAGAGTATGAATATGACATTGATATACTTAATCATTTACTTGATAAAGCCGAGAAGGAATTAAGTAATAATAATAAGGATAAAGTTGTTATTGCTCAAAATATGTAAACCATCATGTTCCTTTGAAAAAGCCTAAAATTAAAATTAGAAGAGTATGGGTTGAAAAAGGAACTAAAGCATCTATTGTTAGAAAAGTATCATATTGAAAAGCTACATCTAAAGCATGTTTTTATTGTATGAAACATGGTCATACTTCAAATAGATGTAAAATCAAACATTTTGGTGTTTCTAAAGGAAAATATATTTGGGTTCCTTTAGTTAAATGAATTTTTTGTCTCTAACCCCAAGGACCCAAAAGTTATGGGGACCTAAGTTTACTATGTTCTTGTTTTGTACGAAACTTCCAAATCAAAGAAGTCTATGTGGTATCTTGATAGTGGATGCTCTAAACATATGACCGGAGATAAAACGAAATTTGTGAGTTTCAAAGCTAAAGAACACGGATATGTAACTTATGGGGACAACAACAAAGGAAGGATTCTTGGAATTGGAAATATAAGTGGTGCAAAAACTTTGGAGATTAAGGATGTGCTTCTTGTTGATGGGCTAAAGCATAATCTCCTTAGCATAAGTCAACTTTGTGACAAAGGATTCAAGGTAATATTTGAAAGTAAGTTTTGTACCATACATTTGATAGATTTTGAAAATGTAGCATTGAAAGGCATTAGGCATGATAATATATATTTGATTGATTTGGATTGTATACATGATACTAGTATAACATGTTTAGTTGCTAAGGAAGAGAACCCATGGTTATGGCATAAGAGAGCTGCTCATATAAATATGCATCAATTAAACAAATTGATATCAAAGGATTTAGTTATTGGTTTACCTAAGTTGAAGTTTGAAAAAGATAGATTATGTGATGCATGTCAAAAAGGTAAAGAAGTAAAATCATCATTTAAATCAAAGAATGTTATTTCCACTTAAAAACCTTTAGAATTATTACATTTAGATTTATTTGGTCCTTCTAGGATAAAAAGTTTTGGTGGAAATTATTATGCTCTTGTGATTGTTGATGAATTTTCTAGATATACTTGGACATTTTTCTTAACATTGAAAAGTGAAGCTTTGAAGGTCTTTAGGAAGTTTGCAAAGCAAAATTCAAAATTAAAAAGACTTAAGAATTAAGGTATTAAGAAGTGACCATGGTGGAGAGTTTCAAAATGAAAGGTTTGAAAATTATTGCGAGAAAAATGGTATATTGCATAATTTTTCTGCACCTAGGACTCCCCAACAAAATGGTGTAGTTGAAAGGAAAAATAGGTCATTAGAGGAACCTGCTAGAACAATGCTAAATGAATCAAATGTTCCTAAATATTTTTGGGCTGATGTTGTAAGTATTGTATGTTATGTTTTGAATAGAATGCTCATTAGGCCAATTATAAAATCAACTCCCTATGAATTGTTAAATGGTAGAAAGCCTAATATTGCTCATTTGAAAATATTTGGATGTAAGTGCTTTGTGTTAAATAATGGAAAGGACAACTTAGGAAAATTTGACTTAAAAGCCGATGAGGGAATTTTCTTAGGTTATTCATTAACTAGCAAAGCTTATAGAGTGTTTAATAGAAGAACCTTAAATGTTGAAGAATCTATACATGTTACTTTTGATGAAATTGTAGACCTTGGGGGAAATCCTCTTGAGTCAAATAAAGAACTTGTAGGTGATGATGAGTACATAAGAGAGGCTCTTGATGAATTGTATTTGGAAGAAAATGAGCCTTCTCAAACACATGAATTAGCAAAAGAATGGCAATCACCAAGAGGACTTTCAATGGACAATATTATTGGTGATATCTCAAAAGGGGTAAGAACTAGAAATATGACTAATTTCTGCATGTCTGTAGCTTTTGTTTCACAGATAGAACCCAAAAATGTTGAGGAAGTGCTTAAAGATGACCAATGGTGCATAGCTATGCAAGAGGAACATAATCAATTTGAAAGGAATCAAGTCTGGGAATTAATCCCAAGAGAAGAATCACATCAAGTAATTGGAACTAAATGGGTATTTAGAAACAAACTTGATGAAGATGGAAATATAACAAAGAATAAAGCCAGACTTGTTGCCAAAGGTTACTGTCAGGAGGAAGGTATTGATTATGATGAAACTTATGCTCCTGTTGCCAGAATTTGCTAAGATAATGCAGGGAGAATTTGAAATGTCTATGATGGGAGAATTAACGTTCTTCCTTGGACTTCAAATCAAACAACTTAAAGATGGAATTTTTGTCTCTCAAACCAAATACTGCAAAGAGGTTCTCAAACAGTTTGGAATGGACACTTCAAAGGAAGCTAACACACCCATGGGAACTTCATGCTACTTAGACAAGGATGAATCAGGTTTGGAAATTAATCAATCCATGTATAGAGGTATGATAGGTTCACTGTTATACTTAACTGCAAGTAGACCTGATATTATACATTCTGTCTATGTGTGTGCTAGATTTCAAGCATGTCCAAAAGAATCTCACCTAACTGCAGTTAAACGTATTTTAAAATATTTAAAAGGAACTACTGGTTTTGGTTTATGGTATCCATCTGAAGCTTCTACTAGTTTAATAGGTTATTCTGATGCTGATTATGGTGGATGCAAAATATATAGAAAAAGTAATACTGGGACATGTCATTTGTTAGGATCATCATTAGTGTCTTGGCACTCTAAGAAACAAGCATGTGTTGCTTTATCCACTACTGAAGCTAAATATATTGCAGCTAGTAATTATTGTGCTCAAATTTTATGGATGAAGCAACAACTAGAAGATTATAGTATATTTCTAAATGATATTCCTTTGATGTGTGATAATACAAGTGCAATCAATCTTACTAAGAATCCAGTAATGCACTCTAGGACTAAACATATAGAAATTAGACATCATTTATTGAGAGATCATATAAGTAAAGGAAACTGTAAAATTGAGTATGTTGATACAAAGCATCAATTAGCGGATATTTTTACTAAGCCTCTTCCCAAGGATAGATTCTATGATCTTCGAAGAGACTTAGGGATATTAGAAATAGCTTAAATTCTGCTTAATTAAACAGTTTTTGGTTGGTTGTAATGTTATAATCAATTATGAAGGGTATTAATAGATTATCATGTGTCTAAACCTCAAAAATTTGATGAACTCTCTGGAATAATCGATTATTTGAAGTTATAATCGATTATTTGCACCTAAGAAGTCCAAAATCTGAAATTACTCACTGTATTAATCGATTATTTCATCAAATAATCGATTAACAGCTTGATTTAATCGATAAATGGTTTTGTTACTGGTTTAATCAACTCTTTCAAGATTTAATCGATTAAACCTGATAGTTTTTGTTTACTAGCCATTTCCAACGGTTCTTTTGGCCCCTATGCACTCCCAAATTATCGTTTATGACCGTTAAAGATGTTGTTTATAAATAGGAAGCCTTCATTTCACTTCTCCACACCTCAAACTCTTGAATCCAAGCATTCTAGCATCATTCAAGTCTTCTTGCCTTCTCCTAACATCACTTGTCTTCCTAAACTCTCTTGTTATTCTTCCAATCCTAAAATGACCTCATCTTCTCGTGCTAAAATTCCCACCAGAAGAAGATCTGCTCCTGCCTCTCATCCCCGTCCTAATTATGTCGAAGGATGGATCTCCGATGATGAGGGCCGACAGGAATTTCTCACTTTTTGGAAGGAACGAGGTATCATTACTCCCAAATTCTTTATTGGTGATCAATTCATCAATAAGGGATTTTATTTTCCTAATCTAAATGCAAGGTACATACTATCCTGACTTAGTTAGGGTATTTTACTCTGACTTTAAATTTAGAGATCAAGTAGCTACCTCTCGTGTAAAGGGGGTAACCATTATTCTTGATGACGATATATGGGAAAACGTTGCACATTTTCCTATAAGAGATGATGCTATTAACATTTTTGCGGAGTTAGATGACTTAGACAGGATCATGGCTTACCGTTCCTTTCTCCGCAACCCTTCCATGGAGATTGGGCGTCTTCTTCTAGTCGGGCCAATAAAGAAGGAAGAATGCCTGCTCCTGCATCTACTCATCTGGATCTTATGTCCCCGGGCAACCAACCATGCCCAATGCTCTTCAATAGATCTTCGCATTATTCATGCAATAATGAATAATGAGCTAATAGATTGGGGAAGCCTTGTCACAATGACTATGCTGAAGGCCAAACGTCATCCTACCTTCAAAATTCCCTATGCTCTCCTTATCTCTTGCATTCTAGAGTACAAAGGAGTGAATGTTGAAGGGGAAAAAACGGTATGAACGACAAACTTAAACCGAATGTTGAACAGAACATTAACCCAACTTCAAATGGTGCGTGTCAATAATATTTATGTTCATAAGGATGACGTTTCGAACGTAGATGCAGATGATGAAGATTCGGACAAAGAAATGCCTCCTGCTGTTGAGTTTCCCTCTGATCAGATTCAAAATGCTGGAACATCTTCTGCTCCTCCTGAAACCCGTCAATCTGTGGAAGACATGTTAGTTGATATGAAACAGAGGATGCAGGCATTCTTCACTCTCTCTGGAGTACGACATGAGGAAATCATCTGCCATATCTCCGATGTAGATGATAAAGTGTGTCACTTAGAAGATAAATTTGATGCTCACTTTAATAGTGATAGTGAAGAATTTTAATACTGTTTTCATGTCTTCTTGTTTTTTGTAAATTATTCTCATTAATGAAAAAAATTTGTATTGTTGCTCTGTTTGAGGGGGAGTTATTTCCTAACTATGAAAATTTTAAGGGGGAGCTCTTAACTTATTATTTTTTATCCTAATCAAAATAGGGGGAGAAATATTTAAAGCCCCTTATGATTGAATTTAAATATTATCTGGTATGTTTAATGTTTTTGTTAGTGTGATAGATAAAACAAGTTATTACAAGGCTTTAAAAGAAAATTTTGATCATCATAAAAAAGGGGGAGATTGTTGAAACATACAAGGACATGAATGTTGAACTTACATGGACATGAAACTTGTTGATTTTGATGATGATTCAAGAACAATGGACTTAGAGAATTGAAGACTTGTATTCTTGTGTAATAACTCTGTTTTGATGATTTTGAGCCTGTAATATTAGAGTCTAAGATAGTCAGCACATAGTCTACTCTTTAGAAGCTTCAAAAACTCATGTTTATCAAAAACACACTGGTTTAATCGATTAAAAGGCCAAATAATCGATTATTACAGAGAGAAAAACCTTTTTTTGTATCAGCTCTCTTGAATAATCGATTAACAACTGAAATAATCGATTAACAGGTCTGTTAATCGATTAACAGGCTAAATAATCGATTAACTAGCGTGGTTATGGGTTTCTGTTGATTTTGGCTCTGTAATAATCGATTAACACTCAAGATAATTGATTATCTTAGTCATATATGAATTTTAAACTTCAAATTAGACCAAGTTTCGAAAACCCTAGTCCCAATACACCAGGTTTCGAAAATCCCCAATTCCCAAACCCTAATTCATCTACTTAAGGTTCTCTAAGGCTCTCTGCAAATGGAACAACCTTTTTCAAACAAAAGTTGAGAGTTGTGATTGCCAGAGAACTGTTTGTTGGAGGAAAAAGGGGTTTTTGGAACCTAGTGTGGGCTATAAGCAATAAGAATCACTAAGTGGAGTTCTTGTTGGATTGTGTGATGTGTCGTCTCTAGGGAAAGCTGTTCTTCATCTCTTGTGTGACTCAAGAGAGGTGTTTTCGTTACCCTATCTTTTCATTTGTAATCTACTTGTATAACTTTGATTATAGTGACAACGTTAATCCTCTGTCTGAGTGATTAGCAACTGGACGTAGGGTCTTTTGATCTGAACCAGTATAAATCTTTTGTGTAAGACTCTATCCTTATTCTATTTACGTTTACACAACATTTTAATTGGTAAAATTTGGGGAAAAATTTTAAAACCTAATTTTTGTTAAGAAACCAATTCACTCCCCCTCTTGGTTTTTGTCCGTTCATGCAAACATTCCGTGTGTGATTCTAACAGTTCAAGGTTCTATATTTCCCAAAGTACATGGCAATGACTTGTCCCAAGAGCCATCTTATAATGTACTGCCGCAAGATGGCTCCATATGCCAATAACGAGGAACTCCTGATTCATTGCTTTCAGGAGAGCTTGGCCGATTCGGCCATGAGCTAGTATATGTAGTTGGAAGGGGGACAAGTCCAAACCTAGAGACAGTTGGCCGATGCCTTCCTTCGTCGTTACAAGCACAACATCGATTTGACTCCGGATAGGTCAGATCTACAAGCTCTGAGTAAGAGATAGAGAACATGTCAACTCTTTTCGCGGATGTGGTAACCATCGGTGAGAGAATTGAATAAGGAATGAGGAGCAGAAGGATTGTGCAACCTTCCTCTTCTAGTGCATCATTCAAAAAGTCCTTTGGCCAGAAGAAGGAGGGAAGCGTGAACGCCATCAACTTTGCTACTCCTTCTTCCTCTTCGCCACCAACTGGGCAATCACGCAGACAAGAGAAGAAACTCACTCCCATTCCAACCTCTTATGGGAGCCTGCTACCAAAGTTGTTAGAGGCCAAGCTCCTAGCACGTATCCCTCCAAAGAAGATGGTTCCACCTTACCCCCGTTGGTACAAGCTCAACAAAAAATGTGATTACCACTCAAGCGCTCCCGGGCATTCCATGGAGAATTGCGTGAACCTGAAATACAGGGTTCAAGAATTGTTGAATGTCGGGTGGATCACCTTCGATGCTCCCGTCTCTAACGTGGATACCAATCCTCTGTCACAACAAGAATAGTGAGGTTGGGTAAAAAGGGCCAATTGATTAGGGCTCCATTTGTTTTTAAGCTTCCTGCATATATCTCGCGGTCCCCACCCATGGCCGCAAGATCCTTGACTAAAAGGGCTTTGTAAACATTTTTTTTTATCAATAAAATGAGGCATTCTCATAAGCATTCATATTCTTTTCATTCTTTTCTCTCTTAATATTCTTTCAAAATAATTGACAATAAAATCTAAGTCTAAACAGAACCATAAATAAAAATAATCATGTATGTGATCGATGACTCTCTAGGGATCCGAAAGCCGAAGGCGAATGGATCGTGTCAGATAGTGAGAAGGGGACCATCTCCTCGGACATGCAAAGGCTGCTAACAAAGTAAGCTCAATACATATAGCCCTACCAAGAAGAAATCAAGGCCATCGATTTGGGGGCAAGAAAAAAGGAAATAAGTACTAATACCCAAATCAATGATAACGTCAGGGATGGGCCAGTACAAAAATTAAGGGAGTATATGGATGCATGTGCATGGTCTTACCATGACATGCCAAAACATCATAAGTACTCTCCCTACCAACCTAAGATAAATGGTGTAGTAGAGGCCGTCTATAAAAACATCAAGAAGATCATTCGCAAGATTATCAAAACCTATAAGGATTAGGCATGAAATGTTACCCTCTGCCCTTCATAGGATATCAAACTTTCGTACGGTCCTCCACAGGAGCCACTCCATTTTCCCTTGTATACGGCATGGAGGTCGTACTACAAATAGAGGTCGAGATACCTTCCCTGCAAGTTATCATGGAAGCAAATTTGATAAAAGCTTAGTGGGTCCAAGGTCGATACAACCACTTCAATCTAATTGAAGAAAAATGGTTGGACGTCATACGTCGTGAACAAAGCCTATCAAAAGAAGATCAAAAGAGTTTACGACAAAAAGGTCAACCCACATTCTTACCATGAGGGGTATTTAATGGTAAAGAAATTGCTTCCGGCCCAGAAAGACCAAATTGGAAAATGGACGGTAAATCATAGACGACCCTTCGTGGTCAAGCGAGCTTTCTCAGGAGGATCTCTTATCCTCACGAACATGAATGAAAAAGAACTTCAACACCCAGTCAACCCCGATATGCTGAAGAAGTATTATGCTTGAAGGACATTGCTCATGACCCGCCAGGATGAAAACTCGTAAATGGCATCCTGCACAAAAGTTAGGGTCCACTCGCCTCGCTAGGATACGTCCTAGGCAGAATTTAGAGGCTTCAGAAAAAAAAAATCTCCTAAGAGCAATGGTTATCTTAGTCGAAAACCGGAAGGTGGCTAAAATAACATCCTTGCAAAAGCAGACAACCTTGCATAATCTTCACTCCAGGCTCAAACATCTCAACTGAAGCGACTATGAAAACAAGGGGGGCAGATATCATAAGACATGATTGTTGAAGTCTATACAATGTAGCCAACCCCGACCAACCATTCTTCAAAATTCCATTTGTAATCCTTCTACAAAAAAATAAACCTTTTTGTTTATACATATCAATAAAATTCTCTTTCATTTCCTTTCTCTTGACCAAATTTTGGAAATTCCTCTTTATTTATGAATCATAAATATGTGAAAAGTCTTTTGTCAAAATCATATCATGCATCATAAACAAGGAAGCATTGAAAAAGAAAAATGAAAATAAAAAAGGAATCATGCCAGCTAGGAGATTCTTCGGCAAAAGTAAGGGCAACCTGCTAGATTGAAATCCCGCAAAGGGCAGTCTAGGAAAAAGTTAAGGCACTCATAAAAAAGGAAAAAGTCCGCTAAGATATCCTAGCAAAAATTTAAGGCAGCTCGCTAGACCGAAAACCCCAAAAGGGCGGTCTAGGCAAAAGATAAGGCTAAAACAAAAATATATGTGAATAAAAAAAAAGGAGCTCATTAGCATGATCATGAAAAGTCAAGCAGGAGAATGCTGGTCACTTTTCTAGATGCATCAAATAAATGAATAGATTGCACTTAGGGCATTCACACACCAGTAGTCGCACAAAATGACTCGATTAAAAACAAAAATAAATTTCGCTTCAAATAAATAGCAAAAAACAAAATTCATGCATATAAGGAGACTAGGCTCCATGTCTGTGTTTGAAAACAGGAAGCACCCAAAGCAAGTCTCCAAATGAAGCTCCCCTCAAGAAAACAAAGCAAGTCGTCATCAATCAAGCAACTCCCCAAAAAATAAGAGCTTCCAGAAACTCAAAATTCTTCCACCCAAGAAGAAGAAGGCTCAATCATCAACAGAAAAACCGATGGAAAGGCTTGAATATCCCCAAGCGGATCATTGCCTACTCCAAAGGCAAACAAAAAAATTACCTCATGGCTCAGCATTGCCACTACATGAGTCATCAAACACACTCATTCAAAGTCTCCTCCATATCCCCCAATGGAGAATAAAGGCTTCAAGAGCCCATCATCATCAACAGTCAAAAGAGTCTAACCTCTATACCCTCAAGGGTCCAACAAAAAGAAGAAAAGAAAAGAAAACCCTTCATCCCTAGCGGATGCCCAAAAAGAAGCAAAAGCCTGCGTGCATAAAAGAAATTAAAAAGTAAAAAGGTACACGCATTATCCCCACAAAAAAGCCAAATTTCAAATCGCGAAAAAAGAGATAAATCGCAAAAAAAGGCAAAATTAAAACCCTAACTTTTAGGTAACCATGAAAACCTCAAGTGGGTCACAAAACAAGGAATCAAAAATTTCATTCCCTCAGTGGAATAAGGACTTCGCAAAGTCAGCTCCTACCAGCATCAATCAAGGAATCATAAATTTCACTCCCCCCAGAGGACAATCAAAAACCAGATCCCCAAGGAGACAAATAATTCCCTGGTGGATCACTAAAAAGAAAAACCTATCCCTAGTGAGCCTACTGCAAAGGCAGTCTCCAAATTCACATCCTCAGAGAGTTGCTTGCCTGCGCATAGGCAAGATCTGAGGCAAAGAGCCAGCATCCCCAAAGGGAATATCAGCCTAGTCAGAGGCAAAACAATGCAGCCAAAAGTCTTCACTTTAAATGAAGCATCTTCCTACTCAGAGGCACCATCAAAATCAACAAATCCTCAGTGGATATTTGCCTACTCAAGAGACATCTCCAAAATCAATGAATCTCCAGTGGATCCCTGCCTACATCAAAGGCAATTAAAAAGAATCCCCAGGAAACCAACAAGCTGGATGGCTATCGAAAAAAGCCCAAAAAGAAGCAAGAATCCCCAGCGATCAACAAGTTGGATGGCTATCAGAAAAGGCCAAAAACCAAAATCTTCGGTACACCAGATGACTACTTAACAAAAATTCAAAAACACTCTTCAAATAAATAAACTACTCCCCATGGAGCCGGCGCATGAGCAAGAGCAGTAAGCCGCCACCGCTTTCTCTATCAAAAGGATCAACCACCACAACAAAAGGGGCATCCAGAAGACAGAGAGTTCCATACATCGTCCAAAGGATCAACTCCATTGCAAAGGAGTATCCTAAAGACAATATCTTCATATCCACCGTCAGAAGGATCAGCTCCGCAACAAAGGGGTATCCTGATGGCAGGACTTACATACATCATCCGAAGGATCAGCTCCATTGCAAAGGAGTATCCCGAAGACAATATCTTCATATCCACAATCAAAGGATTAACTACCTCATTGAAGGAGCATCCTAAAGGATTGGCTATCTCATTGAAGAAGCATCCTGAGAACAATCGAAGGATCGACTACCTCACCGAAGTAGCATCCTACAAATCATAGGATCGGTTATCTCATCGAAGAGGCATCCTGAGAACAAAAAAAGGATCAACTACCTCAGCGAAGGAGCATCCTGCAAATCGAAGGATAGACTACCTCATTGAAGGAGCATCCTGCAAATCAAAGAATTGGCTACCTCACAGAAGGAGCATATGTGTAGTTGAAGCATTATAAACCCTCAATCAGAAGAATTAATAATTTTTTAGTAGAAATTTTTTTTTTCCGATAATAATCTTTCCCTCGTACATAATATCAATATATAAATTTTCAATAATTCATTCCTGCATTTCATCATTTTAAAAAGTACTAAAAGTAAACATTCATAATTACATATAGATAAAATACTAGTACAATCCTCCAAAATATTAAGGGCAACATTGAGGATACTTCCTACAGAGCAGCAAACTACACAAAAGAGTAACTACTACTCACTACCCTGTAGGTCTATATACTATAAAAGACTATCTATAAAAGTTTGGATATGTTTATGTCAATACATGTTGCCATCATTATGGCTCCCAGCTAATGAGTATGAGTAACATACTCATCGGGTGTGGAATCTGTGTCATCTCCCCTTTCTTCAAACAATGACCGATCAGGTCCAACGAGTACCACAAGCACAAAGGAAATAAAGAAAACAGAAAGACAAGAGGGTGAGCAACAGTTCATACATCATTTTAAAATCAACATCATAAACACTCACAAGTCAATCAAATTCCAAATGATTGATGTTAATGATGCATGATCCTAATATGTTTTCTAAAATGTTTATGCATGCGGGCCCGAATCATTTCTCAAATCAGTACTGGGGTAGCCAGGAGTTGACACTACTAGGCATGGAAAATCCACCCACGGGATTGTTGAGACCCATGCTCAAATATAAACCCAGTAGCTCACTGACCATTGATATACGGTAAGAGCACAGTCAGGTATAGCAGAGTTTGTACAGTGGGATCCCCGACAACAGGTAGCGAGCCTGGGTCTTTTGGGGCCTCCAACCACTACCCTTCCTATCCTCAAGTCCTCCCTCAGGGCCTCCCTATCGTATTCTCAGAGTCCATCATCTCCGATTCCCCAGATTTCACAAATCACCATTTTCAAATGAATAATGTATGAGTCCCTAAGTGGTTTTTTTCTTAGAAATTCACATTTTTCAAAAAATTTGACAGAGTTTCCCTGTAATACAGACTTCCCAAAAATTTTCCAATCACCTGTTACAAGCAGAAAACTTCCAATATAGTTCAAAAAGGGTTCACAACCCATCATCCAATTCTTTCAATTTAATTTTCAATGAACTTTCTCATGAAAAACCACCATGCATATAAATGCTCACTCAAAGACCATACATATCATAATAGAATACCAAACATGTATTTTACATCATCATACACGTAAGCAATTCATGATCACTTTCACAACCAAGCATATAATAAAATCAAAATGATCAATCATAACAAATTTAGACAAATTCAACAAATAAAGTCAAACAAGTTTATGATGTAATCCTTACTATATAGCCCACCCCTTACCTGATACGTTCACACTTATTCCTTTCAAAGCTTGATGTTGTGTTTCAGCAAAATCTATATACGTAATAAAATGCTAGTTAGAATCTTATATTTCTATGATTCTATCTCATGAGAATTTAATTCATTTTGTATTGTTAATTCATTTCTAATAATATTTTAAGCTCACATTCAGCTTACAATTAACTCAGAAATTATCCTATTTTATAGGCACTTAGAGTAGAAAGAATCCTAATAACAACCATGGACAAGGTTCAGTATTTCAAAATTTTCTAGAGTTATATAAACTGTTTTGGCATGAGATTTGAGCCAAAATTTCAATAACTTAATTACCTACAATATTGATGAAGGAAATAAATTCAAATACCCTATAGAATAGATGCAGTTTTCAGTTTTCAGTGGTTGTTTCCAACTAGGCTCAATTACAATAACACTCTGAACATGCCTTGGTAATTTGACTATAACTCATGCTAAATATAAGCTATTGACATGAAACAAATTTATAAATTTCGGGGATATAATTTCCTACAACTTTTATGAAGGAATCAATTCATAATTTCATACGTATCAATCCCAGTAATTCAAAAACCGAGGCTGTTGAAACAGGGCAACATCTTAACGTCACAGCTAGAACACTTGACAGTAAAATGGGTATAACTTGAGCTACCAATATCCGTTTAATGTAAAACCAGTTTCTAAATTTCGACAACTTAAAGGGCTACAACTTTCATGAAGATACCAATTCCTAATTCTGTTCACACAAGTCCCAAAAATTCAATGAATAGTACCTACAAATTAGGGCTCTTAAAGTTTTTAGCTTAACAACTTCTAATCCTCAATTTTAAGCATCATTCTAGTATTCTAGGTGTAAAACCTACAATAACTTTCTTCCTACATCCATTCAAGTTGAGCCAAGTGAGGAGAAAAATAGAAAATGCACCGTTTTGAAAAATAAAACGGTAGAAATGTAGAGGAGATTGAGATAAACCAACTTACCTCTTGGAGCTCCTTAAGAAAACCAAGATTTTTCCCTCAAAATCAAGCTTGAAGGTAAGGAAATTTTTGAGAGAAAGAGAGAAACGAGGAAACTACGGTTGCAGGGTTGCAGAATGACACTCTTTCTTTTTAAAGTCAAACATTTCACCTAATAATCCGCTCAGCGCCTTTCTGATGCGCCCAGCGGATTACATGCCGCATGTAATAGAGGTTTCAAACCATAATCCGCTCAGCGCATTTCTGATGCGCCCAGCGGATTACAGGGCGCAAATAAGCAAGAGAATTCGAATCACAATCCGCTCAGCGCATTTCTGATGCGCCCAGCGGATCCCAAAACTCTCTGTTTTTAATCCATTAGAAGACATGTTGATCGATTAACAGACACAATCCGCTCAGCGGATATGAGGCCGCAAGGAATAAGATTTCGACTTACAATCCGCTCAGCGGATTTCCGTGCGCTCAGCGGATTATATTACAAGAAAAAAAAAATCTTCATTTTCTCCTTTTTACTCTAGCCAGGATTTGAACCCACAACCCCTAAGACTCTAACATCACTCCAAACCATATTAACCATCATATGTTTCTTGTCAATTTATACACATAATAAACTTTTAATGTATCCACACTCAATGCATACAAGAAAACAATAATTTCTAAATGTGATAATTAAAATTGTTAAGTCCATACTCTTTCAATTTCAATCCTAAATCATATAATTACTATCAGGCGTCCAGTTGCCCGCGAAACGGATCAATTTTAAGTATTTTCTAAAAATTCAAGAAAAATTCTAGAAAATCATAAATAATCTAACAAACATAAAACTCTACAGTTCCTTTACCCAATTCCTAATAATTTAATTATTAAAATTTTGACAAAGATTTTGTCAAAATTTAACAAACCAGGGGTATTGAGAATCAGGATGTTACAAGCATCGGCTACCTCGCCGAAAGAGCATCCTAAGGTTTCTTACTCGTCAGCTACGGGGTCAGCTACGGCATCAAAGGAGCATCCCAAGGCTACAACAACCAGATAAAACTCACACTCACCGTCCATAGGATCAGCTACCGCGTCAAGAGGAGCATCCAGAGGATAATCGGGCAAGAGGGTTAACTCCTTCACCTTCCAATTGACCTTATGGTACATTATCCCATAGTCAATTGGTCAGGTGAAGGGGGGCAGCTGTAAACCCCAAATCTTTCCCGGCTCCACAAAAAGGCCAGAAATCCTTCGTTCTGTAGAAGAATAAAGCTTCATAGGGCCTCTAGTAGTGTTTACTAGGTCTAAGGAGGGATTTATGGGGAAATAAAAAATCATTTTTGTCACGGAAGCAGTAAATGGCCATCCAGCATAGCCAGACAGTCGTCCACTCTGATTTTTTAGCTATGGACGATCGTCCACCTTAACTAGACGACCATCCATCCTAAAAATGAGGCATGAACGACTATCCATGCTAGACAGACGGTCATCCACCCTTAATTTTGGCCATGGACGGCCATCCATGATGGTGAGACGGTCGTCCATGTTTCCCTAGCTCGCTTCCCTATAAATAGGAGCCTCATTTCTCGTTTTTAAACACATTTCCACTCCTACACTCTCTAGGAAGTCTTTTGACACTTGGCAGTGACTCTGGGCATTATTCCAGAGTCCGAGTGAGCTTTCCGATTTCTGTTTAAGGTACAAATCTGTTAAGAAAGTCTCCTTTTAAGACGTCCGACGCTCGGTAGTGTGGGATTCTTATTTTTTGTTCGAGGGAGGAGTGTCTCTGTAGAGTGCGAGGACTGTCAAAAATAATCCTCAAGTTCAAGATTTATAAAAGCTCACTTCGGAGGTTCTTCTTCATATCTCTTCTCTTTTATTGCTTTCTTTTATTGCTTTCCTTCTATGCATTAGATACTAGGGCCATGTACACATTTAAATTCTGCCAGTAGATAAATAAATAGGGTAAAAACATAGTTTCTTTTAGTCTTTAATTTATGAATTAGTCCATCATAGGGAACCCGAAAGGGGCGTTGTGGGGTGCTAACACCTTCCCCACACGTAACTAACTCCCTTACCCAACTCTGGTTGTAACGGCCAAAGTTGGTTTTTCTAAATCAATGCCTTCTTTTTTTCCTTTTTTGATGTTTATGGTAAAAACATCGGTGGCGACTCCATAGAACCCTTTACAAAAACCTCGCATCTAGGTTCAGCCCGGTTATCAGACAACCTAAAGGTGTTGAACACTCTTTTACGAAAACGCGAGTCATCAAAACCATCGCGTCATTCTGACCGCCTCTTTTGACGGCGGCGACACCAACTATTTCCAGGTTTGGACTTGTTCCCCTTCCAGTTGCATATACCAGCTCAAGGTCGAATTGGCCAAGCTTTCCTGAAAATAGCAAATCAGGAGTTCCTCGTTATTGGCATATGGAGCCATCTTATGACAGTACATTGTAAGATGGCTCTTGGGACAAGTCATTCCCATGTACTTGGGGAAATCTGGAACCTTCAATTTGGGAGGGAAATGAATATTCTTGACGAGGCACATGTTGGCCGCCTCTTTCAAATCAAAGTTGTGTCCTTCCATTGCTCTCAGTCTCTCCTCAAGGGCAAAAATTTGTTGCTTGGAGACCTCGGGGGGCTGGATGAACACTGCCCTCCTATCGGGCTGCACATGAACTCCTTATTCCTGCTCATGGATGGGTTCCCCCTCGTCTTCGTGATGAGAGGCATGGTCACTATGAGGACCCTCTTTGTGGAGGCATTGCTGGCGCATCAGCTCCATTAATTGTTCCATCTACTCCTTCACGAAATTAAGCTCAACAGTGAGGTTGCGGTTTTATTCTTCTAATTGCTCCATCCTCTTGGCTTTTTGCGCATGGGTGAGGATAGGAAGAAGACCAACCACTTTCTAGAATGCAAAATGAATCAAGGATTTTATTTTTATTATTATTATTATTATTATTATTATTATTATTATTATTATTATTATTATTATTATTTCTAAATGAATGATTATTGTGAAAGTGATGAAGATCTTATTAAATCATTTGATAAAATGAATATCTTGTTGATTTGATGACGTCAAATGAAGTCAAAGGCTATTATGTTGAAGTCAAAGGTTCTTGGTTAAAAGGGTAGAGTGATTAGTGAGTCTGCATTTATACATAGGTATAATCATTCATATCTCTCTGTTGCATGTGGTGTCATCATTTAAAAGATTTTGAAAATGCCTCTAAACCTGTTTAATCTGTTAAAAACCAAAGTAATCGGTTAAATGGTTTTTAAGTAATTGTCTTAACTGATATTATATGAGCTTTATCAGTTAAAATGTTCTTAACACTTACATAACAGGTTTTTAACTGATAGGTTTTCGAAATAATTGATTAAAACCTTTAATAACATGCACTGGAATTGTTTTAATCAATATACCTTCGAATTAATCGATTGTTTTCATTAAAGAAGTTTTTGAAAACCTTCTACCAGTGTTTTAACTGATATAGATTCAAAATAATCGATTAAAATCACTTAAAATGTTTTGGAAAGTGTTTTGACAGTATTTTAATCGATACAAACTCGAAACAATCGATTAAAATAACTTGAAGTGTTTTGGAAAGTGTTCTGTCAGTATTTTAATCGATACATACTCGAAACAATCGATTAAAATAACTTGAAGTGTTTTGGAAAGTGTTTTATCAGTATTTTAATCGATATAAACTTGAAATAATCAATTAAAACAACTTGAAATATTTTGAAAGGTGTTCTGTCAAAATTTTAATCGATGTCAAATCGAATTAATCGATTAAAACAACTTTACGAATTTTTTGATAACTGTTTTAATCGATTAAAACTGGCTATTAGAAGTTAAAATCACTTAGAAAGTTTTAAGAAAATATTTGGCAGAATTTTAATCGATTAAAATGCGAATTAATCAATTAAAACAACTTAAGGGATTTTTTACAAAATGTTTTAATCGATATAAACATTGTCGTATCAGTTAAAACAAATCTGGAAAATGATCAAGAACATTTTTACAGATTAAAAGAAGTTTTAACATATTAATTCAAGACTTTTAACAGATTAAAAGATTGTTTTAATAGATTAATTAAACCAGCTAGTTAGAACAAATCTCTATATAAACAGGATTGCTTGAGTCTTTTAAAATATACCTTTGAGCAATCAATCAAACAATCATAAGAGCTACTTTCAAGAAAAAATCACACAAGTTTTGTGAAGTTTTTCAAAGTTCTTTCTTGAGGCATTTTCTGCAATTCTTTTGTGAAGAAACTCATTCTGCAGAGCTACATAATCCGGGTTTGAATGTTCTAGTTTCTTCTCTTTGTTTCTTTACATTTAATTATTGTATTGTGGGTGTCTAGAAGTGTGGGCACTAGTTTCTGTGGCTAGAATTTGGCTGCAGGTTTGTTCAAGAACCGAAAGTTGGTTCTTGGTGAAGGTTTAGTTGCAAGGACTGGAATTTTGGTTCTTGTGGAGGTTGGGTGTGTGATTGGAATTTGTAATCTGTAAATCATTCAATCTAGTGGAACTCAGCTGGAATTTGGCTGAGAATTGGACGTAGCCCTGGGATTGGGTGAATCAGTATAAATCTTGGTTGTATTTTTCTAAACCTTAATCTCTTTAATTTTGCTGCTGTCTTTATTTCAATTGCTTGTTTTGCTTGATTCAAGAATTGGTCAGAACTCTTAATCTTTGAAATAGATAATCTGTAAATTGCGAAAATATTTCAAAGATCAATTCACCCCCCTCTTGATCTCAGCCTCCTTTTCTAACAATTGGTATCAAGAGCAAGGTTCTTGAAATTTATTCAAGTCTTTCGATCCAAATGGCTAAAAATAATTTTTCTGAGGGTGTTTGTATTAATAGACCTCCACTGTTTTGTGGTACAGATTATTCATTTTGGAAGATAAGAATGAAGATCTTTATTGAATCTATTAATATAAATGTTTGGAATATTATTGAACAAGGCTCTTATGTTTTTAACAGAGAATGGTTCAGTTTGAATGATTATGAAAAGAATCAAATTCAAGATGACTGTACTGCTAAGAATATCATTACATCTGCACTTAATAGGAATGAATTTTTTAGGGTATCTCATTGCCAGACTGCTGAACAGATGTGGAAAACTCTTGAAATGTCTTATGAAGAAACAACAGTGATGTGTTTGATGGTCAATTCGAATTCTCCCATGTCCAGTGTAAGTTTTGATTCTTCAACAACTACTATGAATTACAATTCATTACAAGATGCTTTTTATGAAATGCATGCAGTAGCTAAGAAATTAGAAATTGAAAACAAAAGATTAAAAAACATGAATAGTTTATTAGAAAAAAAAATCATTCTTCTTGAAAAGAAAATTCTTGATGAAGAAACTAAGAATGAAAATCTAGAAATAGGTAATAATAATTCTGATTGCATGTGTAATGATAAAAAAGATTGTGAAAATTGTCCTGAGTTACAAAAGAAATTAGCATATTTAATAAAAACTGTCTCTAAACATGCACATGGAAAAACCAGTCTTGATGTTATACTTGATTCTCAAAAGTTGGTTATTGATCATGGTGGTATTGGTTTTACACCTCTTGTTGGAATGAAAACTAGAGAATTTAAAAACTATTTTTCATATAGTAAATTTGTTTCTTCACCATTTATTACATGCTTTTATTGTATGAAAAGATATCATTCTGTTAAATTTTGTAGAATCAAGAAGTATGCAATACCAAAATGAAGAATGAAGTGGATTCCCAAGAATTCATTTCAAATAACATGATTGGACCCAATGATTATAAAAAGGGTACTAGATATATGTTAAATATGTTTTGCAGGAACAAAATCTGGAAGTTCTTTGGTACCTAATCAGCAAATATTGATTCTGGATTCATGGACTGAGTATTTTAATTGATATAAAACTGTTTTAATCGATTAATTTCACTTACAGAGAATACCAAAAAAGTTGTCTGTATAGTTTTAATCGATTAAAATACGAATTAATCAATTAAAATGTTCTCAGAATTTTTAGTATAGTTGTTTTAATTGATTAAAAAGAATTTACATCAGTTAAAATCATTAAAGGGTTAAAATTAATCGATTCTTTTTCAGTTTAATCAATTAAAATTCTGTGATCATTTCATTAAACATATACAGTACACATTTAATCGATTCTTTTCTGCTTTAATCGATTATTTCACTGTTGCTTTTTCAAACCTAATATTCAAGATCAAATTAATTGATTAATTTGTTGATTAATTGATTAATTTGTTCTTAGAAATCATTTTAATTACAGTCAATTGGAAAATTATCTGCTAAACAAGGTCTAATTTCCAAGGCTTATTGTTTATCAAATTCTGCAAGTGCATTTACTATACCATTTTGACCAAGACAATACTTATCCAAGGAACAAAATAGCTGATGTACCCATTGTCCAGAAACATGCATCTCTGCTTTCGGTCAAGGGGACATATGCAATTAAAGTTGTAACTTTGCAGGTTCTGTCAATTGGACTTCAATTTACAAATTTGAAATCTGAAATCCATGGTTCTGCACACTTGAGATTATCATTCTTCACTCTTTTCTCACTTTTATTTTCTAGTTCAACAAACTTTCTTCTTTCTTCTTTCTTCTTTCTTCTCTTGGTTTTAGTTCTCTTATTGAATTCCAAAGACAAAATGTTTAAAAGAGCAAAATATAGGAAGAAACATAAAGGAGAATCTTCCTCCGCTGCTAATCCTAGTGGTAATTTAGAAGCTTGGTTCGATGGAGATATTGACATAATGAACACCTTCATTGCTAAATTTAGTCAGAAGCAACTTGTTATTCCCAAGTTCATCAAGTTCAAATGGCTTGATGAAGAAGGTTTTACAGCCCTAAGAAGAAAGTTGAAAAGTCAGAAGCTAAAAACCTTCATGGAGTATACTGGAAATATACAACCTGATTTGGTTTGTGTTTTCTACTCCAATCTAACAGTGAATGGGTCTACAATCAAATCTCAGTTAAAAGGAGTTAATATGGAAATCACTCCTTCTGTTTGGGAAGAATTTGCTGGCCTCAAAGATAGTGCTGTTAAAGTATCTAGAGGAAATGTCTCTGATCTACCAGATTTTAGTAAAATACAATTCTTCAGATCCTGTCTCAAAGACCCAACTGATTTGGTAAGAATTTTAAATGTTGGTAAAATGATGCTTGAACCTAGGCTGTTAGCCTTCATTGTTGCATGGATACTCACTCCCAGGGGGAGAAACCATGCTTTGCTAAATGAGGGTGACCTTGCCCTCATGTACTGCATTTCAAATAATATTCGAGTCAACTAGGTATATGTAATCAAGGATAACATGTTGAAAGAAAAAAGGTTATCTGATTACAAACTGCCATATGCCATGTTGATTAACAATTTCTTTAGATATTTTGAAGTTGACCTTGTAGGAGAAAGTGTGGAGACCCCTAAATCTTCAAACGAAATTGATGATTCTACTCTACGGAAAATGGGGTTCATCAAAATTGATGATGAATGGATCTCCAAAGCTAAGGCTGGTATGTCCGAAGATGAGGATGATAATGAAGAAGAAGCTGATCCAATTTCTTCTCCTCCAGCTGCTGAGGTTCCTGAGTCCATTGGTGGGGAAACCTCATATGAGAATATGGAGATCATACCCTATATTGAGTAGCCTAACCGTGGGACTCCTCTTTCTCAATTTGAAAAGATTATGCTCTCTCAAATGTCCTCATTACAAGAAAATCAGAGGAAACACATGCAAATGACTTACCAACATTTCCAACAGACAAACACACAATTCTCCAACCTGGGAAATCAAATTGCTGACATTTATACCAAATTGGAGGATATGCAGCTAAACCAGGGAAATTGGGGTGATTGTGTTGAACATTCAAGGACTTTGTGTTGCACTTGATGGACATGAAGATTGTTGATTTTGATGATGATTCAAGAACACAAAGACTTAGAGTGTTGAAGACTTGTTTTGTATTGTAATAACTCCGTTTCAATTAGATTGAGTCTGTAATATTAGAGTTTAAGATAGCCGGTACATAGTCTGCACCTTAGAAGCTTCAAAAAGCTCAAATTTATCATCCAGGCTCGGCTTTAATCGATTAAATAGGGAAATAATCGATTAAAACAGTGAGAAAAATCATTTTCTGTAACAACTCACTGGTTTAATCGATTAAACCAATTTTTAATCGATTAACAGGCGGTTTAATCGATTAAACCACCTTTTAATCGATTAAAACAGAGAGGTTTGGGTTCTGTTGTTTTTTGGCTCTGTTTTAATCGATTAACACTTCATTTAATCGATTATTTCAGTCAGATTTTGATTTTTAACTTCAAATCAAACCTATTTTCGAAAACCCTATTTCCAAGAACCCTAGTTTCGAAATCCCCAATTCCTAAACCCTAATTTCTCTACTTAAACTCTTCTATGGCACTCAGAAAAGAAGAACAACCTTTTTCATACAAAAGTTAAGTGTTGTAGTGCCAGAGAACTGTTTGTTGCAAGAAAAAGGGGCTTTTGGAACCTGGTGTGGGCTAGAAGCGATAAGAATCACTAAGTGGAGTTCTTAGTGGATTGTGTGTTGTGTCGTCTCTAGGGAAAGCTGTTCATCATCTCTTGTGGATTTCAAGAGAGGTGTTTTCTTATCTTTATCTTTTCAATTGTAATCTGTTTGTAACAACTTGATTATAGTGACAGCGTTAATCCTCTGTTTGAGTGATTAGCAACTGGACGTAGGGTCTTTTGATCCGAACCAGTATAAATTTCCTGTGTAAGATTCTCTTCTCTTCTCTATTTACATTTACACAGTTTTTAATCGGTAAAATTTGGGGAAAATTTTGAAAACCTAATTTTTGTTAAGAAGCCAATTCACCCCCCCTCTTGGTTTTTGTCCGACCACGCGATCACTCCGCTGCGCGATTCTAACAGATTGAGTATCATCAAGAAGTTTTTTTTTCTATCTTTGTATATCTTTGTTTCATGCTTTCCTTATTTTTTGTCACTTTTATTCTCTATTATGGACTGTAATATTGACTGATCTTCGATCAACTATCTCTTATACGATATCAACTGTTTAGTTTTTAAATAAAAGACCCTAGATTGAAATCAATAACATAAATCGATAGTTTAAGCTGATAAAAAATTGATTTAATCAATTAAATTCATTTATAGAAACATTTACATAGGTAATTCGTAATGTTTTAATCGATTAATTCACGAATTAACGATTAAAAAAATCATAAATCATGAATCTGTATCAACTAAAATTGATTTCCATCAATTAAATTCACTTGATAAGATGCTTTACTCTGATTTTATTCTATTTTTTGGTTAAAACTTAATCAAATTAATTGACTTTGTCACTAAACATCTTGTAATAACCATTTTTTTAAAATTCAAAATAAATTAGGAATCCTAGAAGCATCAAAACTCACTTAGTTTCCAAATCTGGTTGTTTTAATTGATATAAACGAGCTTTAATAGATTAAAATTACTTTGCAAAACTTATTCATACTATTTTAATCGATTAAATGTCGATTTAATCGATTAAATGTCGATTTAATCGATTAAATGAACTCAAGTTTTTAAACTTCATCTTTCATTACGGTTTTAATCAAGTAAAACATTATTTGTATCAATTAAAATCAGTAACAAGAACAATTTAATCGATTATGTCCTGTTTTTAATCGATCATTACTCTGGAAAAAAAAACTAAAGGCTTTAATTAATGGTTGTTCTTGTAACATGCTACTAAAGCATGGTTCCCTTATCTTTACACATGTTTATTGTATTAATTACAAACGTGTTAATGAAGATAACTTTGAATCAACTTTAATTGGTCTTTAAATGAGTAATACATCTCGATGGTATCATGATTTTTTATAATACTATTTTCAAAATAAATTTTGTTACATGCCATGCATATTGTTTGTTTTACTCCTCTCTTCCCTATTTTTGATGAAGTCAAAGGGGAAAAAATGATTAATTTTGATATGCTCACTATTTTAGGGGGAGAAATCTAGGGGAAGAAATTTTGATGTACTCACTATTTTAGGGGGAGAAATGATTAATTTTGAATACTCACTAATCTATATATTCAAGTGACTTCTTCTACAGAATCGTTCAAAAGAGATATTATTCAAGAGGTGTTTGTCTTCATCAAATAGGGGGAAACTAAAAGTGTTGAAGATCTTATTAAATCATTTGATAAAACGAAGATCTTGTTGATTTGATGAAGTCAAATGAAGTCAAAGGTTATTCTGTTGAAGTCAAAGGTTCTTGGTTAAAAAGGTAGAGTGATTAGTGAGTCTACATCTATACATAGGTATAATCATTCATATCTCTCTGCTGCATGTGGTTTCATCATTTAAAAGATTTTGAAAATGCCTCTAAACGTGTTTAATATGTTAAAAACCAAAGTAATCGGTTAAATGGTTTTTAAGTAATTGTCTTAACTAATATTATATGAGCTTTATTAGTTAAAATGTTCTTAACACTTACATAACAGGTTTTTAACTGATAGGTTTTCGAAATAATCGATTAAAACCTTTTAAAACATTCACTGGAACTATTTTAATCAATATACCTTCGAATTAATCGATTGTTTTCATTAAACAAGTTTTTGAAAATTTTCTGCCAGTGTTTTAACTGATATAGATTCAAAATAATCGAATAAAATCACTTAAAATGTTTTGGAAAGTGTTTTGGCAGAATTTTAATCGATACAAACTCGAAATAATCGATTAAAATAACTTGAAGTATTTTGGAAAGTGTTCTGTCAGTATTTTAATCGATACAAACTCGAAACAATCGATAAAAATAACTTGAAGTGTTTTGGAAAGTGTTTTATCAGTATTTTAATCGATACAAACTCGAAATAATCGATTAAAACAACTTGAAATATTTTGAAAGGTGTTCTCTCAGAATTTTAATCGATATAAAATCGAATTAATCGATTAAAACAACTTAAGGAATTTTTTGCTAACTGTTTTAATTGATTAAAACTGGTTGTTATCAGTTAAAATCACTTAGAAAGTTTTATGAAAATATTTGGCAGAATTTTAATCGATTAAAATGCGAATTAATCGATTAAAACAACTTAAGGGATTTTTTACAAAAATGTTTTAATCGATATAAACGTTTTCGTATCAGTTAAAATAAATATGGAAAATGATCAAGAACATTTTAACAGATTAAAAGAAGTTTTAACAGATTAATTCAAGACTTTTAACAGATTAAAAGATTGTTTTAACAGATTAGTTAAACCAGCAGTTAGAACAAATCTCTATATAAACAGGATTGCTTGAGTCTTTTAAAATATACCTTTGAGTAATCAATCAAGCAATCATAAGAGTACTTTCAAGAAAGAATCACGCAAGTTTTGTGAAGTTGTTCAAAGTTATTTCTTGAGGCAATTTCTACAATTCTTTTGTGAAGAAACTCATTCTGCAGAGCTAAATAATCCGGGTTTGAATGTTCTAGTTTCTTCTCTTTGTTTCTTTACACTTAATTACTGTATTGTGGGTGTCTGGAAGTGTGGGCACTGGTTTCAGTGGCTGGAATTTGGCTGCAGGTTGGTTCAAGAACTGAAAGTTAGTTCTTGGTGAAGGTTTAGGTGAAATGACTGGAATTTTGGTTCTTGTGGTAGGTTGGGTGTGTGATTGGAATTTGTAATTTGTAAATCATTCAATCTAGTGGAACTCAGCTGAAATTTGGCTGAGAACTGGATGTAACCCTGGGATTGGGTGAACAGTATAAATCTTGGTTGTATTTTTCTAAATCTTACTCTCTTTAATTCTGCTGCTGTCTTTATTTCAATTGCTTGTTTTGCTTGATTCAAGAATTGGTCAGTTCTATTAATATTTGAAATAGATAATCTGTAAATTGCGAAAATCTTTCAAAGATCAATTCACTCCCCCTCTTGATCTCAACCTCCTTTACTAACATAGTGTAGGATGGATATGCCTTAAGACAATGATTTTGGTATTGTCCTTAAAACTTACGCTTCACGAAGCACCACACCCACCTCAGTGTAATGGTTGCTTCTCCATCATGGATTGACAAGTATAACGAAGGTTACCACACCTTAGCACACTTGTCCCCTCCTTGTCATAGATTGACAAGTATGACGGAGGTTACAAATGCACTTGGGTCTCTTTTGCCTTTGTCTAAGGATATCTAGTGCCCCCTAGAATGAATGTGTTCATGCATGAGAGACTTTATTAGGATGATGCGTATGCACACTTTCCTTATGCATTTATTTCCTCTCTTGGTTTTACCACTCCTGAAATGATGAGGGTATGAATGATTTGACTTTGTAAAAAGCTTATTATATATATATATATATATATATATATATATATATATATATATATATATATATATATATATATATTTATAACTCCTTATCTCTTTTGTTGGTCAAAGTGACTACTTAGCTTTCAAAGAACCTGAAATCAGGCTAGCTTAAATGAAGACTATCCGAGATAAAGTCGGTTATAGTAAGAAAAGTTCAAAATAAGATTTTGAGATGCTTGGATCTGACAGAGCAAGTCGGACATCTATTATTATTTTTATTTTTTATTTTTTTAATATTTTATGTTTTAAGAATTTTTATTTATTTTGGCTATTGTATGATTATTGTACGTTAATGCAACAAACAAATGCAACAAACATATGCACAAACAATTCACTCATCCACGAACGGAGCAACGACGATTAATCACGACGTAGGGGTGTAGACCCCTAATCTTGCCCGGCCTCATAATAAAGACCAGAAGACCTCCTTTTCGAATATGGATGAAGCCTAAGAAGCCATTAGGAGAGACTATTAGGCCCCATACTAGGATAGGAAGGATTTTTGGCTCAAAAATAAGGATTTTCGCCTCTTAAGGTCGAGACCGCCGTCTTGGTTTGCGCGGATGGCGAGACCGCCGTCTCGCCATTCCTACAAGGCGAGACCGTCGTCTCGACCTTGTCAGACGAGACGGCCCATCTCGACCTGACAGGCGCGAATCCCTATAAATAGGGCCCTCATTCCCCTCATTTCCAACAGTTCTTCCTCCTTCTCTCTAGAAATCTATTCAAATTCTCTCTCTAGAACCCCTCTGAAGTATTTCCGGAGTTTCTGAGTGTTTCTAAGAGTGTTTTTTAGCGTTTCGAGGGGTTTCTGATGCTGTGTAGAGTGAAGGGCTGCCATATAGCACCCTAATTATCAAAGAATTAATAGAAAGCTTGCTTCAAAGGTTTCTACTCTCTCTCTCTACTTTACCGCTTTATTTTAATTATGCAATAGACATTAGGGCCATGTAGTCATAATTTAAAATTCCGCAAATAAAAGGGTAAAAGCGTATTTTCACCGGTTTAATTATTTTTAAGTAGTTGGCCTATCATAGGGAACCCGAAAGGGGCGTCGTAAAGGAACTAACACTTCCTTTACGCGTAACTAACTCCCTTACCCAACTCTGGTTCTAATGACCAAAGTTGGTTTTTCGAAAACCAACACCTTTTAAACTCCTTTTCCGATGTTTTCGGTAAAAACATCGGTGGCGACTCCGGAGAACCCTTAAAAAACTAGTTCTTGGTTTAGCCCGGTTATCGGACAATCCAAGAACGCCCTTTTGAAAACCTTGCCTCTAGGTTCAGCCCGGTTATCGGACAACCTAAAGGAGTTGTAACACCAATAAAAACGCAAAAATTGGAAAGTCGGAACCATCGCGTCGCTCCGACCGCCCTCGTTTTGATGGCAGCGACTGATGACGACTCCACTAGGGAAGCCTAGAGAGTTGATCCCATTTAGTGATGGGCTAACTAAAAATAAATAAACCAAGAAAATAACGCTTTTACCCTACCTTGTATTATAACATGTTTTAATGTTTGGCTTTAATAACTGTTGTTTGTTTACATTTATGCAATTGTTTGAAATACGAACTGTACACAAACCCTTGCACACAACAGTGCCCTCTATACCCGGGGGCAAGTGAGAAATCCATAGGGAGTGGGTGGCAGGTACGGTTCGCTGTAGTGATGGCCTTGTGCCCACCAGTGTGATCGGAAACCACCACTCAAGGTGATAACCTTCCTCTTTTGGCACAAAGACTGACTATGGCCTTAGTGCTAAGCATGGTCAGAAGGCTGGAGAGTGGGGACCCTATAATGGGGGCACCTTGGGGGCCTTAGCCTTGGTGAGAACAGTTAGAACCTACCTTCGCCAATGCACTTTTCTGCAGGAAAACCCTACCTCATGATTAAAACGACTTCTCGCCTGTTCGTGGATGTTCGAATTGTGTGTGCATCTGTTTGTTGCATTTGTCTGTTGCATAGCATAACCAAACAACAACAAAAAATCACAAAAATCAAAAAATTCTTTTGCAATAAACACCCTTATCTCGGACAGTCTGCCTTTTAGCTAGCCTGGTTTCAGGTTCTTTGTAAGCTAAGTAGCCACGCAGTCCGACAGAAGAGATAAGGGACGTTAACTATTCTTTCGCATAAAGCCATTTTTTATCTCGGACAGTCTGCCTTTTAGCTAGCCTGGTTTCAAGTTCTTTGTAAGCTAAGTAGCCACGCAGTCCGACAGAAGAGATAAAAGGCTATAAAATAAAAATAAAAATAAAAATAAAATAAAAATCCAATTCCAAAACAATTAATGGGACCTGGTTCGAAAATATTACCCCCATATAAGTAGTTTATTTCTTCAAAAATAAAAAAAAATGCATCATACAAAACATGATAAATAAAAATAAACACTCGCATACATTCAATAAAGCATCATTTTCATAAAACATGCATTTTGGTTTTAGAAAATGGAGGAGACTAGTAGACAATTGAAGAAGGTGGACATTCCCCGATACCATGCTGAAAAATTGGAACGGCTTTGCGCGATAATACCGCCTGAGGTCCGCTCTGACTTCGAAAAATCCTATGGACGGATTCTCGACCTACTGAAGATTTGTGTCGACCAAGTTTTCGTCAGGGTACTAGTTCATTTCTGGAACTCTAGTCTGCGCTGCTTCGAATTTCCGCAGTTTGATATGGTGCCCACCATAGAGGAGTACGAAATCATGCTAAAATGGCCCAAATCAGCCGGGGTCCATATACGCCACGGGGCATATACTCCTGCAGCACAAGTCGCTGCCATCATTCAACTACCATTCCAGCAGACTACCCTGATAGGAAAAGGGAACGTCCAGGGTTGGAAGGTCTCAATGTTAGAAGACCACCTGTCTGATTTGGCTGAAAGGACAGAATGGGTCACTTTCAACAAAACCCTGGCCTTAATTATATTTGGAACGATCTTGTTTCCCTTCCACCTCGACACAGTAGATCAAGCCGTCATGGACGCCTTCTTCGCCTGGGACGTGAACTCGAAGAGTCCCTTGCCTGTAATTCTTACCGACACCTTGCTCTCGGTGGATTTCTGCCACCAGAAGCAAGGACAAACACTTCGCTGCTGCTCTTCACTACTATTTGTGTGGGGCATTACACATTTTTACGCCTCTAGTCACATGGGGATGTTCCCCGATCCTTTGAGAAGCTTCTTCAAAACCCCTCTCCAACGACGCTTAACTTCAGAATGGAGGGACGAGTTGGAACAAAAGGACGCCAACAATTTATCCTGGGTCTGCCCTTGGTTCCGACCTGGCCCAGTTCTCATCAGATGTGGAGACTATCCGAATGTACCCTTAATAAGACTCAGGGGTTGCATAGCCTACTCACCTAGAGTGGCTATGAGATAACTCATGAGGACCCAAACTACGATTTCTCGAGGGGAACTCGGAGGACTGTGTTTCTTTGGAGACCTATGCACAATCGCCAACTCACTAGTCGTGAGAAAAGCATGGGAGAGACCAGTCTATATGGGAGATAAAGATCTAGGAAAGGCTCGAGTGGCTGTCTCCGGTGACTATGAGGTGTGGAGAAGAAGAAGAGGGATGCCTCCACCATCCACCTCACTCATTACAAGCGCCAATAGTGAAGAGCTGCAGGCTCAAGTCGACGCCTTGACCCAGAGGATAGAAATCATGGGAGCCCAGATAAGGGCCCTTGAAGAGAGAGAGCAAGAATCTATCCTCACCATTGATGGTCTGCAAAGGCAATGCAAGAAAAATGATCATGAAATAGAGCGCCTCAAGGACTAGTGTGCTGACTCTAATGAGCAAGCTATCCGAGCATCCAAAACTGCCAGAACCAGCTCGGATGGCCAACTTCAGGAGATAACTACCAAGACAACACGCCTTGGTGCAAGACCTCACCAAGACTCGGTCGGAAATACACCAAGAGCGGGAGGCCAATCGGAGACTCAACAGAAGTCTCACTGAGCTACGCTGTAAGGAAAGAGATGGGCTAGCTCAGTACGGCCAAGTTCTACGAGATAAGGACCGAGCCCTTGCAAAACTCGATGAACTATAAGCCTTGGTCGTCCATCAAGAGGCGAAGATCAAAGAGGCTCAAAAGTACAGCGAAGATATGAGCCAGGCAGTCCAGAAGAAAAGTGAAGCACTCGCTCGTCACGTTCGGGAAGCCTAAAGAGAATTGCATAGAGATCAAGACCCGCCTGTGGGTTTCTTTAGGCTTTTCCGTTTTTGTCAAAAGTTGTTTCGTAGTATGGAATAGGGGAATGTACACCTTCTAAACGGATAAATGAAAATTTTCCTTTATTCAACAATTGTCTACTTGCATGCATATCATTCATCTGCATATTTAATTTCCCCTCCTTTCACGCTTAATAAATAAGATAATAAAAAGGAAGGATTAACTGACACGTCTTCCAAATCAGAAGAATGGAGAGAAAGCCACTCCTAATCAAGCTTTCTCCGACAGTCGAACCATCACGAGAGGAAAATAAGCCTCGACCATTGGTCCTCAAAAATAAGGAAGAGGGGGCGAGGACACCAGTGCGACTATTTATGCCACGTCCGTTCCCCTACGAATCAAATAAAGTTGTACCGTGGAGATACGGGGAATCTTCACCAATAAAAGAGGATATCACGAATATAGCCGGTATTGGGGGCATGACAAGAAGTGGAAGAATATACTCCCCCAAGGACCCACAAGAAGGGGTCCCCAAAAATAAAGGAAAAAATAAACAGGCCGAAGAGGAAAAAGAAAATAAAGAATCCAAGGAGGAGACAGAGGAATTACTCCAATTCATAAGGCAAAGCGAGTATTCCATTATAGACCAGCTCAATCGCACACCTACAAAGATAACCCTGTTATCTCTAATAATGAGCTCGGAACCGCACAGAAATGCCCTGCTGAAGGTCTTAAGCGAAGTGCATGTAGCTCACTCCATATCCCAAGAAAAGGTCGAGAGGATCGTCGGTCACATTACGGCAAGCGATCACCTCACCTTCACAGAGGAAGAACTCCCCCTCGAGGGGTCAAACCACAACAAGCCCTTGCATAGTTCCATTAAGTGCAAGGAGTACCTCATCGCCAAAGTTCTTGTGGATAACGGGTCATCCTTGAACGTGATGCCCAAGTGCACACTAGACAAGTTGACTATCCAACGAACCCGTCTGCGCCCAAGCAGCACTATCGTTCGAGCCTTCGACGGGTCAAAGCGAGAAGTAGTGGGAGAAGTTAATTTGCCAATCCAAGTTGGACCGACTATCTTCAACGTCGATTTCCACGTAATGGATATTACTCCAACATATAGTTGTCTCCTCGCCAGGCCTTGGATTCATGACGCTAAGGCAGTACCTTCGACGCTCCACCAGAAAGTCAAGTTCGTAGTGGACGACAAATTGGTCACGGTCCAAGCAGAAGATGATATCCTGATTAGTGGACCATCCACCCAACCTTATGTGGATGCGGATGAAAGGGCCCTTGAAACATCTTTTCAAGAGCTAGAAATTGCCAATATAGAAAGACTTCCCAAAAACACAAAGGTAGCCCGCATAATGATGAAGCATGGCTACCATCCTGGCCAAGGATTGGGGGCAGATTCCCAAGGCATGAGGGAACCCCCGGAATTCAAAGATAATCCTTTCAAACACGGCCTAGGATACAACCCTACTAAGGGCCGAGCAGAAAAAGGAAAAAGGAAGTCTCCCCTCCGCACACTCAAGCAAATTTTCCGAAGTGGAGGGGGTGCAAGCGTCAAGAGCTACCCTAGTCATTAGGAAATCTTTTTCTTCATTTAAGGGATGTAAACCCCATGATTGTTAGAGATTATACCCCGGGGCTAGCCCGACCCCCGAGCATTTTAGGGCACATATTCCCTTATTAATTAATAAAGAATACTTCTTACAATCTGCTTCTTTTCTTGTTATTTTCTGACTAGACCTAACAATAACCCTGTCTAAGTAAACGGAAAAAGAAAAAGAAGAATAAAAAAGGCGCGTCTAAATTAACCGAAATTCACCATTGCCATTACGGTCAAACTAATTGATTAGAAGCACCAAATAAGACTTCACCTCGCCATAAAGAAAGTCATGCTTCACCAATATTGTGAACAAAAATAAATACAAAAAAAAGAAAAAGTCCATAGAAGCCAAAGGCCAAAAAGAAACAAGGGCAAAATACCCGGTAGGAAACCCACTAAGGGGGCTACGCAAAAGATAGGGTCAACCCGGTAGGAAACCCAAACAAAAATAAAGGGTAGCCTAGGCAAAAGGTAGGGTTACAAAATAAGGTCCGCTAGGATTCCTCTAAAATCCAAAAAGAGAGAACCTAGGCAAAAGTTAGGGCCAAAGCACAATATCCTAGTTCGAAAACCCGAAGGGCGATCTAGGGACATCAACTAGCCATATAAAAGCAATGAAAATAAAACTAAGGCGCAGGTACAAAAAAGAGGGGAAAAACGTTTGCTTAGACGAAACCTAAACACCTAAGCCTAACCCTAGCCAGCCATGCTTACAAAAACCACTTTCTAAATGAAAATCAACCTTCTAAAACACAAACCACTGAGTTTGCTCCTTTACTTCTTTTCTCTTGACCCTCACAACAATATTCTAATAATTAATTTGGGAATATGGAGGCGTATAGTCAACAAGAGGATTGAAATCCCTAGAGTGGAGAAAGAGGGACACTACATGGCAAAGAGTGCTCTACAAAAGAAAAAAAAAAGAAAAGGAAAAGAGGAAAAAACCAATTATCCTTCGGTCACAAAAGGTCCGGCATGGTACAGCCAAACACAAGAACGCAGATCAGAGGGCATTCGATGCTACAAGACACGTCAGTGAAATCTTTCTGAAAAATTAACTAAAATAGGCATTATAGGACATCAAACATGAAAACATTGCATGCATAAAAAATGTTTTTGAACCAGGTCCTATTTCCTTTATATATACAAAAAAAAAAAAACCAAAATACGAGACGACCGTCTGGACTTTCCAGACCGCCGTCTCAGTCTTCAAAAAGTCGAGACTGCCGTCTCGACCTGCACAATTTCGAGACCGTCGTCTCGACTTCCCAGACGGCGGTCCCGAATCAATTTTTTTTTCCCTATATATAGGGGAAGTGTGTGGAGGATCCCTCACAACTCCTCTGCACCCTAGAATCTCCAACTCTCAGATATCTCACTTTCGAGCACTTTCTGGCCAAAATGTTCGGTAGAAGTCAATCAAGAAAGAGAAGAGGCACTGCCGACGCTAGTAGTTCCTCGGCACCAGCCCCCTAAGATCCTACTCAGCTCTCACCGCAGCACCTAGCCTGTCTCGAGCACATCCGGGGTTATACGTGGCACCCCATGCCCAGGCTTGACTTCGGCATCCTCGCCGAGTTTGGGTGGGAGGACGATGTCCAGGCCCACATAGATAGCGTGGGGTGGGGGTTCCTGCTGCAGCCTCCCCCTACCCACGTGTACCCTCAAGCGGTACTGGAGTTTTTGGCCTCCATCTCCTACGCCAAGGCTCCCTCCATGGTCCTGGGCCTGCCACCAACCAAGATGGTAAACTACTTCATGGGTGGGACGTACCAGACTACTTCATCGATGGTAAACTCCTGAGTTAGCACATCCTCGTCCAGCCCGAGGATGAGCTAACTCAGGAGTACCAGGAGGCCATCTGCAGCCGTCCCACCAACCTCACCGCCGGCGAAATGTGGGAAGAGCTCACCAGGTCGCGCACGCTGCCCACGCTAATGAGGGGGTCAACACTCCCCCCAGCCCTCCGCATTTGCCACAAGCTGCTGGCTGGGACTGTCCACAGGAGGAAGGAGAGCCAGGGTAAGGTAACCCTCCCAGACCTCTTCGTACTTTACTGCATGAGCCAGAGGCGACACTGTAACCCTGACTACTTCTTCCTGAGGGCCCTTAAGGACTTTGGGAGCAGACCAGTGGGAGCCGTCCTCGTGGCTCCTCTTATCACTCCCCTGGCAGAGAAATGGGGGTGCGCTGGCCGTGAAGAGCTGGCCTCCAGCCTACGACCCGAATCCATCAACGGGTCGATTTTGGTCAGCATGGGGATGCTGATACGCCGCGGGACCCAGTTGATCCTTCATCCCTCGCTGGATTTCGCGCTGGACCTCCAGGACATCGTGGCAATGCACGATCTCCCAACACCTCCCGACTTCCAGCAGCCACATCAGCACCAACAACCACCGCAATACACAGATGACTTTGCTGGCATAAACCGCAACATCTACAATCTGCGCCAGCAATTCGATCAAATGTCTGTGCGGTAGGAGCAACTTTCCCTAAGGCAGGAAGCCTTTGACACCCGGCTGGAGACGATGTACCAGTATCAGCAGGGAATGCGACAAGACTAGACAACATTCCAGCAAGAATACTGTGATGAAGCCCGGGAGCAAGCAGAATTTCGGGAACATATGTACCAGCAATTCCCCTATCATGGATCGTCTCTAGAAGATAGCCCTTAGGGATAGTACTTGAAAAAATGACTGTAATAAAATTTTCCCTTATGAATAAAATTTTTATTTCATGCATTCGTTGCCACCCTTTTTCAAAAGTCAGCGTAACAAAAAAAAGAAAGTTAAAGAGTAAAAAGACGTACGCTCAAGAAAAAAGCCAAAATCCTAAATCGCGAGAAAAAAGAGATAAAATCGCGAGAAATAGGCAGGATTAAGACAAGCCATCACCTTGACCAACAGAATTCGACAACCAAGTCAAACCACAAACAAAGCCCACCTGACCAACCAGCAAGAGTCGGGTGATCACCATCAAAAAATCAATAAACAAAGAATCCCCAGCAATCAATAAAGCTGGGTGAACACCAACAAAATCCCCGGCACAGACCGGACAACCAAATCAAAGGCATCTCAACAAACGGCGCATTAGCTAGAGTAGTAAGCCGCCACCATAGCCAAAAGGATTGGCTACCGCAAGAAGGAGCATCCGGAGGCACAACACCAAATGGGGGTGTATACTCATCAGGCCTTACAAATGGGGGCTTACCGGACGAGGGTTCATACTCGTCAAACACCAGATGGGGGTGTATACTCATCAGGCCTTACAAAAGAGGGCTTACCGGGCGAGGGTTCATACTCGTCAAAACCAGATAGGGGTTCATACTTATCAGCCGAGAGGATCAGTTATCACCATAAGAAGCATCCTGGAAGAACACCTTTTTCCAGAAGATCGATCGCCGCAAGTCGGGACGTCTGAAGGACAACCGGGCAAGAGGGTCAAATCCTTTACCCTCCAGTCGATCTCCTTGGCACAGCAGGCCAGCAGTCGACTAGTTGGGTAAAGGGGGCAACTGTAGACCCCTAATCTTGCCCGGCCTCATAATAAAGACCAGAAGACCTCCTTTTCGAAGATGGATGAAGCCTAAGAAGCCATTAGGAGAGACTATTAGGCCCTATACTAGGATAGGAGGGATTTTTGGCTCAAGAATAAGGATTTTCGCCTCTTAAGGTCGAGACGGCCGTCTCGCCTTGCGCGGATGGCGAGACCGCCGTCTCGCCACTCGCGAATGGCGAGACCGCCGTCTCGCCATTCCTACAAGGCGAGACCGCCATCTCGACTGGCGAGACTGTCGTCTCGACCTTGTCAGATGAGATGGCCCGTCTCGACCTGACAGGCGCGAATCCCTATAAATAGGGCCCCCATTCCCCTCATTTCCAACAGTTCTTCCTCCTTCTCTCTAGAAATCTCTTCAAATTCTCTCTCTAGAACCCCTCCAAAGCATTTCCGGAGTTTCTGTGTGTTTCTAAGAGTGTTTTTTAGCGTTTTGAGGGGTTTCTGACGCTGTGTAGAGTGAAGGGCTGCCATATAGCACCCTAATTATCAAAGAATTAATAGAAAGCTTGCTTCGAAGGTTTCTACTCTCTCTCTCTACTTTACCGCTTTATTTTAATTATGCAATAGACATTAGGGTCATCTAGTCATAATTTAAAATTCTGCAAATAAAAGGGTAAAAGCGTATTTTCACCGGTTTAATTATTTTTAAGTAGCTGGCCTATCATAGGGAACCTGAAAGGGGCGTCGTAAAGGAACTAACACTTCCTTTACACGTAACTAACTCCCTTACCCAACTCTTGTTCTAATGACCAAAGTTGGTTTTTCGAAAACCAACGCCTTTTAAACTCCTTTTCTGATGTTTTTGGTAAAAACATCGGTGGCGACTCCAGAGAACCCTTAAAAAACTAGTTCTTGGTTTAGCCCGGTTATCAGAAATCCAAGAATGCCATTTCGAAAACCTCGCCTCTAGGTTCAGCCTGGTTATCGGACAACCTAAAGGAGTTATAACCACCAATAAAAATGCGAAAATTGGAAAGTCGGAACCATCGCGTCGCTCCGACCGCCCTCGTTTTGACGGCGGTGACAAGGGGTATCCTGCAGAAAAGTGCATAGTAAGGGTAGGTTCTAATTGTCCTCACCAAGGCTAAGTCCCCTAGGTTCCCCCATTATAGGGTTCCCACGGTCTCTTAGCCCTTAAACCTTATGTGGCTCAAGGTCGTGTCGACGTCCTACAGACTGAGAGGAGGGTTATCACCTTGAGTGGTGGTTTCCGACAACGACCTACTGGCACTAAGGCCAATACCACGGTCGGTCGTACATGCCACCCACTCCCTAGGATTTATCTCTCATGCTCCCGGGTATAGAGGGACTGTTGTGTGCAATGGTTGTGTATAGTTTTTTATTTTAAACAATTGCGAAAAATAACCATACAACAGTTATTAAAGTCATACAAATAAAACATGTTATACATACAAAGTAGGTAAAGGCGTAATTTCAAATATTTTATTTTCTTTTGAATTAATCCATCACTAAATGGGATCAACTCTCTAGGCTTCCCTAGTGGTGGAGTCGACATCTGTCATCACCGTCCCCCACGAGGGGGGAACGAAAGGTGCGAGCGGTCGCGATACGATGGTTGAGACTCACATTTTTGTCAAGTAAATGGTCATCACTTTTAGGATGCTCGCTAACTGAACTATCCTTAAAAGTGATGTTTTCGCAAAATGGGTTCTATGGAGTCTCCATCAATGTTTTAACCAGAAACATTGACAAATGATAAAAAAAGGCGTTGGTTAAGAAAAACCAACTTTGGCCATTATAACTAGAGTCGGGTAAGGGAGTTAGTTACGCGTGGGGAAGGTGTTAGAACCCCATAGCGCCCCTTTCGGGATCCCTATGATGGACTAATTCATAAAATAAAGATTATAGAAACTATGCTCTACCCTATTTATTTATTCATAGTATTTATTTAAACATCTACATGGCCCTAATTTTTAATGCACATAAAGGAAAGCGATAAAAGAGTAAGGGATTGAAAAGAACCTCTGAAGCGAGCTTTTATAAATCTTTAAACTTGAGGACGCTTTTTGGCAATCCCCTCTCACTACACGAGCACTCCTCCCTCGAACAATAAAATTATTAAATTGTCGAGAGTCGGATGTCTCAAAAGGAGACTTCCTTAACCGATTTTGCCCAAATGGGCTATCAGAAATACTACTCGGTGCCTAGAAGTGTCTCTAGGTGTGAGAAGAAGTGTGTGAAAATGTGAGATTCGACGTCCTATTTATAGGCTCACTCACCAAGGAGGTCGAGACGGTTGTCCCAAACTTTGTCAAGTGGGACGACCGTCTGGGATTTTGGGACGACCGCCTCACCTAGTAAAATTCCTTGGTATGGCCGTCTGGGATTTGGGACGGCTATCCCAAACTAAAAAATAATCTGGGACGGCTGTCTGGAATCCGGGATCTGGGACGACCTTCTCGAACTTCTGACAAAATTCCTAATTTTTATTTTCTAAGAAAACCCTCCTTTTCTTAAGTGGAGCCTAGTGGATACTACTAGGGGCCTATGTGTTAGAACTTACGCGCAGTGGAATGTTTGTGGTTGCAGACAAAACCAAGAGGGGGGTGAATTGGTTTCTTATAAAAATTAGGGTTTTGAAATTTTTCCTAAATTTCACTGATTAAAATACTTGTAAAGTAAAGAGAGAAAGGATAAGAAGATTACACAAGTGTTTTATACTGGTTCGGATCAAAAGACCCTACGTCCAGTTGCTAATCACTCTAAAAGAGGATTAACACTGTCACTATAATCACAGTTCAAACAAATTACAAATACAAAGATAAAGATTAGAAAACACCTCTCTTGAGTCACACAAGAGATGAGCACCTCCTTTGAATCCACAAAGGATGAACAATATCTTTTCCTAGAGACGGCACAACACAGAATCCACCAAGAGTCCCACTCAGTGATTCTTATTGCTTCTAGCCCACACTAGGTTTCAAAAGCCCCTTTTTCTTCCCTACAGAAAGTTCTCTAACAATCACAACTCCTAAATTTTGTATGAAAAAGGTTTTTTTTTACAGAGAGCCTTGGAGAACCTTAAGTAGAGACATTAGGGTCTGGGGAATAGAAGATTTCAAAAATAGAAGAATTGGGAATAGGTTTTTCGTAAATTGGTCCAAATTCGAAATTCAAAACTCATAACAGATGTAGATAATCGATTATTTCAAGTGATAATCGATTCTTACAGAACCATTTTCGCAGAGGAGTAAAACAGGACCAGGATAATCGATTATCTGACTTGATAATTGATTATTCCAGAACTTTCAAACTAGGATAATTGATTATCAACCCAGATAATCGATTATTCTAGCAAGGTTTTCAGAAAACAGGTTTCAAAGCATGATAATCGATTATCATGAGTTATAATCGATTATTACAAAGTGGTTTTGATAGAAATGAATTTTCAGATGATGGACTATGTGCTGGCGATCTTGGACTCTAATTTTACAGACTAAAAAATATAAAATAGTGTTATTACAAGTAAATACAAATGCTTATAAGTCTTCAAGACTTCAAGTTCTTTGCTCTAGAATCATCATCAAAATCTTTAGGCATCATACTCATGTATAGTCAACAATATCCCCCTTTTTTATGATGATCAAAATTTTCTTTAAAGCCCTTTGTAATAACCTATTTTTATTGTCACAACTAACAAACTATTAAACATACTTGGCAACAATAAAATTATTTAACATATCAGGCTTTAAATATTTTCTCCCCTTATTTGGATCATAATAAAAAAGAAATGAAAGCTCCCCCTCAACATGTGCATAAAATGAAAAGGCGTTGGTTTTTTGAAAACCAACTTTGGTCGTTAAAACTAGAGTTGGATAAGGGAGTTAGTTATGTGTAAGGGAAGTGTTAGTTCCCTTACGATGCCCCTTTCGGGTTCCCTATGACAGGCCAGTTATTTTATAGATAAACTTTTGAAATGACGCTTTTACACTTTTATTTGCGGAATTAAAATGATGACTACATGGCCCTAATATCTATTATGCAATTTAATATGAATAAAAAGGACAGTAAAAGAGAGGGAGAGAGTGAAGAAACCTCCGGAGCAAGCTTTTGATTAATTCTCTTGAAAAGTAGGGTGCGTTTTGGCAGCCCTTCGCTCTTACAACATCAAAAATCTTGCTCAAAAATGCTATAAAAAGCTCTCTTAAACACTCAGAAACTTCAGAAATGCTTCGGAGGGGCTCTAGAGGAAGAATTTTGAGAAATTGCAGAAGGAGAAGTGGAAGAACTGTGTGAAATGAAGGGGAGAGCGTCCCCTTATTTATAGGGATTCGCGCCTGTTAGGTCGAGACGACGGTCTCGACTGACAAGGTCGAGATGGCGCTCTCGACTTGAATAAGTGGCGAGACGGCGGTCTCAACTTGCCAAGTGGCGAGAAGGCCTTCTCGCCAAACGGGAGAGGGGTCTCGCCAATGGTAAGGTTGAGATGACGATCTCGCCAAATGAGATGGTGGTCTCGACTTACCATTGGTCGAGATGGTGGTCCCGAAAAGCGAGATGGTGTTCTCAATCCCTGAAGGCGAAAATTCTTATTTTTGTACAGAAAATCCTTCCTACTCTAATATGGGGCCTAATAGTCTCTCCTAGTGGCTTTTTCGGCTTCGTCCATCTTCGAATAGGAGGTCTTCTGCTCTTATTTTGAGGCCGGGCAAGATTTAGGGTCTACATTCACCTTTAAGATTCACTCCCTTATATTCTAAGATGCGAGAGATGAGAAGCGCATAGGGAATTCGAAAGGTAGGATGACGCTTAACTTTCAACATCGTCAAAGTGATAAGGCTGGGCCAATCAATAAGCTCATTATTCATGATTACATATATTGTTAGAAAAGTAGGCTAAGATCAAGAGGGGGGTGAATTGATCTTTGAAAGATTTTTACAATTAACAGATTATCTATTTCAAAGATTAAGAAATCTGACCAGTTCTAGAATAACACACATCAAGCAATAAAAAATAAATGCAGTCACAGAATGAAAGAAGAGAAAGGTTTAGAAAGATACAACCTAGGTTTATACTGATTCACCCAATCCTAGGGCTACGTCCAGTTTCCAGCCAAATTCTAGCTGGGTTCCACTAGATTGAACGTTTTACAGATTACAATTTTAATCTCACACTCAATCTACCACAAGAACCAAAATTCCAGTTCCTGCACCTAAACCTTCACTAAGAACCAAATTTCAGTTCTTGACCAACCCTGCAACCAAATTCAAGCTACAGAAACTAGTGCCCACAATTCTAGGCACCCACAATACAGTAAAGAAAGTAAAGAAACAAATAGAAGAAACTTAGAACGCTCAAACCAGATTTATGCAGTTCTGCAGTGTGTGTTTCTTCTCCAAAAGAATGCAATTTTGCCTTAAGAAAGAACTTCAATGAACTTCACAGAACTAGCGCGATTCTCTCTTGAAAGTATCACTTATGATTGCTTGATTGATTGCTAAAAGATGTGTTTTAAAAAGTTCAAGCAACTTTGTTTATATAGAAGATTTTCAAAACTGCTGGTTTATTTAATCTGTTAAAATAATCTTTTAATCTGTTAAAAGTCTTGTTTTAATCTGTTAAAACTTCTTTTAATCTGTTAAAATGTTCTTGATTATTTTCCAGATGTGTTTTAACTGATACGACAACGTTTATATCAATTAAAACTCTTTGTAAAAAATCTTCTAAATTGTTTTAATCGATTGATTCGTCTTTCAATCGATTGAAATACTGCAAAATATTCTTATAAACTTTTCTAAGTGATTTTAACTGATAACAATCTATTTTAATCGATTAAAACACTTTGAAAAAAGTTCACTTAGTTATTTTAATCGATTGAAACGCATTTTAATCGATTATAATTTTGCCAAAAGATTTCATAAAACTTTCTAAGTTATTTTAACCGATAGCAAGCATGTTTTAATCAATTAAAACGTTCGAAAAAACTCTTAGTTGTTTTAATCGATTATTTCGCATCTGTATTGATTAAAATACCGACGTAACAACTTTCAAAACACTCTAAGTTGTTTTAATCGATTATTTCGAGTTTGTATCGATTAAAATTCTGCCAGAACACTTTTCAAAAAATTCTAAGTCATTTTAATCGATTATATCAATTTTATATCAGTTAAAATACTGGCAGAAGGTTTTCAAAAATCCTTCAAATGAAAACAATCGATTATTTCGAAAACATATAAGTTAAAAACCTGTTACAAAAGTGTTAAGAACATTTTAGTTGATAAAGCTTATACGCTATTAGTTAAAATAGCTAATTAAAAAACCTTTTATCAAAATACTTTGTTTTTAACCGTTTAAACATTTTTTAGAGGCCTTTGCAAAATCTTTTAAATGAAGAAACCTCATGCAGCAGAGAGATAAAAATGATTATACCTAAGCAGAGATGCAGACTCACTAATCCTACTACCCTTTTATCTAAGTGACCTTTGACTGCCACAAAGTAGCCTTTGACTTCATTTTTGACTTCATCAAATCAACAAGATCTTTGCCAAAGTAATTGAATAAGATCTTCATCACTTTCAGTCTCCCCCTATTTGATGAAGACAAACACCTCTTTGAATAATAACTCTGCAGAAGAAGTCACTTGAATATATAGATTAGTGAGTAATCAAAATACTAATCATTTACCCATTTCTCCCCCTAAATTGCTACTCCCCCTAAATAAGGAAAATCAATTATAAAAGCAAAGAAATTATTTCTCCCCCTTTTGACTTCATCAAAAATAGGGAATACAATGAAAACAATGCATGGTATGTATCAAATCTTAGATTTTAAAAACACTAAAAAAAAAAAATTGGACAAGATACCTTACTCATTTAAAGACCAATCAAAGTTGATTCAAACTTATCTTCATTAACACGTTTGTAATGAATATAATTAACACGTGTAAAGATAAGGGAATCATGCTTTAGTAGCATGTTACAAGAACAACCATTAACTAAAGCCTTTAATTTTTCTTTCCAAAGTAATAATCGATTAAAAACAGGACAAAATCGATTAAAAAGTTCTTGTTAATGATTTTAATCGATTAAAATAATGTTTTAATCGATTAAAACAGTGATGAAATTCGACAGTTTGAAACATAAGTTGATTTAATCGATTAAATCGACATTTAATCGATTAAAACAGTAAGAAAAATGATGTATAAGTGCTTTTAATCGATTTAAAACTTGTTTTTATCGATTAAAACAACCAGTTTTGAAAACTAAGTAATGTTTGATGCATCTAAAATGCCTAATTCAGTGCGAATTTTGTAAAAACGATCACGAGCAAGAGGTTTTGTAAAAATATCTGCTAGTTGTTTTTCAGTTTCTATAAAGAAAATTTCACAATCACCTTTCAAAACATGATCTCTAATTAAATGATGTCTAATTTCTATATGTTTTGTCCTAGAATGTTGAATTGGGTTTTTAGTTAACATAATGGCACTAGTATTATCACATAAGAGAGGAATTTTTCTGAGAATTAAACCATAATCCTCAAGCTGTTGTTTGATCCAAAGAGATTGAGCATAACAACTTCCAGCTGCAATGTACTCAGCTTCAGCTGTAGAAAGGGCAACACAAGATTGTTTTTTACTATGCCATGAGATTAGACTGCTTCCAAGGAGATGACAGGTGCCACTGGTACTTTTCCTGTCAAGCTTACAACCTGCAAAATCTGAGTCAGAGTATCCAATTAAATTTAGTTTGGACTCACCAGGATACCATAACCCAACATTTAAAGTTCCTTTGAGATATTTGAGGATTCTTTTTGCAGCAGTAAGATGGGATTCTTTTGGTGTAGATTGAAACCTGGCACACATACAAACACTAAACATAATGTCAGGTCTACTTGCTGTTAGATATAGTAAAGAACCAATAATCCCTCTATATTTAGTTTCATCAACAGGTTTTCCTTTTTCATCAGAATCAAGATAGCAATTTGTAGACATTGGTGTTGATGCTTCTTTGCAATGTTCCATCTCAAATTTCTTTAAGTTCTGTGCAGTATTTAGATTGATGAAGAAAACTTCCTTCTTGAAGTTGTTTAACTTGTAATCCAAGAAAGTAGTTGAGTTCCCCCATCATAGACATCTCAAATTCTCCCTGCATATTTTTGATAAAATCTTTACATAAAGATTCATTAGTTGCTCCAAATATGATGTCATCAATGTATACTTGAACTAGAATTACATCATTATTCAATTTTTTTAAGAATAAAGTTTTATCAACCAAACCTCTTTGATAGCCCTTTGAAATGGGAAAATTACTTAACCTTTCATACCATTGCCTTGGGGATTGTTTGAGACCATACAAAGCTTTCTTTAATCTATAAACATATTCTGGATGAATATGATCTTCAAACCCAGGTGGTTGTGTAACAAAAACTTCTTCATTCAAATAAACATTTAAAAAAGCACTTTTGACATCCATTTGAAATAACTTGAAACTTTTCATTGAAGCATAAGCAAGTAACAGTCTAACAGCCTCTAATCTAGCAATAGGAGCATATGTTTCATCAAAATCAATTCCTTCTTGCTGATTATACCCCTTAGCAACTAATTTGGCCTTGTTTCTAGTAATTATACCATTTTCAACCATTTTATTCCTAAAAACCCATTTTGTTCCTACAATATTTGCACTATCTGGTTTTGGAATTAATTCCCATACTTCATTTCTTGTAAATTGATTTAATTCATCATGCATAGAATTAATCCAGTTATTATCCTTTAATGCATCAGATATGGTTTTTGGTTCAATTTGTGATACAAATGCCATGTGATTGCAAAATTTATTTAAAGATCTTCTAGTGGAAACTCCCTGATTTATTTCTCCAATGATGTTGTCTATTGAAAGATTTCCTGGAGTCTTCCATTCTTTAGGCAACTGCTCTTCAGTTTCTTCAATATTTTTGGCCTGTTTTGAAAAATTGTTGATTCTGGCAGTTTTAACTGATACATTTTATCAGTTAAAATATCATCTTTTGTACTATACTCAGAAATATTCTGCATACTTGGGTTAGTCTCATCAAATACAACATGAACAGATTCTTCTACAGTATTTATCCTTTTGTTAAAGATTCTATAAGCATGGCTATTCAATGAATATCCCAAGAAGATACCTTCATCTGATTTGGAATCAAACTTTCCAAGAATTTCCTTTCCATTGTTTAAAACAAAAACCTTACTTCCAAATACTCTAAAATAGTTTATGTTAGGCTTTTTACCTTTGTATAATTCATAGGGAGTTTTCTTAAGAAAAGGTCTGATTAAAACACGGTTTAATACATGGCAAGCAGTACTAACGGCATCAGCCCAAAAATATTTTGGTAATGCTTTCTCATTAAGCATTGTCCTAGCTAACTCTTCAAGAGAACAATTTTTCCTTTCAACTACACCATTCTGTTGAGGAGTTCTAGGAGCAGAAAAATTATGCTTAATACCATGTTTATCACAAAATTTATTGAAATTTTCGTTTGAAAATTCTCCCCCATGATCACTTTAAATACAAGAGATGAAATAGCCTTTTTCATTTTGAATTTGTTTCGCAAATTTCTTAAACAAATGGAAAGTATCAAATTTTAATTTCAAAAATAATGTCCAAGTAAATCTTGAGTAATCATCTACTATAACCAGTGCATATAGATTTCCTCCTAAACTCATAATTCTAGAAGGACCAAAGAGATCCATGTGCAAAAGTTAAAGAGGTCTAGAAGTTGAAACAATATTTTTCTGTGAAAAAGAATTCCTTACTTGTTTCCCCTTTTGACATGCATCACATACTTTGTCTTTCACAAACTTGTGTTTAGGTAAGCCAACTACAAGATCTTTAGAAATCAGTTTATTAAGATGATTCATATGAATATGAGCTAACCTGCTATGCCGCAACCAAGAATCATTCTCTTTAGAGATTAAGCAACAATTTTTAGTAGAATTAGTATCTAACATGTAAATGTTGTTGATCCTCTTACTAGTAATCAGTACCTGTTCTGAATCTGATTTGATTATTTGACATTGATTTTGACCAAAGACAACTTTGTGTCCTTTATCACAAAGCTGGCTAATACTAATCAAATTATGTTTTAAACCCTCAACATATAATACATTGTTAATAATACTTGATTCTGTGCATTTGATGTCACCTATTCTAAGGATTCTTCCTTTATTATTATCCCCATAGACAACAGTCCCACCATTCTTTAGTTTTAAGTTGTAGAATTTTATAATATCACCTGTCATGTGTTTAGAACAGCCACTGTCAAGGTACCAGAGATCTTCAGTTTGTTTTGCCTGAAAGAGAAATTAGTATAGTTGCAGTACAAAATGATACAGAATTGAAATAAACAATTAATTCTGCACTGGAAGTAAAATTTTAATCGATTAATTTGATATTCAATCGATTAATCAAGTTCTGGAGAAAATATATCAGAATAATAATCGATTTAAACTGTCGCTGCCGTCTAAAAAAAGAGGCGGTCGGAGCGACGCGATTGTTTCGACCCTTTTGTTTTTCACGTTTTTTTTATGGGTGGTTACAACGCCTTTAGGTTGTCCGATAACTGGGCTAACCTAGGGGCGAGGTTTTCGAAAGGGCGTCCTTGAGTTGTCCGATAACTGGGCTAACCCAAGGACTAATTTTTGTAGGGTTCTGTGGAGTCGCCACCGATGTTTTTACCAGAAACATCGGAAAAGGGGTTTTAAAAGGCATTGGTTTTCGCAAACCAACTTTGGTCATTAGAACCAGAGTTGGGTAAGGGAGTTAGTTACGTGTAAAGGAAGTATTAGTTCCTTTACTACACCCCTTTCGGGTTCCCTATGATAGGCCAGCTACTTTGTTAATAAATAAACCGGAAAAATACGCTTTTGCCCTTTTTATTTTGCGGAATTTAAAACTATGACTACATGGCCCTAATATATTACATAATTTAAAATTAAAGCAGTAAAAGTAGAGAGGGAGAATTTAAACCTCCGAAGAAAGCTTTCTTTTTTATTTCTTTAACAAAAATGGGTGCTTTTTGGCAGCCCTTCACTCTACACGACGCTGGAAACTCTTCTAGACGTCGAAAAAATGCTCAAAAAAGCACTCAGAAGCTCCAAAAATGCGTCGGAGGGATTCTAGAGAGAAGTTTTAGAGAGAAGGGAGAGTTAAAACTGTGTGGTGTGTGGAAATGAGGGGGGGGAGGCCCCTATTTATAGGTTTTCGCGCCTGCCAGTGGCGAGACCGCCGTTCTCGTCTAACAGGGTCGAGACCGCCGTCTCGCCATTCGCAGGTGGCGAGACCGCCGTCTGGGAAAGCGAGACCACCGTCTCGCCATTCGCAGGTGGCGAGAACGCCGTCTCGTTTGGCGAGACGGAGGTCTCGATTTTGAGACGGCGGTCTCCTCTCCAAAAGGCGAGAAACCTTATTTTTGTACAGAAAATCCTTCCTATCCTAGTATGGGGCCTAATAGACTCTCCTAGTGGCTTGTTAGGCTTCGTCCATCTTCGAATAGGAAGTCTTTTTCTCTTTATTTGGAGGCCGGGCAAGATTTGGGGTCTACAGCTGCCCCCCCTTTACCTGACTAGTCAGCTGTTGGCCTGTTGTGCCAGACAGATTGGCAGGAAGGTAAAGGAGTTGACCTACTTGCCCGGTCGCCCTTCAGATGTTCCGTCTTGCGGCGGCTGATCTTCTGGGGAAAATGTTGGTGTTTGTGCACTTCCGAGATACTCCTTCTGACGGTAGCGGATCCCTTCGGTGGGCACGTGGTAAAACTTCAGGATACTCCTTCTGACGGTAGCCGATCCTTCGGTTGATGGGTATAAACCCCCCATCAGGCTGGTAGTTGCAGTCCGTTGTGTGGGACTGGATGGGTATGAACCCCCCCATCAGGCTGGTAGTTGTAGTCCGTTGTGTGGGACAGGATGGGTATGAACCCCCCATCAGGGTGGTAGTGCGACTTACTGATCCGGCTCGAGCGCAGATCAGGCGCAACGCGTGCGCAGGTTGATAGGTATAAACCCCCTATCAGGCTGGTACAGTCCACTGCGTAGGACTGGTGGTAGTGGCGGCTTACTGTTCAGGTGGCCCATGCGCCGGTTAGGCACTTCTTGGGGAGTGATTTCTGTGTTGGTAGATGAATGTATTTGGATTCCTTTGAATGGTCATCCGGGCTGCGCTGGGGATTTTGTGTTTCATCCAACTTTGTTGTTGGTTGCTGGGGATTCTGGTGGTGATCATCCGACTCTTACTGGCTGGTCGGATGGGTCTTTGTTTTTGTTCGACTCTTGCTTGGCAGTCGAAATTTTGTTGATTGAGGTGATGGCTTGTCTTAATCCTGCCTTTTTCTCGCGGTTTTATCTCTTTTTTCTCGCGATTTAGGATTTTGGCTTTTCTTATTGAGCGTATGCCTTTTTCTTTTTTTAAGTTTTTTTTGTTACGCTAGCTTTTGCAAAGGGTGGCAAGGAGATGCATGAAATAAAATTTTATTTATAGGGAAATTTTATTACAACCACTTTTTATTTAGGCAAGTACCATCCCTAAGGGCTATCCTCTGGAGATGATCCGCGGGCGAATTGCTGGTAGAGGTGATACCGGAAGTCCGCTTGCTCTCGGACTTCGTCGCGGTACTCCTGCTGGAATGTTGTCCATTCCTGCCGCATCACCTACTGATGCTGGTACATCTCCTCTTGCCGGGTATGGTAGGCTTCTTGTCGCACCGTCATTTGGTCGAACTGCAGGCGCAGATCGTTCATGTTGCGGTTCATGCCGGCGAATTCGTCCCCGTACGGTGGTGGTTGTTGCTGCTGCTGCTGGAATTCGGGGGGCGTGGGGATATCCTGCATCGCCACCAGCCCCTGGAGATCTAGTGCGAAATCCAGTGTGGGATGGAGGGCCAACTGGGTCCCTCGACGTATCAGCATTCCCATGCTGACCAGGACTAACCCGTTGATGGTCTCGGGTCGCAAGTTGAAGGCCAGCTCTTCCCAGCCAGGGCACCCCCATCTTTCTGCCAGGGGAGTGATGAGAGGAGCCACGAGGACGGCCCTCGCGGATCTGTTCCCGAAGTCCTTGAGGGCTCTCAAGAAGAAGTAGTCGGGGTTGCAGCGCCGCTTCTGGCTCATGCAATAAAGTACGAAGAGGTCAGGGAGGGAGACCTTGCCCTGACTCTCTTTCCTCCCATGAATGGTCCCTGCCAGCAGCTTGTGGCAGATGCAGAGTGCTGGGGGCAGAGCGAAGCCCCTCATCAGCGTGGGCAGCGTGGTGGCTCCTGTGAGCTCATGCCACATTTCGGCGGCAGTGAGGTTTGTGGGCCGGGAGCAGATGGCCTCACGGTATCCCTGGGTTAGTGAGTCCTCGAGCCGGACGAACCCGATGGCCATGTTGAACTCGTCGAGGGTGGTGGCCTGGTATCTTCCACCCATGAAATAGGTCACCATCTTAGTGGGCTGCAGGCCCGGGACCGTGGAGGGGACCTCGGAGTAGGAGACCGAGGCCAAGAATTCCAGTACCGCTTGTGGGTACACATGTGTAGGTGGTAGCTGCAGCAGAAAGCCCCACCCGATGCTATCTATGTGGGCTCGGACGTCGTCCTCCCACCCGAATTCAGCCAAGATGCTGAAGTCAAGTCTCAGCATCGGGTGCCACAAATAGGTCCGGATGTTGTCGAGGTGGGCCTGGTGATGTGGTGACAGTTGAGAGGGGTCCTAGGGTGGCGGTGCCGCAGAACTGCTGGCCCCGGCAGTGCTCCTTCTCTTCCTGGAGGCGCTTCTACCAAACATCTTGACTAGAGGGGGCTTGGGAGTGCAGGAGTTGAGAAAGGGAGGTTCTGGAGGCAAGGAGAGTTGTGAGGAAACCCCCCAAGCACGCCCCCTATATATAGGAAATTTTGCCAATTCGATACCGTCGTCTGGGAAGGCGAGACGGCGGTCTCGTGTCTCCTCCAAGTCGAGACGGCGGTCTGGACCATCGAGACGGCGGTCTCATCGAGCGAGACGGTGGTCTCATTTTCGCCTGAGTCGAGACGGCGGTCTGGTTGGTCGAGACGGCGTTCTCGCCTTGAAGGGTAACCGAGACGGCGGTCTGGGAGAGCCAGATGGCGGTCTCGAATTACGGAAGGTTTTTTTTTTTTTTGAAGAGAAAATAGGACCTGGTTCAAAAACATCTTTATGCATGCAATGTTTTCATGTTTGATGTCCTATAATGCCTATTTTGATTAAATTTTCAGAAGGATTTAACCAACGTGTCTCGTTGCGCTGAATGCCCTCTGATTTGCTGTGTTTACTTTTGGCTGTACCATGCCGGACGTCTTGTGACTGAAGGATAATTTTTCTTTCTTTTCTTTCTCTTTTCCTTTTTTTTCTTCCTTTTTCTTTTGCAGCACACTCTTTGTCATGCAGTGCCCCTTTTTCCTCGCTTTAGGGATTTCAATCCTCTTGTTGACTATACGCCTCCATATTCCCAAATTAATTATTAGAATATTGATGTGAGGGTCAAGAGGAAAGAAGTAAAGAGGTAAAAATCAATGGTTTGTGTTTTAGAGGGTTAATTTTTATTGATAGAGTTTTTGTAAGCATGGTTGGCTAGGGTTAGGCCTAGGTGTTTAAGCTTTGTCTAAGCAAACAGCTTTTCTATCTTTTTTTTGTATTTTGCGCTCTTTGGTTTTATCTCCATTGCTTTTTAATGGCTAGCTGATTTCCCTAGAACGCCCTTTGGGTTTTCGAACTAGGATACTGTGTTTTGGCCCTAACTTTTGTCTAGGTTCCTTCTTTTTGTAATTTTTGGAGAATCCTAGCGGACCTTGTTTTGTAACCCTAACTTTTGCCTAGGCTACCCTTTATTGTTGTTTGGGTGTCCTACCGGGTCGACCCTATCTTTTGTGTAGCCCCCTTAGTGGGTTTCCTACCGGGTAATTTGCCCTTTTCTTTGGCCTTTGGCTTCTCTTGGCTTTTCCTTTTTTTGTGGATTTATTTTTTTGTTCACAGTATTGGCGAAACATGACTCTCTTTATGAATGAGGTGAAGTCTTATTTTTATGTGCTTCTAATCAACTAGCTTGATGATGGTAGCAATGGTAAATGTTCATTTTTTGGATGCGCTTTTTATTCTTCTTCTTTTTTTTCGTTTACTTAGACAGGGTTATTTATGTGGTCTAGTCAGAGATAGAAAGAAGAGAAGCAGATAGTAAGAATTATTCTTTATTAATTAATAAGGGAATATGTGCCCTGAAATGCCCGGGGGTCGGGCTCGCCCCGGGGGATAATCTCTAACAATCATGGGGTTTACATCCCTTAAACGAAGAAAAAGATTTCCTAATGACTAAGGTGGCTCTTGACGCTTGCACCCCTCCACTTCGGAAAATTTGCTTGAGTGTACGGAGGGGGGACTTCCCTTTTCTTGTTTCCGCTCGGTCCTTAGTAGGGTCATATCCTAGGCCATACTTGCAAGGATTGTCTTTGAATTCTGGGGGTTCCCTCATGCCTTGGGAATCTGCCCCTAGTCCTTGGCCAAGATGGTAACCATGCTTCAACATCATACGGGCTACCTTTGTGTTTTTGGGAAGTCGCTCTATGTTGGCAATTTCAAGCGCTTGAAAAGATGTTTCAAGGGCCTCTTCAGCCGCATCCACATAAGGTTGGGTGGACGGTCCACTGATCAGGATATCGTCTTCTGCTTGGACCGTGACCAGTTTGTCGTCTACTATGAACTTGAATTTCTGGTGGAGCGTTGAAGGTACTGCCTTAGCGTCATGAATCCAAGGCCTGCCGAGGAGACAGCTATACGCTGGAGTAATATCCATTACATGGAAATCGACGTCGAAGATAGTGGATCCGACTTGAATTGGCAAATTGACCTCCCCCACTACTTCTCGTTTGGATCCGTCGAAGGCTCGAACGATGGTGCTACTTGGGTGCAAATGGGTTCCTTGGATAGTCAACTTGTCCAGTGTGCACTTGGGCATCACGTTTAAGGATGACCCGTTATCCACAAGAACTTTGGCGATGAGGTATTCCTTGCACTTGACTGAGATGTGCAATGGCTTGTTATGGTTTGACCCCTCAAGGGGGAGTTCTTCCTCTGTGAAGGTGAGGTGATCGCTTGCCATAATGTGACCGACGATCCTCTCAACCTTTTCTTGAGATATTGTATGAGGTACATGCGCCTCGCTCAAGACCTTCAGCAGGGCGTTTCTATGCGGTTCCGAGCTCATTATCAAAGATAGCAATGTAATCTTTGCAGGTGTGCGATTGAGCTGATCTATAATGGAATACTCATTTTGCCTTATGAACTGGAGTAAGTCCTCTGTTTCCTCCTTGGATTCCTTATTTTCTTTTTCTTCTTCGGTCTTCTTATTTTTTCCTTTATTTTTGAGGACCTCTTCCTGTGTGTCCTTGGGGGAGTAGACTCTTCCACTTCTAGTCGTGCCCCCAATACCGGCTATGTTCGTTATTTCTTCTTTTATTGGTGGAGATTCTCCATATCTCCACGGTACAACTTTATTTGATTCGTAGGGGAAAGGACGTGGCATAAATAGTCGCACTGGCGTCCTTGTCCCTTCTTCTTTGTTCTTGAGGACCAACGGCCAAGGCTTATTTTCCTCTTGCGGTGAGTCGACCGTTGGGGTAAGCTTTATTAGGAGTGGCTTTCTCTCCATTCTTCTGATTTGGAAGACGTGTTAGTTAATCCTTCCTTTTTATTATCTTATTTATTAAGTGTGAAGGAGGGGAAATTTAAATATGCAAATGAATGTTTATGCATGCAAGTAGAAAGTCATTTGAATAAAGAAGATTTTATTTATTCGACAGAAGGTGTACATTCCCCTATTCTATACTGCGAAGCAACTTTTGGCAAAAGCGAAAAACTTTAAAGAAACCCACAGGCGGGTCTTGATTCCTCTGTAGTTCTCTCTCAGCTTCCTGGACGTGACGAGCAAGTGCTTCGCTTTGCTTGTGGACCGCCTGGCTCATATCTTCACTGTACTTTTGAGCCTCTTTGATCTTCGCCTCCTGATGAACGACCAAGGCTTGTAGTTCATCGAGCTTCGCAACGGCTCGGTCTTTCTCTTGTAGTACTTGGCCGTACTGAGCTAGCCCGTCTCTTTCTTTGCAGCGTAGCTTAGCGAGACTTCTATTGAGTCTCCGGTTGGCCTCTCGCTCTTGGCGGATATCTATCCGAGTCTTGATGAGCTCTTGCGACAACTCCTTGATCGTTTGAGCCTGCTTTGATGATTCGGCCTCAAGGCGTGCTGACTTGGCGGTTAACTCCTGTAGTTGGCTATCCGAACTAGTTCTGGCAATTTTGGATGCCCGGATAGCTTGCTCGTTGGAGTCAGCACATTGGTCCTTGAGGCGCTCTATTTCATGATCCTTTTTCTTGCCTTGCCTTTGTAGACCATCAATTGTGAGGATAGATTCTTGCTCTCTCTCTTCAAGGGCCCTCATCTGGGCTCCCATGATTTCTATCCTCTGGGTCAAGGCATCAATCTGAGCCTGCAGCCCTTCATTATTGGCGCTTGTGGTGGGTGTGGTGGATGGTTGAGCCATCCCTCTTTTCTTTCTCCACGCCTCATAGTCATTGGTGACAGCCACCCGAGCTTTTCCTAGCTCTCTGTCCCCCATGTAGACTGGCCTCTCCCATGCTTTTCTCACAGCTAGTGAGTTGGCGATTGTGCACAGGTCTCCAAAGAAGCACAGTCCTCCGAGCTCCCCTCGGGAAACAGTAGTTTGGGTCCTCATGAGCTGCCTCATAGCTACTCTAGGTGAGTAGGCTATGCAACCCCTGAGTCCTATCAAGGGTACGCTCGGATAGTCCCCACATCCGATGAGAATCTGGCCTGGCCTGAACCAAGGACAGACCCGGGATAAATCCGTTGGCGTCCTTTCGTTCCCACTCATCCCTCTATTCTGAAGTCGACGACGTTGGAGGGGGATCTTGGAGAAGCTCCTTAAAGGGTCTGGGAATATCCCCATGTGGCTGGAGGCGTAAAGGTGTGTGGCGCTCCACACAAATAGTAATGAAGAGCAGCAGCAAAGTGTTTTTCCCTGCTTCTGGTGGCAGAATTCCACCGAGAGCAGGGTGTCGGCAAGAATTGTAGGCAGGGGACTCTTCGAGTTCACGTCCCAGGCGAAGAAGGCGTCCATGACGGCCTGATCTACCGTCTCGAAGTGGAAGGGGAACAAGACCGTTCCAAAATTATGAGTGCCGGGGTTTTGTTGAAGGCGACCCACTCGCCCTTTCACCAGTGTAGGACAGGTGGTCTTCTAGCATTGACACTTTCCAACCCTCGGGCGTTCCCTTCCTTATCGGGGTACTCGCCGGAATGGTAGTTGAATAAGGGCAGCGACTGGTGCTGCAGGAGTGTATGCCTCATGGCGGACATGGACCCTGGCTGATTTGGGCCATTTCAACATGGTTTCATACTCCTCTAATGTGGGCACCAAGTCGAACTGCGGAAATTCGAAACACCGCAGATTTGAATTCCATAAGTGGATTAGTGCCCTTAGGAACACCTGATCGACACAGATCTTTAGGAGGTCTAAAATCCTTCCGTAGGATTTTTCAAAGTCAGCACGGACCTCTGATGGCATTGCCGCGCTCAGCCGTTCCAACCTCTCAGTATGGAAACGGGGAATATCCACCTTCTTTGGCTATCTACTTGTCCCCTCCATTTCTAAAACCAAAATGCATGTTTGATGAAAAGGATGCTTATTTGAATGAATGTAAGTGTTTATTTTCTTACTTATCATGTTTTTCTATATGATGTATGGTAAGTGCGTGTATTTTTTATTGAAGAATAAACTATCTATATGAATGTTTTATGAGTGTAATATTTTTGGACCATGTCTTATTTTGGAAATGGATTTTTATTTTGATGTTGATTTGATTATTTTTATTTGTTTATTTTATAGCCTTTTATCTCTTTTGTTGGAACTGCGTGGCTACTTAGCTTACAAAGAACCTGAAACCAGGCTAGCTAAAAGGCAGACTGTCCGAGATAAAATGTGGCTTTATGCGAAAGAATATTTAGCGTCCCTTATCTCTTCTGTCGGAACTGCGTGGCTACTTAGCTTACAAAGAACCTGAAACCAGGCTAGCTAAAAGGCAGACTGTTCGAGATAAGGGTGTTTATTTGGAAAAATATTTTTGGTTTTTGTTTTGTTGTTTGTTTATGCTATGAAACAGACAAATGCAACAAACATATGCACACACAATTCGGTCATCCGCGAACAGGCGAGAATTCGTTTTTATCACGAGGTAGGGTTTTCCTGCAGAAAAGTGCATTGGCAAGGGTTGGTTCTAACTGTTCTCACCAGGCTAAGGCCCCCAAGGTGCCCCCATTATAGGGTCCCCACTCTCCAGCTGTCCGACCATGCTTAGCACTAAGGCCATAGTCAGTCTTGTTGCCAAAAGAGGAAGGTTATCACCTTGAGTGGTGGTTTCCGATCACACTGGTGGGCTCAAGGCCCTCACTACAGCGAACCGTACCTGCCACCCACTCCCTATGGTTTTCTCACTTGCCCCCGGGTATAGAGGGAACTGTTGTGTGCAAGGGTTTGTGTACAGTTTGTATTTCACACAATTGCGTAAGTATAAACAAACAGCAGTTATTAAAGCCAAGCATTAAAACATGTTATAATACAAGTTAAGGGCAAAAGCGTTATTTTCTTGGTTTATTTATTTTTAAGCCGGCCCATCACTAAATGGGATCAACTCTCGAGGCTTCCCCAGTGGAGTCGCCATCTGTCGCCGCCGTCTAAAAAAAGAGGCAGTCGGAGTGACGCAATGGTTTCGACCCTTTTGTTTTTCGCGTTTTTTTATGGGTGGTTACAACGCCTTTAGGTTGTCCGATAACCGGGCTAACCTAAGGGCGAGGTTTTCGAAAGGGCGTCCTTGAGTTGTCCGATAACCGGGCTAACCCAAGGACTAATTTTTGTAGGGTTCTGTGGACTCGCCACCGATGTTTTTACCGGAAACATCGGAAAAGGGGTTTTAAAAGGCGTTGGTTTTCGCAAACAAACTTTGGTCATTAGAACCAGAGTTGGGTAAGGGAGTTAGTTACGTGTAAAGGAAGTATTAGTTCCTTTACTACGCCCCTTTCGGGTTCCCTATGATAGGCCAACTACTTTGTTAATAAATAAACCGGAAAAATATGCTTTTGCCCTTTTTATTTTGCGGAATTTAAAACTATGACTACATGGCCCTAATCTATTACATAATTTAAAATTAAAGCAGTAAAAGTAGATAGGGAGAATTTAAACCTCCGAAGCAAGCTTTCTTTTTTATTTCTTTAACAAAAATGGGTGCTTTTTGGCAACCCTTCACTCTACACGACGCTGGAAACTCTTCTAGACGTCGAAAAAACGCTCAAAAAAGCACTCAGAAGCTCCAGAAATGCGTCAGAGGGATTCTAGAGAGAAGTTTTAGAGAGAAGGGAGAGCTAAAGTTGTGTGGTGTGTGGAAATGAGGGGGGGGAGGCCCCTATTTATAGGTTTTCGCGCCTGCCAGTGACGAGACCGTCGTTATCGTCTGACAGGGTCGAGACCGCCGTCTCGCCAAACGAGACCGTCGTCTCGTCCTTCGCAAGTGGCGAGACCGCCGTTTGGGAAAGCGAGACCGCCGTCTCGCCATTCGCAGGTGGCGAGACCGCCGTCTCGTTTGGCGAGACGGCGGTCTCACCATTTGCATGAGGCGAGACGGCAGTCTCGATTTCGAGACGGTGGTCTCGTCCCCAAAAGGAAAGAAACCTTATTTTTGTACAGAAAATCCTTCCTATCCTAGTATGGGGCCTAATAGTCTCTCCTAGTGGCTTGTTAGGCTTCGTCCATCTTCGAATAGGAAGTCTTTTTCTCTTTATTTGGAGGCCGGGCAAGATTTGGGGTCTACATAAACGAGAAATAATCGGTTAAATTTATCCTTTTAATGATTTTAACTAATATAAATCCATTTTAATTGATTAAAACAACTAAACTAGATTCCAGAGAACATTTTAATCGATTAATTCGTATTTCAATCGTTTAAAACTGTACGTACAACTTTTATGATATTCTCTGTAAGTGATTTTAACCGATTAAAATAGTTTTATATCAATTAAAATACTCAGTCCATGAATCCAGAAACAAAATTTGCTGATATGATACCCAGGGACTTCCAGATTTTGTTCCTGCAAAACAGATTTGGCATATTTTTGGTACCCCTTTTTAATTACTAGTTTCAATCATGTTATTTGAAATGAATTTTTGGGTATCCACTTCATTCTAACTTTAGCAATAGCATATTTCTTAATTCTACAATATTTCACAGAATGACCTTTTTTCATGCAGTAAAAACATTTAATAAATGGAGACGACATAGATTTACTATATGCAAAATAGTTTTTAAATGCTCTAGTTTTCTTTCCAATAGGAGGTGTAAAACCTATACCACCACGATCAATAACCAATTTTTGAGAATCAAGTATCATATCAAGACTAGTTTTTCCTTGTGCAAGTTTAGATGCAGTTTTTATTAAATATGTTAATTTCTCTTGTAACTCAGGACAATTTTTGCAATCTTTATCATTACACATGCAATCAGAGTTATTACCTATTTCACAATTTTCATTCTTGGTTTCTTCATCAACTATTTTCTTTTCAAGAAGAGTGATCTTGTTTTCTAATAAACTATTCATGCTTTTTAATCTTTTGTTTTCAATTTCTAATCTCTTAGCTACTGCATGCATTTCATAAAAAGCATCTTGCAGAGCTGCATAATCCGGGTTTGATTGTTCTCGTTTCTTCTCTCTGTTTCTTTACATTTCTTTACTGTGTTGTGGGTGTCTGGAATTGTTGGGCACTGGTTCTATAGCTGGAATTTGGCTGCAGGTTGGTTCAAGAACTAGAATTTAGTTCTTGGTGAAGGTTTAGGTGCAAGATATGGAATTTGGGTCTTGTGGTAGATTGAGTGTGTGATTGGAATCTGTAATCTGTAAAACATTCACTCTAGTGGAACTCAACTGGAATTTTACTAAGAACTAGACTTAGCCCTAGAATTGCGTGAACCAGTATAAATATTGGTTGTATTTCTCTAAACCTTACTCTCTTTAATTCTGTTGCTGTCTAACTTTGAATAGCTTGATTTTCTTGGTTCAACAATTGGTCAAAACACTCAATCTTTGAAATAGATAATTTGTAAATTGCGAAAATATTTTAAAGATCAATTCACCCCCCCCCCCTCTTGATCTCAGCCTACTTTTCTAACAATTGGTATCAAGAGTAGGGTCTTGAAAAATACTCAAGACTTTCGGTCCAAATCTTTCATGGCTGAAAACAAATTACCTTTTTCTGAGGGTGCTTCTATTAATAGACCTCCACTGTTTAATGGTACAGATTATCCATTTTGGAAGATAAGGATGAAGATCTTTATGGAATCTATTGATAGAAATGTTTGGGATGTAATTGTTTGGTCCATTAATTACAGACAAAGAATGGTCTAGCTTTAATGATGAAGAGAAAAGAAAAGTTCAAAGTGATTGTACTGCTAAAAACATAATTACTTTTGCACTAAATATGGAAGAATTTTTCAGGGTTTCTCAATGCAAATCTGCCAAGGAAATGTGGGAGGTTCTTGAGGTTACTCATGAGGGAACTGCTGATGTAAAATGAGCCATGAAGCATACCCTCATCAGAGAATATGAGTTGTTTAAAATGCAAACTAGAGAAAGCATTGTAGATGTGAAGAAACACTTTACTCATATCATCAATCATCTAATGGGCTTAGGTAAGACTTTTGATAAAGAGGAATTAAATATAAAAGTTTTGAAATGTCTTGACAGGTCATGGCAACCTAAGGTTACAGAAATATCATAGTCAAAAGACCTGTCCATGATGACAATAGCCTCCTTATTTGGCAAACTCAGAGAGCATGAGATGGAAATTAACAGATTCAATGAGCAAGAAATCTCTGAAGAGAAAGGTAGAAGCATAGCGCCCAAAGCTGAAGAGAAAGATCAAGAATCAAAAGAAGAAAGTGAGAATCTTGGACTGCTGGTCAAAAAATTCACCAAGCTTCTCAAGAGAAAAAAGATCCAAGATAAAGAAAAACACAAAAAGTATGAAAAGAAATCTGATTCTTTTAACTATAAGTTGTTAGAAAAGGAGGTTGAGATCAAGAAGGGGGGGTGAATTGATCTTTGAAAGATTTTCGCAAATTACAAATTATCTATTTCAAAGATTTAAGAGTGTTGACCAATTCTTGAATCAAACAAAACAAACAATCAAAAATAAAGGCAACAGCAGAATTAAAGAGAGAAAGGTTTAGAAAGATACAACCAAGATTTATACTAGTTCACCCAATCCTAGGGCTACGTCCAGTTCCCAGCCAAATTCCAGTTGAGTTCCACTAGATTGAATGTTTTGCAGATTACAATTCCAATCACACACTCAATTTACCACAAGAACCAAAATTCCAGTCCTTGCACCTAAACCTTCACCAAGAACCAACTTCCAGTTCTTGAACCACCCTGCAGCCAAATTCCAGCTACAGAACCAATGCCCAATAATTCTAGACACCCAATCTTACCACAAGAACCTAATTCAAGTTCTTGCACCTAAACCTTCACCAAAAACCAACTTCCAGTTCTTGAACCACCCTGCAGCCAAATTCTAGCCACAAAAACCAGTGCCCACACTTCCACACACTCACAATACAGTAATGAAATATAAAAGAACAAAGACAAGAAACTAGAACATTCAAACTCGGTTTATGCAGCTCTGGAGAATGAGTTTCTTCACAAAAGAAATGCAGAAATTGCCTCAAGAAAGAACTTTGAAAAAATTCTTTCTTGAAAGTAGCTCTTATGATTGCTTGATTGATTACTCAAATATATATTTTAAAAGACTCAAGCAATCCTGTTTATATAGAAGATTTTTTCAAATTGTTGGTTTAATTAATCTGTTAAAACAATCTTTTAATCTGTTAAAAGTCTTGAATTAATCTGTTAAAACTTCTTTTAATTTGTTAAAATGTTCTTATCGCCGCCGTCCGTTCCGATGTCTAGGGACATCTCGAACGTTTATGCAATCGGTCGCGAAAAGATGGTTAGACTCGCGTTTTTATGTTAAAATATGTTCATTGCTTCCGAGGTTCTCAACAACTGAACTATCCTCTAATAAAAGCAAGGTTTTCGAAAAGGGGTTCTTATGGAGTCACCACCAATGTTTTGACCGTAAACATTGGAAAAGGATAAAAAGGCGTTGATTTTAATAAAAACCAAACTTCACCATTATAACCAGAGTTAGGTAAGGGAGTTAGTTACGTGTGGGGAAGGTGTTAGCACCCCACAACGCCCCTTTCGGGTTCCCTATGACGGATTAATTCATTAAGCAAAGATTACGAGAAATTACGCGATTACCCTATTTTATTGCATAATATTCAAAAATGACTATCTACATGATTTTATCTTATATTGCATACATAAAGCAATAAATAAAGCAATAAAAGAGAAGAGAATTGAAAAGAACCTTCGTAACAAGCTTTGTATTGCGAATCTTTAACTGTTAGGATGCGTTTTGGCAATCCCCCACTCTACAAATACTCTCCTCCCCGAATACAAGATCGACTCTACTAAATTTTAAAGAAGAATCGAATGTTGGAATATAATTCCTTAACCGATTGTTACCTTTTTAAGGCAATTGGAGAGTTCATTCGAAGTAGAGAGAGAAGACAAGCGTTTGGAGTTGTCTGGTGTATGAAAAAGTGGCAAATGAGCCTCCTATTTATAGTTTTCGCAGCCTGGCAGCTTGGGACGGCCGTCCGGGGCTTGGAAATCAAGGATGAGCGTTTGGAGAATTTGGGACGGCCGTCTGGGATTTGGGACGGCCATCCCATTCAAATTCTGGCACTGGGACGGGCGTCTCACATTTGGGACGGGCGTCCCACTTGACAATGGCAGTTTGGGATGGCTGTCTCACCTTTGGGATGGCTGTCTCAACTTGTTTTGGCCAGCTTTTGTGTTCTGGGACCCCCGAGAAGCTTTCCTTTCTTTATTCGGACGTCGAATGATGTCGATAGACGTCCATTGAAGCTTTATCTTCATATAGGAAGTCTTCTTTGGCCTTTATGTTAGAATCGTGCAGCGGAATGTTCGCGTGGTCGGACAAAAACCAAGAGGGGGGGTGAATTGGTTTCTTAATAAAAATTAGGTTTTCAAAATTTTCCCCAAATTTTACCGATTAAAAACTGTGTAAATGTAAATAGAGAAGAGAAGAGAATCTTACACAGGAAATTTATACTGGTTCGGATCAAAAGACCCTACGTCCAGTTGCTAATCACTCAAACAGAGGATTAACGCTGTCACTATAATCAAGTTGTTACAAACAGATTACAATTGAAAAGATAAAGATAAGAAAACACCTCTCTTGAAATCCACAAGAGATGATGAACAGCTTTCCCTAGAGACGGCACAACACACAATCCACTAAGAACTCCACTTAGTGATTCTTATTGCTTCTAGCCCACACCAGGTTCCAAAAGCCCCTTTTTTCTTGCAACAAACAGTTCTCTGGAACTACAACACTTAACTTTTGTATGAAAAAGGTTGTTCTACTTTTCTGAGTGCCATAGAGAAGCTTAAGTAGAGAAATTAGGGTTTGGGAATTGAGAATTTCAGAATTAGGGTCCTTGGGAAAAGGATTTTCGAAAATAGGGTTGATTTGAAGTTAAAATTCGAAATCTGACTGAAATAATCGATTAAATCAAGAGTTAATCGATTATTACAGAGCCAAAATCAACAGAACCCTGAAAGTCACTGTTTTAATCGATTAAAAGGGGTTTTAATCGATTAAACCGCCTGTTAATCGATTAACAGGAGTTTTAATCGATTAAACCAGTGAGCAGATACAGAAAATGGTTTTTCTCACTGTTTTAATCGATTATTTCCCTATTTAATCGATTAAAGCTGAGCCTGGATGATAAATTTGAGCTTTTTGAAGCTTCTAAGGTGCAGACTATGTACCGGCTATCTTAAACACTAATATTACAGACTCAATATAATTGAAACAGAGTTATTACAATACAAAACAAGTCTTCAACACTCTAAGTCTTTGAGTTCTTGAATCATCATCAAAATCAACAATCTTCATGTCCATCAAGTGCAACATCAAGTCCTTGAATGTTCAACACTTTATTGAGATGTCGGGCGAGCTTTATCTTATTATAGGAAGTCTCCTTAGCCTTTATTGAGAGGTCGGGCAAAATTAGGGGTCTACAGCTGCCCCCCCTCCACCTACCTGGCTAATTTGTTGGCCTAATATGCCGACAAAATTAGTTGGTAGGGGAAGGAGTTAACCCTTTTTGCCCGGTTATCCTTCAGATGCTCCTTCGCTTGAAGTTTGTTGATCCTCCGGATGATAAATATTTTTGATAGGTACCAACCCTATCTGGTTTGAGCCTTACTTTATAAGGCTCTGGTTAGTACTTACCCTCACCAAGTCTGAGTCTGCATTTCACTAGACTCTTGTGGGTACCTACCCCCACTAGGTATGAATCTGCTCTTTGCTAGGTTCTGAACCATGAACCTTGTTCTGCAAGGCTTTGGTGAGTACCTACCCTCACCTGGTACGAGTTCGCATTTTGCTAAACTCTTGTGGGTACTTACTTCCGAGGTGCTCAATACTTGAACTATCCTGTAATAGAAGCAAGGTATTTGCAACCCGTTTTTGTAATGCTCTGGTGAGTATTTTACTCTACCTGATGCATTTTGCTAAGTTTTGATGAGTACCTACCCTCATCCGGTACAAACCTTATTTTATAAGGCTCTGGTGGGTACCTACCCCCACCTGGTACGAATCTGCATTTTTGCTAGATTCTGATGAGTACCTACCCTCATCTGGTACACGCCTTATTTTATAAGGCTCTGGTGGGTACCTACCCCCACCTGGTACGAATCTGCATTTTTGCTAGATTCTTATGAGTACCTACCCTCATCCGGTACAAACCTTATTTTATAAGGCTTTTGCTGGTATGAAACCTATTCTATAGGGCTCTGGTGAGTACCTACCCTCACCCGGTACGAACACTATTCTATAAGGCTCTGGTGAGTACCTACCCTCACCCGGTACGAACCCTATTCTATAAGGCTCTTGTGGGTACCTACCCCCACCTGGTACGAACCCTATTTTATAAGGCTCTTGTGGGTACCTACCCCCACCTGGTACGAACCCTATTCTATAAGGCTCTTGTGGGTACCTACCCCCACCTGGTACGAACCCTATGCTCTTATTCCTGCTAGGGAATGGGTTTTTACCTTTTTCTCGCGATTTGTATCTCTTTTTCGCGATTCTTGAAAATTTGGCTTTTAAATATGTGCGCCTTTTATGCACATTGTCTTTTTCTTTTGTTGGATGAAAAGATTTTTTTTTTCTCTTTTTTTTTTGCGATCCCGAGGAGTATATTAGCTTCCTGGGGATCCAATCTTTTATTTGATTTTTTATGATGGAGTCTTGGCTCCTGACTTTGCGAAGCTCTTATTTGAGCTGGAAGATAGAAACTTTCTACTTTTTCTCTTTTTGGAGATTCACCAAGGAGTTTCTCAGCTTCCTGGGGATCTAACTTTGATGATGGAGTCTTGGCTCCTGACTTTTGTGAAGCTCCTATTTGAGCTGGAAGATGGAAATTTTCTTGTTTTCCTCTTTTTGTAAACTTTTCTTGATATGCTCTACTTGGACATTTTTTATTCGGCCCCTTTTTTTTGTGCCTCTATTGGGGAATGAAAGTTTTTCTTTTCTTTCTTTTTGTTGCCCCCTGGTGATATGGAGGATTTGACTCCGTATTTTATTTGATGGACTCTTGTGTAGTCCTTATTCTCCTTTGGGGAATGAAGCGGAGATTCTTGCATGAGTGTGCTTGATGACTCATGTGGTGATGCCATTGAGTCGTGAGGTAATCTTTTTGTTTTGCCTCTGGAGTAGGCAAGGATCCTCTTGGGGATGATCAAGCCTTTCTGTTAGCTTTTCTATTTTGATGGCTTCCTTCTTTTTTGGATGGAAGGATGTTGATTGAAGCTTCAAATGATTATGTTTGATGACTCATGTGATGATGCTGAGTCATGAAGTAATTTTTTGTTTTAGCCTTTGTGGTAGGCAAGGATCCATTTGGGGATCATCGAGCCTTTCCGTTGGCTTCTTTCTGGTGCACCTTTGTTTATTGGGATAGAAAGTTAGAGCTGGTTTCCTTGAAGCTCCCTATTCTGCTGAAATGGTTTTGATTTCACTTTTTTCTTTCTTGAGGTTTATTTGGAGACTGGATTCTAGCGCCTCCTGTTTTCAATCACAAGCATGGAGACTATCCTCCTTATATGCATGTTTTTTATCCTTATTTGAAGAAAATTATTTTTTCTTGATTTTGACAAAGTAGTATTATGCAACTACTTTGTCTGTGGATGTCCTAAATGCAATCTAATGTTTATTTATTTTTGATGCATTTAGAAAGTAACTGGCCTTCTCCCGTTGGCTTCTTATGAATACGCCGATGGGCTCCTCCTTTATGACCATGATGATGGGCTCCTCTTTTATTCATCTTTTGGTTTTAGCCCTATCTTTTGCCTAGACCGCCCTTTGCGGGTTTTCGATCTAGCAGGCTACCTTAATTTTTGCCTAGAATATCTTAGGGGGCTTTTGCCTTATCTTTTTCCTAGATTGTCTTTTTGGGGTTTCCGATCTAGCAGGCTACCCTAGTTTTTTCCTAAGAATATACTAGCAGGCATTTATAATTTTCTTATTTTTTATGCTTCCTCTTTTTAGATGCATGTTTGATCTTTGATTAAAGGTCTTTGTGCATATTTCATGATTTATCAATAAAGAGGCATTTCCATAATATTTGGTCAAGAGAAAGGAAATGAATAGGAATTTTATTGATAAATGAGCAAAAGTTTTATTTCTTTTATAGAAGGATTTCAAAAGGTATTTAGAAGAATGGGTGGTCAGGGTTGGCTATACTGTATAGGCTTAAACAGTCATGTCCATGATATATGCCCCCTGGTTCTCTTAATTGTTTCAGTTGAGATGCCTGAGCTCAGAGTGAAGACTATGCAGACTGCTTGCTTCTGGAACAATGTTACCTTAGCCGCCTTTCGATTTTCGACTGAGGTAACCATTGCTCTTAGTTAGTTTTTTTCTTTTTTCTCTTTTTTTTTACCTCTACTTTTTGCCTAGGACGTATCCTAGCGAGGGATATAGACCCTATCTTTTGCCCAGGGATGCCCTTTGCGGGTTTTCATTCCTGACGGGTCATGAGCAATGTCTTCAAGCATAATACTTCTTCACCGCATCAGAATTGATCGGGTGTTGAAGTTCCTCTCCATCCATATTAGTGAGGATAAGTGCTCCTCCTGAGAAAGCTCATTTGACCACAAAGGGTCCTTCGTAATTTGCTGCCCATTTTCCAATTTTATCCTTCTGGGCTGGAAGCAATTTCTTTATCACTAGATCCCCTTTTTGATAAGTATGAGGGTGGACCTTTTTATCATAAGCCTTTTTTATCTTCTTTTGATAGGCTTGTCCATGACATATAGCGTTTAGCCGCTTTTCATCGATAAGGTTTAATTGATCGTATCGACTTTGAACCCATTCAACTTCTGTTAATTTTGCTTCCATTATAATTCGCAGGGAAGGTATTTCAACCTCTATTGGCAATACAACCTCCATTCCATATATGAGGGAAAATGGAGTAGCTCCTGTTGAGGTTCGTATAGAAGTTCGATAACCATGATGAGCAAATGGCAACATTTCATGCCAATCCCTATAGGTTTTAACCATTTTTTGAACAATCTTCTTGATGTTTTTATTGGTTGTTTCTACTGCGCCATTCATTTTGGGCCGGTAGGGAGAGGAATTATGGTGTTGAATTTTGAGAGGAGTACTTGCCACCTGGCTATCTGAGTGACATGAACAATGTCGAATTCTGAGAGGAGTACTTGCCACCTGGCTATCCTTCCGGTCAAGACGGGTTTTTCAAACAGATATTTGATTGGGTCCATTTTGGAAATCAACCAAGTTGTGTGTCTGACCATATATTGTCGAAGACGCTGAGTTGCCCACACCAATGCACAACATGTTTTTTCGAGTGGTGTATAATGGGTCTCATAGTTTAGAAATTTCTCACTGAGGTAATATATGGCTTGTTCTTTTTTACCCGTATCATCTTGTTGACCGAGCACACATCCCATGGACTCGTCGAGTATTGAAAGGTAAAGAATCAAGGGCTTTCCTTCCACAGGTGGTACCAATACTGGGGGATTGGTTAGGCACATTTTGATTTTTTCGAAAGCTTGTTGACATTCATTATTCCAAACTTTCGGTTGGTTTTTACGCAATAACTTGAATATGGGCGTACACTTATCTGTTAATTGCGCGATGAACCGTGCAATGTAGTTTATTCGGCCCAAGAACCCTCTGACTTCTTTTTCTGTTCTTGGTGGGGGAATTTCTACGATTGCCTTTGTTTTATCAGGGTCTACCTCAATTCCTTTTTTACTAACAATAAACCCAAGGAGTTTTCCTGATCGTACTCAAAATGTGCATTTAGCCGGGTTAAGCTTGATCTGGTATTTCCGAAGCCGATTAAATAATTTCTTTAAGTATTGGAGGTGATCCATCTCGTTTTTGGACTTGGCGATCATATCAGCCACATATACTTCGATTTCTTTATGGATCATATCATGAAATAATGTTACCATAGCCCTTTGATAAGTAGCTCCTGCATTCTTAAGTCCAAAAGGCATTACTCTATAACAGAATGTACCCCACGGCGTAATGAAGGAAGTTTTTTCTCTATCTTCAACGACCAATTTAATTTGGTTATACCTCGCATATCCATCCATGAAAGAATAAAGAGTATTTGTAGCGGTATGATCTAACAACATATCAATATGTGGTAAGGGAAAATCATCCTTTGGACTTGCACGATTTAAGTCCCTGTAATCTACGCATACTCTGATTTTTCCATTTTTCTTTATAACCGGCACGATGTTTGCCAACCATTCAGGGTATTTTGACACGATTAGAAAATTGGCATCCAACTGTTTTTCTACTTCTTCCTTAATTTTCAAGGACCATTCTGGTTTTACTCTTCTGAGTTTCTGCTTAACGGGCCGGAATCCCTCTTTTAGTGGTAAGCTATGCTCCACTATACTTTTATCAATTCCAGGAATATCATGGTAGGACCATGCGAATACGTCCACGTATTCTCTTAATAATTGTATCAGTCTTTCCCTGACATCATCATCAATTTGGGTACCAATATTTACTTCTTTCTTATTATCTTCTTGTCCCAAATTGATGGCCTCAGTTTTCTCCTGATGGGGTTGTATTGATTGAGCTTCTTTTTCTAACAGTCTTTGCATGTCCGAGGAAATGGTCCCCTCCTCACTGTCTGACTCAATCCATTCGCCTTCGGCTTTCGGATCTTCCAGAGAATTTTCAATCACAGACATGACTATATGGTTATGCTTAGTTTTAGATTTCTCTATTAAGTGTATAAGAGGGAAAAGAATGAAAGAGAATATTAATATTATGGAAAATGCCTTATTGTATTGACAAAAAGAAAATATTTACAAAGCCCACTGTAACCAAAAATCTCGTGATCATGGGCGAGGATCACGAAAAATACATCGGAAGCTTTTCGATATATTTTTATATTTTTATGTTTATTATATTTTTTTTGAAATGGTAAAGATGATGAGCCCTAATTTGCTGATCTTCCTTAGCCCATCTTTCATTCGGGTTTAGAAAGAGGTTGATCATCTACTTTTGGAGTAGATGCGTCAAAGGTAATCCACCCTGCCTCTATCAGATTCTGGATCTTTTGCTTTAAGGCCACACAATTTTCAACAGAGTGTCCCGGAGCACCTGAATGGTAATCACAGTTTTCATTAGACTTGTACCATTCTGGATATGGTGGCTCCATTTTCTTGGGAGGGATGCGCACAAGGAGTTTAGCATCCAACAATTTTAAAAGCAGACTTCCATAGGAGGCTGGAATGGAAGTGAATTTCCTTTCCGATCTGTGTGACTTGGTCTGCTGCGAGGAGGAAGAAGGAGTGGCAATGTTGATTGCATTCACGGTTCCTTCCTTCTTTTTTCCAAAGCTCTTTTTAACGTTTGGAGTAGAGGAATTGGAGGAAGTATTTTGTGCAATTCTTCCACTTTTTAGACCTTGCTCTACTCTTTCTCCTATAATTACCACATCCGCAAAGAGTGTTGATGTGTTCCCTATCATTTTGTCATAATAGGGACCAGTTAGAGAATTGATAAACATGGATGTGGTTTCCTTGTCGGACAGAGGAGGTTCTACTTGTGCTGCCAATTCCCTCCATCTTTGGGCGTATGCCTTAAAGGATTCATCGTTTTTCTTGCTTAGTAATTGTAGATATGCTCTTTCAGGGGTCAGATCAATATTGTATTTATAGCGACGAAGAAAAGCATCTGTCAGATGTCTCCATGTTTGGACTTGCCCTCCTTGCAGTTGCATATACCAGTTTAGGGATGATTCAGCTAAGCTCTCCTGAAAGCAATGGATCAGGAGTTTTTCATTGTCAGCATATGCAGCCATCTTATGGTAGTACATCGTAAGATGGCTTTTGGGGCAAGTTATTCCCATGTACTTTGGGAAGTCCGGAGTTTTGAATTTGTTAGGGAATTGGATGTTTTTAACGAGGCACATATCAACTGCCTCTTTTACATCAAAGTTATGCCCCTCCATGGCTCTCAACCTTTCTTCAAGAGCAGTAATTTGTTGCTTTGATACTTCCGGAGCATGAATATGTACTGCTCTTGTATCAGATTGGTCATGCTCATCCTGAGGTTCCTCTTCTTCTTCTTGGTGAGAGGCTTGTCCACTCTGAGGACCCTCTTTATGGAGATTCTGTTGACACATCATTTCCAACATTTGAGCCATTTGCTCTTTCAGCGTATTAAGCTCAGTGGTGAGCTTTCGGTTTTGCTCCTGTAGCTGTTCCATCTTTTTAGCTTTCTGAGCACGAGTGAGGACGGGCGGAAGACCAACCACTTTCTAAATGATTTTAACGATTTTTATTATAGCTTTTTATTTCAAATGATTAGTGTGAAATAGATATGCCTTAGACAATAGCTTTGGTATCTTCTCAAAAGCCTATGTTTTAAGGGTACCATACCCACCTTAATGTGCTAACTTTCTTTTTTTCAAAGGTTGCCAACATACTTTAGCGCACTTATCTCTTCTAGGAAGGTGATAAACGCACTTGGGTCTCTTTCGCTATTGTCTAAGGATATCTAATACATCTTGAATGAATGTGTTTATGTATGAGAGACTTTATTATGATGATGTTTATGCATACTTTTCTTAGTACATTTATTTTCTCTCTTGGTTTTACCACTTATTGGATGATGTGGTATGAATGATACGACTTTGTCGAAAATCTTTTTATTGTAAAAGATATTTTTATGGCTTTAATTTGTTTTTATATTTTTTATGACCCTTTATCTCTTCTGTCGGTCAACGTGGCTACTTAGCTTACAAAGAACCTGAAACCAGGCTAGCTTAACTAAAGACTGTCCGAGATAAAGTGGTTTATCTTATCACTTTTATGATTTTTAGGGTTTTTCACTATTTTTGTCTGTTGTATGATACCCTATGCTAATGCATCAATACAAAGGCAGCAAACGAATGCACACACAATTCATCCATCCACGAGCAGAGCCACGCTATTACGAGGTAGGGTTTTCCTGCAGAAACGTGCTTGGTTTAGGTGGTTCTAAACTGTTCTCACCAAGGCCAAAGGTCCCCAAGGTGCCCCCATTATAGGGACCTCTCAATCTCTCAGTCCTCGGGTCATGCACGGAACTCTGTGGCAACATCCTTAGACCAAAAGAAGAGAGTTATCACCTTGAGTTGGTGGTTTCCGACAACGGTTGTAGCCCCGTGTGCCAACAAGTCGGTCGTATCTGCCACCCACTCCCTATAGGTATTCACTCTTGCCCCCGGGTATAGAGGGACTGTTGTGTGCAAGGGTTTTTGTGTGCAGTTTATATTTCAAACAATTTGCAGAAAATAATCATACAGAAGTTATTAAAGCCATACAATAAAACATATGGAAGAGGGTAAAGGCGTAATTCCAAATCTTTACTTAGTTTGAATTTATCCGTCACTAAATGGGATCAACTCTCTAGCTTCCCCAGCGGAGTCGCCATCTGTCGCCGTCGTCCATTCCGACGTCTAGGGACATCTCGAACGTTTATGCGATCGGTCGCGAAAAGATAGTTAGACTCGCGTTTTTATGTTAAAATATGTTCATTGCTTCCGAGGTGCTCAACAACTGAACTATCCTCTAATAAAAGCAAGGTTTTCGAAAAGGGGTTCTTATGGAGTCGCCACCAATGTTTTGACCGTAAACATTGGAAAAGGATAAAAAGGTGTTGATTTTAATAAAAACCAAACTTGGCCATTAAAACCAGAGTTAGGTAAGGGAGTTAGTTACGTGTGGGGAAGGTGTTAGCACCCCACAACGCCCCTTTCGGGTTCCTTATGACAGATTAATTCATTAAGCAAAGATTACGAGAAATTACGCGATTACCCTATTTTATTGCATAATATTCAAAAATGGCTATCTACATGATTTTATCTTATATTGCATACATAAAGCAATAAATAAAGCAATAAAAGAGAAGAGAATTGAAAAGAACCTCCGTAGCAAGCTTTGTATAGCGAATCTTTAACTGTGAGGATGCGTTTCGGCAATCCCCCGCTCTATAAAGACTCTCCTCCCCGAATACAAGATCGACTCTACTAAATTTTAAAGAAGAATCGAATGCTGGAATACAATTCCTTAACCGATTGTTACCTTTTTAAGGCAATCGGAGAGTTCATTCGAAGTAGGGAGAGAAGACAAGTGTTTGGAGTTGTCTGGTGTATGAAAAAGTGGCAAATGAGCCTCCTATTTATAGTTTTCGCAGCCTGGCAGCTTGGGACGGCCGTCCGGGGCTTGGAAATCAAGGATGAGTGTCTGGAGAAGTTGGGACGGCCGTCTGGGATTTGGGACTGCCATCCCATTCAAATTCTGGCACTGGGACGGGCGTCCCACTTGAAAATGGCAGTTTGGGACGACCGTCTCACCTTTGGGACGACTGTCTCAACTTGTTTTGGCCAGCTTCTGTGCTCTGGGACCCCCAGGAAGCTTTCCTTTCTTTATTCGGACGTCGATTGATGCCGATAGACGTCCATTGAAGCTTTATCTTCATATAAGAAGTCTTCTTTGGCTTTTATTGAGATGTTGGATGAGCTTTATCTTGTTATAGGAAGTCTCCTTAGCCTTTATTGAGAGGCCGGGCAAAATTAGGGGTCTACAGTTCTTAATCATTTTCCATATTTGTTTTAACTTATGTGACATCGTTTCAATCGATTAAAACACTTTGTAAAAAAACATCCCTTAAGTTGTTTGAATCGATTAATTCGCCTTTTAATCGATTAAAATACTGCCAAATGTTTTCATAAAAGTTTCCAAGTGATTTTAACTGATAATAGTCTGTTTTAATCGATTAAAACACTTTAGAAATATTCTATAAGTTGTTTTAATCGAATATTTCACATTTAAATTGATTAAAATCCTGCCAAATAGTTTCATAAAACTTTCTATGTCATTTTAACTGATAACACATCGATTAAAATCCTAACAAAATTTATTTCAAAGCCTTTCAAGTGGTTTTATTCGATTAATTCACATTTACATCAATTAAAATACTAATAGAACATATTTCAAAATACTTCAAGTTATTTTAATCAATTATTTCGAGTTTGTATCGATTAAAATACTATCATAACACTTTTCAAAACATCTTAAGTCATTTCAATCGATTATTTTGATTCTACATCGGTTAAAATACCTATGTATAGATGCAGACTCACTAATCACTCTACCATTTTAACCAAATAACCTTTGACTGCAACAGAATAGCCTTTGACTTCATCAAATTAACAAGATCTTCGTTTAAATAATTCAATAAGATCTTCATCACTTTCGTAAGTGTTATGGTTGCGGGAAGCAGGGTCATGTAAGGATGGAGTGTCCAGAAAAGAACAAACACAATGACAAGAAAGAAGAAATGATCAAAAGAAGAGCATATATAGCATGGGATGACAATGATACCTCATCAATAAAAAATTCTAATGATGAAGAAGCTAACTTGTGTCTAATAGCTAACCAGAATTATCAAACCAGCAGTGTAAGTTCTAACTCTTCTTCTAATTTTGTGAATTATAACTCATTGCAAGAAGCATTTAATGAAATGCATGATGAAACCAAGAAACTTAAAAGAGAAAATGATAGGCTAAAAGGCATGAACAATTGGCTAGAAAATAGAGTTGATTCTCTTGAAAAGAAAATTCTTGAAGATGAAACTGATCTTGCCTACCTGAAATTAATTCATGATAATTCTGATTGTATGTGTAACATGATCAAACCATGTGAAAAATATCCAGATTTACAAAAGAAAATTGAATATCTTTTACAAGTTGTTTCAAAGTTTACACAAGGCAAAGCCAATCTTGATGTTCTTCTTGGTTCACAAAAACTTGTTCTTGATAAAACTGTATTGGTTTTAAATCAAACTTAAAAATCAGAAAAATTGCATCATCTTTTATCAAATGTTTTTATTGTATGAAAAAAGGTCATTCTGTTAAATTTTGTAGAATCAAGAAATATGCTATTCCAAAAGGAAAAATGAAGTGGATTCCTAAGAATTCACTTCATATAACATGATTGGACCCTATAATTCTAAAAAGGGTACCAGATGTATGCTAAATCAATTTTGCAGAAATAAAATTTAGAAATTCTTTGGTTCCTGATCAGCAAATATTGATTCTGGATTCTTGGATTGAGTATTTTAATTGATATAAAATTGTTTTAATCGATTAAATTCACATACAAAGAATACCAGAAAAGTTGTCCATATAGTTTTAATCGATTATTTTATGAATTAATCGATTAAAATGTTCTCGGGATTTTAGTATAGTTTTATCCTCTCTGTTTTAATCAGTTAAAAAAGATTTACATCAATTAAAATCATTTAAAGGACAAATTTAATCGATTCCTTTTCAATGTAATCAATTAAAATTACGTGATAATTTTATTAAACATATACGAGTACAAATTTAATCGATTCTTTTCTGTTTTAATCGATTATTACATTGTTATTATTTCAAACCTAATATTCTAGATCAAATTATTTGATTAAATTGTTGGTTAATCGATTAATTCGTTCTTAAAAACTATTTTAAATATGGTTAATTGAAGAATTTCCATCAAATCAAGATTAGATTTTCAAGATTCATTGATAATCAAAATCTGTGAAAAGCATTTACTGTATTGTTTTACTAAGTCTATGTTTATCCTAGAACACTTTAGCTTATGTACCCACTACCCAAAGCATGTGATTCTGCACTCAGTCAAGGGAATACGGCCAATTAAGATTGAAAAATTGCAGGTTTGTCATTCGGACTTCAAAAATTTGGAATCAGAACTTCTATTCATCAAAGAAAAAATTAGATTCTGCATTTTCAATTTCTCCTCTTCTCCTCTTTTCTCTTCTCTTGCTCTCATATACTATATCAATCAAATTCCTTCTCAAACCTCTACTACAAGATGTTTAAAAGATCAAAATCAAGGAAGAAACATAAGCGGAAATCTTCCTCTACTACTGGCAACACTAGTGGACACGTTGAAGCATGGTTCAATGGAGACATTGACAAGATGAACAACTTCATTTCAAACTTTAGCCAAAAGCAACTGGTGATTCCTAAATACATTAAGTTTGCTTGGTTAGATGAAGAAGGTTTTACCTCACTAAGAAGAAAATTGAAAAGACAAAAGTTAAAGACTTTTCTGGAGCACACTATTAACATCCAACCTGATCTTGTGAGGGTCTTCTATGCCAACCTCACAGTCAGCGACTCCACTTTAAGGTCTTAAGTCAAAGGTATAAATTTGGTGACCTCTCCTGAGGTGTGGGAAGAAGTGGCTAGTCTTCATGATGTTGGTGTAAAGGTATCCAGAGGTAACACTGCAGAGTTACCTAATTTTAACAAAATTCATTTTTTCTGCAGTTGTCTCAAAAATCAAAATGATTTTGTAAGAACTCTTAACGCTGGGAAGATGGAGCTTGAACCAATAATTCTTGCCTTCATCATTGCCTGGATGCGTACTCCAAGGGGGAGTAATCATGCTTTACTCAATGAGGGTGACTTAGCTCTCATGAATTGCATTGAAAATAGTATTTGTGTAAACTAAATTTTTTTTTATCAAGGATCACATGATAAAAGCAAAAAGATTGGTTGATTATACACTTCCATATGCTATGTTGATTAATCAATTTTTTAGATAATTTGAAGTAGATATTGTAAGAGAATATGTGGAAACTCCAAAGGCCTCCAATAATATTGATGATTCCACTCTGCGAAAGATGGGATTTATCAAAATTGATGGAGAATGGATCTCAAAGATTGATGCTGGGATGTTTGAAGATGAGGATGAAGATGAAGAAGAAGCTTATCAACATCAAATTCCTTCTTCTCCGGCTGCTGCTGAGGTTCCTGAGTCTACTGGTGGTCAAACCTCTTATGAGAACATGGAAATCATACCCTACACAGAGCAACCTGGCCGTGGGACTCCTCTCTCCCAGTTTGAAAGGACCATGCTCTCCCAAATGTCCTCACTACGAGAGAATCAAAGGAGATATATGCAGATGACCAACCAACATTTTCAACAATCCAATACTCAATTCACCAACCTAGGAAACCAGATTGCGGATCTTTACACTAAGATGGAGGACATGCAGATCAATCAGGGAAATTGGGATGACTAATCTCATAAAAAAGGGTCTTTTCTATCATAAGCTTTTTCTATTTTTCATTTGCTGTCTTTTCTTTATTTGATGTTGTAGACCCCAAATCTTGCCCGGCCTCATAATAAAGACTAGAAGACCTCCTATTCGAAGATGGATGAAGCCTACGAAGCCACTAGAAGAGACTATTAGGCCCCATAATAGGATAGAAAGGATTTTCTGCATTAAAAAAAGGATTTTCGCCTTCAGGGATCGAGATCGCCGTCTCGCCTTTCGGGACCATCGTCTCGCCATTCCAGCAAGTCGAGACTGCCGTCTCGCTACTTTGCGAATGGCGAAACCCCCCTCCCATTTGGCGAGAAGGCCTTCTCGTTTCTGGGAATGTCGATACTGCCGTCTCGCCACTTTTACAAGACGAGACCACCGTCCCAAATGGCGAGACGGTCGTCTCGACCTTGTCAGACGAGACGGCCATCTCGACCTGACAGACGTGAATCCCTATAAATAGTGAGCACTCCCCCCCTCATTTCACACGGATCTTCCACTTTCCCTTCTACAACTTCTTCAAATTCTCTTCCTAGAACCCCTCCGAAGCATTTATGGGGTTTCTTAGAGTTTTTTAGAGTTTTTATAGCGTTTCCGAGAGATTTCCGGCGTTGTAAAGAGCGAAGGGCTACCAAAACGCACCCTAATTTTCAAGAGTATTAATAAAAAGCTTGCCTCGGAGGTTTCTTCATTCTCCCTCTCTCTCTTACTGTCTTTATTTTTATAATTAAATTACATGATAGACATTAGGGCCATGTAGTCGTTTTTTAATTCCGTTAATAAAAGGGTAAAAGCATCTTTTCAAAAAGTTTATTTATAAAATAGCTGGCCTATCATAGGGAACCCGAAAGGGGCGTCGTAAGGGAACTAACACTTCCCTTACACGTAAGTAACTCCCTTACCTAAACTCTGGTTTTAACGACCAAAGTTGGTTTTCGAAAACCAACGCCTTTTTACCCCTTTTTCGATGTTTTCGGTAAAAACATCGGTGGCGACTCCATAAGAACCCCTTCAAATTAGTTCTTGGGTTAGTCCGGTTATCGGACAATCCAAGAACATCTTTTCGAAAACCTCGCCTCTAGGTTCAACCTGGTTATCGGACAACCTAAAAGCGTTTTAACATCACCCATAAAAACGCGAAAATTGGAAAGTCAGAACAATCGCATCACTCCGACCGCCTCTTTTTTACGGCGGCGACAGATGGCGACTCCACTAGGGAAGCCTAGAGAGTTGATCCCATTTAGTGATGGACCAGCTTAAATAAATAAACCAAGATATTACGCTTTTACCCTACCTTGTATTATAACATGTTTTAATGCTTGGCTTTAATAACTGTTGTTTGTTTATTTTTACGCAATTGTTTGAAATAAAAACTGTACACAAACCTTTGCACACAACAGTTCCCTCTATACCTGGGGACAAGTGAGAAATCCATAGGGAGTGGGTGGAAGGTACGGTTCGCTGTAGTGATGGCCTTGAGCCCACCAGTGTGATCGGAAATCACCACTCAAGGTGATAACCTTCCTCTTTTGGCACAAAGACTGACTATGGCTTTAGTGCTAAGCATGGTCGGAAGGCTGGAGAGTGGGGACCCTATAATGGGGGCACCTTGGGGGCCTTAACCTTGGTGAGAACAGTTAGAACCTACCTTCGCCAATGCACTTTTCTGCAGGAAAACCCTACCTCGTGCTTAAAATGACTTCTCGCCTGCTCGCGGATGATTGAATTGTGTGCGCATTTGTTTGTTGCATAGCATAACCAAACAACAGAAAAATCACAAAAAACATTTTTCGCAATAAACACCCTTATCTCGGACAGTCTGCCTTTTAGCTAGCCTGGTTTCAAGTTCTTTGTAAGCTAAGTAGCCACGCAGTCCGATAGAAGAGATAAGGGATGCTAAACATTATTCTTTCACATAAAGCCATTTTTATCTCGGACAGTCTGCCTTTTAGCTAGCCTGGTTTCAGGTTCTTTGTAAGCTAAGTAGTCACGCAGTTCGACAGAAGAGATAAAGACTATAAAATAAAATCAAATAAAAATCCAAATCAAATGTAGAAAATAAATAAGATGATCTTTGACAAAGTCAAATCATTCATATTACATCATATCATGAGTGGAGAAAAACCAAGAGAGAAAATAAAAAGAGAGAGCACATTTGGCATCATCCAAACAGAATCTCTCATATATAAACAAATTCACATTAGTCCTACACTCAACATGCATTAATAAACTTCTTTCGGGCATTCTGGAAAGTGGTTGGTCCTCTCCCCATCCGAACTCGTGCATAGAAAGGCAGAGCAATGGAAAATCTGGAAGAACAAAATCGTAAGCTTACTGCAGAGGTTAACACCCTCAAAGAGCAAATGGCCCAATTGATGGAGGTCGAACGTCAGGCTCAGAACAAGGGCGAAGATCAAGCTGAGCATGCCCCTCACCAAGAAGAGGTGGAAGAAGAATTCCTCTACGAGACACATCTCCAGTCTAATGCTCGGACTGCCCGTGTCCATGTATCCAAGATCACCGCCCTAGAAGAAAGGCTAAAGGTGGTGGAGGGGCACAATTTTGACATCAAGGAGGTGGCGGACATGTGCCTGGTGAAGAACATCTATTTCCCTCCCAAATTCAAAATCCCAGACTTCCCCAAGTACGCCGGGCTGACCTGCCCCAAGAACCATCCTACAATGTATTGTCGTAAGATGGCCGCACACGTTGAAGAGAGGGCAGGTCCAAAACTGGAAACAGCTGGCTGATGCTTTTCTTCTTCGTTATCGATACAATATCGATCTGACCCCTAACAGGTCAGATCTCAGGACTCTAAGCAAAAGGAACAACGAACATTTTAAAGCGTACGCCCAAAGATGGAGGGAAATGGCTGCCCAAATAGAGCCTCCTTTGACGGATAAGGAGACAGTGGCTATGTTCATAGATTCAATAACTGGAGCGTGATACGATAAGGCAATAGCCAGTACCTCCAACCTTTATTCGGACATAGTCACTATGGGGGAAAGAGTAGAGTAGGGGTTGAGGAGTGGGAAGATAGCACAGTCTTCCCAGGCTGGCGTCTCATTCAGAAAACCTACTAGCAAGAAGAAGGACGAAGTTGTGCACACAATTAACTTTTCTACTCCTTCTTCTGCTCCGCAAACGGCTCGGCAACCTCGCAAGAAAGAGAGGAAGTTCACTCCCATCTCAACTTTCTATGGTAAGATGTTGCCTCAGCTGCTGGAGGCCAAACTATTTACCTGCGTTCCTCCCAATAAACAAATAGAGCCTCCCTACCCCGAGTGGTACAAACCAAACGAAAAATGTGATTACCACTCGGTTTCACCCAGACACTCCACAGAAAATTGCTTGACCCTTAAGTATCGGGTCCAAGAATTGATAGATGTCGGGTGGATAACTTTTGATGCCTTTGCTTCTGATGTCGATGTCAAACCTCTGTCTAAGCCAAAATAGCAGAGAGGGAGGATTGGGAGGATCAGCCCTAGGGTGCCTTTTTTTAAAGCTTTCTCTTGTATCTCCTACGGTGCCCGCCCATGGCCGCAGGAACTTTGATTAAAAGGGCTTGTACATACACTTTTTGTTTTCCTTAATACATGAGGCATTTTGTCACATCCATTTCCTTCATTCTTTTCCCTCTTCCATTTATTATTCTTCCAAAGGTAATTGAATAATAAAGTCTATGACTAAAACAGAACCTAAAACACATCATGTCTGTGATTGATGAATCTCTGTGGACCCCGGAAGCCGAAGGCAAATGGGTCGAGTCCGACAGTGAGCAGGGGACCATTTTCCCGGACATACAAAGAATGTTGGAAAAAGAAGCACGCATTATACAACCGCATCAAGAAGAAACGGAAACTATCAATTTGGGAGAAGCGGATGATGAGAAAAAGATAAGTATTGGCACCCAAATAGAAAGTAGCATAAAGGAGGGATTGATACAGCTTCTAAAGGAATATATGGATGTATTCGCCTGGTCCTTTCATGACATGCCCGAGCTCATCACAAGTATAGTGGAGCATAAACTGCCATTAAAAGAAGGGTTCCGACCTGTGAAGCAAAAACTCAGAAGAATCAAACCAGACTGGTCCTTAGTGATTAAGGAGGAGGTACAAAGACAACTGGACGCCAATTTCCTAGTAATGTCCAAATACCCGGAGTGGTTGGCCAACATAGTACCTGTTATCAAAAAGAACGGCAAAGTCAGGGTATGTGTGGATTATAGGGACCTCAATCGAGCGAGTCCAAAGGATGAATTTCCCCTACCACATATAGACACGCTAGTGGACCATACCGCTACCAATACGCTTTATTCCTTCATAGATGGATATGCAGCGTACAATCAAATTAAATTGGCCGTCGAGGATAGAGAAAAAACATCTTTCATCACACCATGGGGCACCTTCTGCTACCATGTGATGCCTTTTGGACTCAAGAATGCAGGGGCTACCTATCAAAGGGCTATGGTCACACTATTCCATGACATGATCCACAAGGAAATAGAGGTGTATGTGGATGACATGATCGCCAAGTCCATAAATGAGATGGACCACATTCAATATCTCAAGAAATTGTTTGATCAGCTCCGGAAATATCAACTCAAACTAAACCCGGCAAAATATACTTTCGGAGTACGATCAGGAAAACTATTGGGGTTCATCGTCAGCAAAAGAGGAATAGAAGTGGACCCTGACAAAACCAAAGCGATTTTGGAAATGCCCCCATGAAGCACAGAAAAGGAGGTCAGAGGATTTCTAGGCCGAATTAACTATATTGCCTATTTCATCGCACAGTTGACGGATAAATGTATACCCATCTTTAAACTGTTGCGCAAAAATCAACTAACGGTGTGGAATGAAGAATGCCAACAAGCATTTGATAAAATCAAAACATGCTTGACTAATCTGCCAGTGTTGGTACCGCCCGTTGAAGGGAAACCTCTGATCCTATATTTGTCAATACTCAAAGAATCCATGGGATGTGTACTCGGTCAACAAGACGAAACCGGGAAGAAAGAACGAGTCATTTATTATCTCAGCAAAAAATTCCTAGACTATGAAACCCGTTATACACCATTTGAAAAGACCTGTTGCGCATTGGTATGGGTCACTCAGCGTCTTCGACAATATATGGCTCGACACACAACATGGTTGGTTTCCAAAATGGACCCAATCAAGTACCTCTTCGAGAAGCCCATTCTGACTGGAAGAATAGCTAGGTGGCAAGTGCTCCTCTCAGAGTTTGACATCATTCATGTCACCCAGAAAGCTATTAAAGGTAGCCCCCTAGCGGACTATCTAGCCCATGGATCAACAAATGAGTATCAGTCTCTACAAGACGACTTTCCCGATGAGCATATCATGCACATCGAACACGAAGAGACCAAAGAAGAGGCATGGACCATGTTCTTCGACGAGGCCTCAAACATGCTTGGACACGGGATAGGAGCTATTTTGATATCCCCTGAAAAGAAATACATCCCCGTAACGGCCAGGCTAAATTTTGACTATACCAACAACATGGCCGAATACGAAGCGTGTGCACTAGGAATCCAAGCTTCTCTAGATCATGGGGTTACTAAACTCAAAGTCTTCGGCGATTCATCCCTTGTCATCTATCAACTTAAAGGTGAATGGGAAACCCGAAACTCCAAATTAATCCCATATCTAGAGCACATCCATGATTTAGTCTCAAAAATGGAAAGCATCACCTTCCAGTATATTCCTCGGGAAGACAATCAATTTGCTGACGCCCTCGCCACTCTATCATCCATGTTTTCTTTGGGTCAAGAGCATGAGATGCCAATCATCCAAATTAAGTTGCATGACAAACAAGCTTTTTGCATGACAGTAAATGGCGAGCACGACTAAAATCCCTGGTATCATGACATCAAACAATATCTTATGAGGGGCGAATATCCCGAAGGAATCAATGACAATGATAAACGAACCATTCGTAAAAGGGCAGTGGGGTTCACGTTGATTGAAGGAACCCTCTACAAAAAGAGTCTCGATTCCACTCTCTTAAGGTGTGTGGACCAAGAAGAAGCCCAAACCTTGATAAGAGAAATCCACAAAGGAACTTTTGGGACCCACGCACCTGGGCATGTCATGGCAAAGAAGATCTTAAGGGCAGGGTATTTTTGGTCCACAATGGAAGCCGATTGTCACCAATATGCTAAAAAGTGTCACAAGTGCCAAATCTATGCTGATAATATTCAAGTGCCGCCCGCACCTCTCAGTACCCTAGCTACACCATGGCCATTCTCTATGTGGGGCATGGACGGACCGATTGAACCCAAAGCATCTAATGGCCATCGTTTTATCTTGTGGCCATTGACTATTTCACCAAATGGGTTGAGGCAGCATCGTATGTGCATGTGACTCGGAAAGTGGTGACCACCTTCATCAAGAAAAATATTTTCATACAAAATATTTTTTCTACTTAAGCTTCTCTATGGCACTCAGAAAAGAAGAACAACCTTTTTCATACAAAATTTAAGTGTTGTAGTGCCAGAGAACTGTTTGTTGCAAGAAAAAGGGGCTTTTGGAACCTGGTGTGGGCTAGAAGCGATAAGAATCACTAAGTGGAGTTCTTAGTGGATTGTGTGTTGTGCCGTCTCTAGGGAAAGTTGTTCATCATCTCATGTGGATTTCAAGAGAGGTGTTTTCTTATCTTTATCTTTTCAATTGTAATTTGCTTGTAACAACTTGATTATAGTGACAGCATTAATCCTCTATTTGAGTGATTAGCAACTGGACGTAGGGTCTTTTGATCCGAACCAGTATAAATTTCCTGTGTAAGATTCTCTTCTCTTCTCTTCTCTATTTACATTTACACAGTTTTTAATCGGTAAAATTTGGGGAAAATTTTGAAAACCTAATTTTTATTAAGAAACCAATTCACCCCCCTCTTAGTTTTTGTCCGACCACGCGAACATTCCGCTACGCGATTCTAACAAAACTTTTTAGGCTAGTTCAAACAAATGTTTTGTTTATGAAGTTGCGTCTTAACTAATTTTTGTGTGGTGCTTTATTGCGACTGATTGACTTTCCTAGACTGCCCTTTGGGTTTTCAACCTAGGATGTTGTGTTTTTGTCCTAACTTTTGTCTCGGTTTCTTCTTTTTGCTTTGGGAACCTAGCGGACTTTATTTTGTAGCCCTAATTTTTTCCTAGGCTACCCTTTATTGTTGTTCGGGCTTCCTAGCGAGTTTACCCTAACTTTTGCGCAACCCCCTTAATGGGTTTCCTACCATGTATCGTTTCTGGGCCTTTTGGCTTTTGATGGGTTTACTTTTTTTGTTTTGATTTCCCTTTTCTCTTTTTTTCTTTCACAATATTGGCGAAACACGACTTTATATATGAGGTGAAACCTTATTCATGTTTCTAGTCAATCAGCAATGATGAATTCACTTTATTATGACAATAGTGCATTTTGATTATTTTTGACACATTTTTTAAAACATTTGCTTAAACATGGTTATTATGAGGTTTAGTTATGAATAGCAAAAAAAGAAGCAGATGGTAAGAATTGCATTCTTTATAATTTAAAATGGAAATATGTGCCCTAAAGATGCTCGGGGGTCGGGCTAGCCCCGAGGAGTAATCTCTAATAGTCATTGGATTTACAATCCTTAAAATCGGAAGAAGAACACCTAATGACTAGAGTTTCTCTCGACGCTTGGACCCCTCCTCTTCGAAAGATCTGATTCAATGTGCGGAGGGTAAAGTTTCCTCTTCTTCGTGTAGATTTACCCTTTGTAGGGTCATACCCTAGGCCATACTTTAAAGGACGGTCTTCAACAACTGGTAGCTCCCATTGAGAATCTCTACCGAGTCATAGGCCAAGACAGTATCCACACTTCATAATCATGTGGGCTACTTTTAGGTTGCTAGGAAGTCTTTCTACATTGGAAATTTCTAGCACTTGAAAAGATGTTTCAAGGGCTTCTTCAGCCGGATCCACATAAGGTAGGGCAGACGGCTTGCTAATCAGGATGTCGTCTTTAGCTTGGACCGTGACCAACTTGTCTTCTACCACAAACTTGACTTTTTGGTGGAGCGTTGAGGGAACTACCTTAGCATCGTGAATCCAAGGTCTACCAAGGAGACAACTGTAAGCTGGAGTAATATCCATGGAAATTCATATTGAAGGCAGTGGGACCAATATGGATTGGTAGGTTGATTTTCCCCACTACTTCACGCTTTGATCTATCGAAGGCTTGAGTGCTTGGGCGCATGTGGGCTCCTTGGACTGTCAGCTTATCGAGTGTACATTTGGGCATGACATTCAAGGATGACCCATTATCCATAAGAACTTTGGCGATGAGATATTCCTTGCACTTAACAGAGATGTGCAAAGGTTTGTTGTGGCTTGACCCTTCGAGAGGGAGTTCTTTATCTGTGAAGGTGAGGTGATCGTTGGCCATAATGTTACCAACGATTCCCTCAAACGTGTCTTGGTATATGGCATGCAGAACATAAGCTTCATTCAATACCTTCAGCAAGGCGTTCCGATGCGATTCCGAACTCATTCTTAAGGATAACAAAGTTATCTTCGCAGGTGTGCGATTGATTTGGTCGATGATGGAGTACTCACTTTGTCTTATAAACTAGAGTAACTCATCGGTCTCCTCCTTTGATTCTTTATTGTCTCCTTCTTCAGTCTCTTTATTTTTTTTCCTTTATTCCTAGGAGCATTATCTTGTAGCTCCTTGGGGGAGTAGACTCTTCCATTTCTTGTCATGTCCCCAATTTCGGCTATGTTGGAGATGTCTTCATTGATTAGCGACGTTTCTTCATATCTCCACGGTACAGCTTTATACGATGCGTAGGGAAAAGGACGAGGCGCAAACAAATGCAAAGGCATCCTTGCCCCCTCTTCCTTATTCACTTAAATGACCAACGAATGAGGCTTATTATTGTCCTTAGGCGGATCAGTCATTGGGGAGAGCACGATGACGAACGATTTTCTCTCCATCTCTCTGATTACGGGAAAACACATCAATTAATCCTTTCTTTTTATTATCTTTATTATTATTATTAAAATGAGGAGGGATGTATGAAATGAATGCAACTCATGAATGCAATAGATAGTTGAAAATATGATGAAAAAGGCATTTCTATTCATCTTTAAGAAAGTGTATTTCTCTATACAATGTTTCGAATCACATTCTTACAGAAACGGAAAAGCCTAAAGAAACCCACAGACGGGTTATCATTTCTATGTAGTTCTTCTTCAGCTTCCTATACATGAAGTGCAAGTGCTTCAGCTTGCTAATGGACTACTTGGCTCATAGCTTCACTATACTGGTGAGCCTCTTTTGTCATCGCCTCATAATGAACGATCAGGGCTCGTAACTCATCAGACCTTTCAATTGCTCGGTATCTTTATTGAAGGGTTTGGCCAAATTGAGCCAGTCCCTTTTTCTCTTTGATACAAAGCTCAGAAAGGCTTGCATTATGTTCTTGGGCGGTTTCCCACCACCTTTGCACTTTAGACTGAGTTATTGTGAGGTCATCTTGCATCATCCTGATCGTTCGTGCCTGTTTTGTGTGTTCGACCTCAAGATGGATACTTTGGCGTTCATATCTTGGAGTCGACTATCCGGATCAAGCCTTGGGATCTTCGGTGTTGGGCTAGTCTCCTCCTTGAAGTTGGCACATTCAATCTTGAGGCGCTCTATTTCCTGATCTTTCTTCTTGCATTGCCTTTGTAAACCATCGATGGTGAGGGTAGATTCTTGCTCTTTCTCCTCAAGGGCCCTCAACTGGGCTCCCATGATTTCTACCCTCTTGGTCAAGGCATCGATTTGTCCTTGAAACTCTTCATTTGTTGATGATGAGGCAGGTGGAGCGGATGGTTGTGGCACCCCTCTACTTCTTCTTCACTCCTCAGTCACTGGAAACAGACACTCGAGCCTTACCAAGCTCTCTATCTCCCAGGTAGACTGGTTTATCCCATGCTCTTCGGATAGCAGACGCACCCTCGAAGCTACTGGCATCATAAAAGAAACACAGTCCTCCGAGTTCTTCTCGTGATGGCACAGTTTGGGTCCTCATGTGTTAGAATCGCGCAGCGGAATGTTTGCGTTTCCGAACAAAAACCAAGAGGGGGGTGAATTGGTTTCCTAACAAAAATTAGGGTTTTAAAAATTTCTTCAAATTTTACTGATTAAAATACTGTGTAAAGTAAATAGAGCAAGGATAGAGTCTTACACAGATGATTTATACTGGTTCGGATCAAAAGACCCTACGTCTAGTTGCTAATCACTCAAACAGAGGATTAACGTTGTCACTATAATCACAGTTTTACAAACAGATAACAATTGAAAAGAAAAGGTAACGAAAACACCTCTCTTGAGTCACACAAGAGATGAAGAACAGCTTTCCCTAGAGACGGCACAACACACAATGCACCAAGAAAACCCAATTAGTGATTCTTATCGCTTCTAGCCCACACTAGGTTTCAAAAGCCCCTTTTTCCTCCAACAAACAGTTCTATGGCAATCACAACTCTCAACTTTTGTTTGAAAATGGTTGTTCTCTTTGAAGAGAGCCTTAGAGAACCTTAAGTAGATGAATTAGGGTTTGGGAATTGGGGATTTTCGAAACCTGATGAATTGGGACTAGGGTTTTCGAAACTTGGTCTAATTTTGAAATTCAAAACACATCTGACTGAAATAATCGATTATCTTTAGTGTTAATCGATTATTACAGAGCCAAAATCATCAGGAACCCATAACCACGCAGTTTAATCGATTATTTGGCATGTTAATCGATTAACAACCCTATTAATCAATTAACAGGAGCTTTAATCGATTATTCCAGAGAGTTGATACAGAAAATGGTTTTTCTCTCTATAATAATCGATTATCCTACCTTTTAATCGATTAATCTAGTGTGTTTTTGATAAAAATGAGTTTTTGAAGCTTCTAAAGAGTAGACTATGTGCTTGCTATCTTAGACTCTAATATTACAGACTCAAAATCATCAAAACAGAGTTATTACATCATATTACAAGTCTTCAAATCTTTACATCATTTGTTCTTGAATCATCATCAAAATCTACAGGCTTCATATCCTTGTATGTTTCAACAATCTCCCCCTTTTTGATGATGATCAAAATTTTCTTTTAAAGCTTTGTAATAACTTGTTTTATCTGTCACACTAACAAAAACATTAAACATACCAGATAATATTTAATGAACATAATAAAAGGCTTTAAATAAATTTCTCCCCCTATTTTGATTATGATCAAAAAATTGAAAGCTCCCCCTCAATAAATGCATAATTTAAAAAATAACTCCCCCTCAAACAAAGCAAAGAAATACAAATTTTATTTCATAAAGAAACGTCATTACAAACAAAGAGATATGTGGAAGAGATTAAAACTCTTCACTGGCATCGCTATTAAACTGAGTGTCAAACCTATCCTCTAGATTACAGACCCTATCATCTACATCAGAGATACGGAGAATGATTTCCTCATGTCGTACTTCAGAAAGGGTGAAAAATTCCTGCATTTTCTTATTCATATCAAATAACATCTCTTCCATAGATTGTCGGGATGTAGGAGGGGCAGAAGAAGATGTTCCAGCATGATGAATATGTTCAGAGGGAAACTCAGTAGCAGGAGGCATCTCTTCGTCAGAATCTTCAGCATTGTCATCCATGTTGGGAATGTCGTCTTTGTGAACATAAATGTTATTGACTCGCACCATTTGAAGTTGAGTTAGCATATTATCAAGCATTCGGTTTAAGTTAGTGGTTCTTACCGTTTGTTCCCCTTCAACATTCACTCCTTTGTACTATAAAATGCGAGAGATAAGAAGAGCATAGGGAATTTTAAAAGTAGGATGACGCTTTGCCTTTAGCATGGTCATTGTGACAAGACTGCCCCAATCGATTGGTTCACTCTTCATGATTGCATGAATAATGTGAAGATCTATGGATGAACATTGGGCATGGTTGGTTGCTCGAGGACATAAGATCCAGACAAGTAGATGTAGAAGCAAACGTTCCTCCTTCTTTAATGGGCCAGCTAGAAGAAGACGCCCAATCTCCATGGAGGGGTTGTAGACAAAAGACCAGTAAGCCATAATTCTTTCAAAATCGTCTAACTCTGCAAAAATGTTAATTGCATCATCTCTTACAAGAAAATGTGCAACGTTTTCCCATATGTCATCATCAAGGATGATAGTTACACCTTTGACACGAGAAGTGGCTACTTGATCCCTAAATTTGAGACGAGAATAAAATACCCTAACTAAATCAGGGTAGTATGTACCTTGCATTTGGATAAAAGGGAGGACTCCTTGAATTTCAAGAAGGTTCGAAAAATTGAATCCTCTATTGATGAATTGATCACCAATAATGAATTTTGGAGTAATGATACCTCTTTCCTTCCAAAAGGTGAGAAATTCCTGTTGGCCCTCATCATCTGAGATCCATCCTTCGACAGAATTAGGACGGGGATGAGAGGCAGGAGTAGATCTTCTTCTTGTGGGAATTTTAGCACGAGAAGATGAGGCCATTTTAGGATTAGAAGAAAAACAAGAGAGTTTTGGAAGACAAGTGAGGTTAAGAGAAGGCAAGAAGGCTTGAATGATGCTAGAATGATTGGATTCAAGATTGAGGTGTGGAGAAGTGAAATGAAGGCTTCCTATATATAAACCATGTGTGCAACGGTCATAAACGGTCACTTAGGAATGCAGAGGAGCCAAAAGAGCCGTTGAAAACGGCTAGTTCACAAAAACTGCCCAGTTTAATCGATTAAAACTTGAAATAATCGATTAAACCAACAACATACTCATTTAATCGATTAAATCAACCTGTTAATTGATTAAATCAGTAGTTAATCGATTAAAACCAATAACTTCAGATTTTGGACAATTAGATGCATATAATCGATTATTGCTTCAAATAATCGATTATTCCAGAGAGATCATCAAATTTTTGAGGTTTAGACACATGATAATCTATTAATACCCTACATAATTGATTATAACATTACAACCATCCAAAAACTATTTAATTAAGCAAAATTCAAGCTATTTATAATATCCCTAAGTCTCTTCTAAGATCATAGAATCTATCCTTGGGAAGAGGTTTAGTAAGAATATCCGTTAATTGATGTTTTGTATCGACATATTCAATTTTACAGTTTCCTTTGCTAATATGATCTCTTAAGAAGTGATGTCTAATCTCTATATGCTTAGTTCTAGAGTGCATTAATGGATTCTTAGTAAGATTTATTGCACTTGTATTATCACACATCAATGGAATATCACTTAGAAAGATACTATAGTCTTCTAATTGTTGTTTCATCCACAAAATTTGAGCACAACAATTACCAGTAGCAATATATTCAGCTTCAGTAGTGGATAAAGCAACACATGCTTGTTTCTTAGAATGCCAAGACACTAATGATGATCCTAAAAAATGACATGTTCCACTAGTACTCTTTCTATCTATTTTACATCCACCATAATCAGCATCAGAATAACCTATTAAACTAGGAGAAGCTTCAGATGGATACCATAAACAAAAACTTGTAGTTCCTTTTAAATATTTTAAAATTCTTTTTACTGCAGTTAAATGAGATTCTTTTGGACTTGCTTGAAATCTAGCACACACACAAACAGAATGCATAATATCAGGTCTACTTGCAGTTAAGTATAATAGTGAGCTTATCATACCTCTATACATAGATTGATTAATTTCCAAACCTGATTCATCCTTGTCTAAATAGCACGAAGTTCCCATGGGTGTGTTAGCTTCCTTTGAAGTGTTCATTCCAAACTTCTTGAGAATATCTTTGCAGTATTTGGTTTGAGAGACAAAAATTTCATCTTTAAGTTGTTTGATTTGAAGTCCAAGGAAGAATGTTAATTCTCCCATCATAGACATTTCAAATTCTCCCTGCATTATCTTAGCAAATTCTACACACAAAGAATTATCAGTTGATCCAAAAATGATATCATCAACATATACTTGAACTAATAAGATATGTTCTTTTACTTTCTTTATAAACAAAGTAGAATCAATTTTTCCTCTAGAAAAATCATTTGAAGTTACAAAACTACTTAATCTTTCATACCAAGACCTAGGAGCTTGTTTCAAACCATATAACGCTTTCTTCAATTTAAAAATATGATTTGGATAATTAAAATCTTCAAATCCAGGGGGTTGCTCCACATATACTTCTTCTTTAATAAACCCATTCAAAAATGAACTTTTAACATCCATTTGATATAATTTAAATTTCATCAATGATGCATATGCAAGAAGTAGGCGTATAGCCTCTAATCTGGCAACAAGAGCATAAGTTTCATCATAATCAATACCTTCCTCTTGACAGTAACCTTTGGCAACAAGTCTGGCTTTATTCTTTATTATATTTCCATCTTCATCAAGTTTGTTTCTAAATACCCATTTAGTTCCAATTACTTGATGTGATTCTTCTCTTGGAATTAATTCCCAGACTTGATTCCTTTCAAATTGATTAAGTTCTTCTTGCATTGCTATGCACCATTGGTCATCTTTAAGCACTTCCTCAACATTTTTGGGTTCTATATATGACATAAAAACTACAGACATGTAGAAATTAGTCATATTTCTAGTTCTTACCCCTTTTGAGATATCCCCAATAATATTGTCCATTGAAAGTCCTCTTGGTGATTGCCATTCTCTAGCTAATTCAGTTGGTTGAGAAGGCTCATTCTCATTCAAATACAATTCTTCAACAACCTCTCTTATGTACTCATCATCACCTGCAAGTTCTTTATTTGACTCAAGAGGATTTCCATCAAGGTCTACAATTTCACAAAAGTAACATGTACAGATTCTTCAACATTTAAAGTTCTTCTATTAAACACTCTATATGCTTTGCTAGTTAGTGAATAACCTAAGAAAATGCCCTCATCGGCTTTTGAGTCAAATTTTCCTAAATTGTCCTTTCCATTATTTAACACAAAGCATTTACATCCAAACATTTTCAAATGAGCAACATTAGGTTTTCTACCATTTAATAATTCATAAGGAGTTGATTTTATAATTGGCCTAATAAGCATCCTATTTAAAACATAACATGCAGTACTCACAGCATTAGCCCAAAAATATTTAGGAACATTTGATTCATTTAACATTGTTCTAGCAAGTTCCTCTAGTGACCTATTTTTCCTTTCTACTACACCATTTTGTTGGGGAGTCCTAGGTGCAGAAAAATTATGCAATATTCCATTTTCCTCACAATAATTTTCAAACCTTTCATTTTGAAACTCACCACCGTGGTCACTTCTTAAAACTTTAATTCTTAAGTCTTTTTCATTTTGAATTTGCTTTGCAAACTTCCTAAAGACCTTAAAAGCTTCACTTTTCAATGTTAAGAAAAATGTCCAAGTATATCTAGAAAAGTCATCAACAATCACAAGAGCATAATAATTTCCACCAAAACTTTTTATCCTAGAAGGACCAAATAAATCTAAATGTAATAATTCTAAAGGTTTTGATGTGAAAATAACATTCTTTGATTTAAATGATGATTTTACTTGTTTACCTTTTTGACATGCATCACATAACCTATCTTTTTCAAATTTTAACTTAGGCAAACCAACAACTAAGTCCTTTGAAATTAATTTGTTTAATTGATGCATATTTATATGAGCCGCTCTCTTATGCCATAACCATGGGTTCTCTTCCTTAGCAACTAAGCATGTTATACTAGTATCATGTATACAATCCAAATCAATCAAATATATATTGTTATGTCTAATGCCTTTCAATGCTACATTTTCGAAATCTATCAAATGTATGGTACAAAATTTACTTTCAAAGATTACCTTGAATCCTTTGTCACAAAGTTGACTTATACTTAGGAGATTATGCTTTAGCCCATCAACAAGAAGCACATCCTTTATCTCCAAAGTGTTTGTACCACGTATATTCCCAATTCCAAGAATCTTTCCTTTGTTGTTGTCCCCATAGGTTACATATCCTTGTTCTTTAGCTTTGAAACTTACAAATTTCGTTTTGTCTCCAGTCATATGTTTTGAGCATCCACTATCAAGATACCACATAGACTTCTTTTATTTGGAAGTTTCCTACAAAACAAGAACATAGTAAACTTAGGTCCCCATAACTTTTGGGTCCTTGGGGTTAGAGACAAACAAATCATTTAACTAAAGGAACCCAAATATATTTTCCTTTAGGAACACCAAAATGTTTAATTTTACATCTATTTGAAGTATGACCATGTTTCATACAATAAAAGCATGTTTTAGATGTATTATTTGAATATGATACATTTCTAACCATAGACACTTTAGTTCCTTTTTCAACCCATACTCTTATATTTTTAATTTTAGGCTTTTTCAAAGGAACATGATGGTTTTCTCTATTTTGAGCAATAACAGCTTTATCCTTATTATTATTACTTATCTCCTTCTCGGCTTTATCAAGCAAATGATTAAGTATATCAATATCATATTCATACTCTTTACATGATGCACATGCTATATTCTTATTATCATTTTCATCTATACATGAAATTTTCATTTCTAAGGTTTCCTTTTCCTCTAAACATGCAATTTTCGATTTTAAGGACTCCACCTCTTTTTCGGATCTATTCAAACTCTTTTTCACAGCTTTGTATTAATTTTTCAATTCCTTAAAAGCATTAAACAATTCTTCATATGCATTTTGTAATTCATCAAAATTATTTTCATCATCACTTGAAGATGAGTCGGAATCACTAACCTCAAAGTCGAAAGATATATTATCATTTGTCGTCAAGCAAATGTTAGCTTCTATTTCCAAATCACTTCACTCCGAACTCGAATCACTATTGTCTCAAGCGATGTAGGCTTTCTTCTTGAAGAATTTCTTGCCTTTGTTATCTTCATTCTTCTTGTTTGGACATTCGCTCTTCACATGTCCTGTTTCGCCATAACCATAGCATTTAATATTTAAGGAAGTATTTTCTCTTACCTTTCCCTTACCTTTTATCGCCGCCGTCAAAACGAGGCGGTCGGAGCGACACGATGGTTCCGACTTTCTAATTTTTGCATTTTATGGGTGTGGTTACAACGCCTTTAGGTTGTCCAATAACCGGCCTGAACCTAGGGGCGAGGTTTTCGAAAAAGTGTTCTTCGATTGTCCGATAGCCGGGCTAACCCAAGAACTAATTTTGAAGGGTTCTTATGGAGTCGCCACCGATGTTTTTACCGGAAACATCGAAAAAGGAGTAAAAAGGCGTTGGTTTTCGAAAACCAACTTTGGTCGTTAAAACCAGAGTTTAGGTAAGGGAGTTAGTTACGTGTAAGGGAAGTGTTAGTTCCTTTACGATGCCCCTTTCGGGTTCCCTATGATAGGCCGGCTATTTAATAAATAAACTTTGTGAAAAGACGCTTTTACCCTTTTATTAGCGGAATTAAAATAATGACTACATGGCCCTAATATCTATTATGCAATTTAATCATAATAATAAAAGCAATAAAGAGATAGATAGAGAGAGAGAGAGAGAGAGAGATTAAACCTCCGAAGCAAGCTCTTTAATTAATTTCTTGAAAATTAGGGTGATTTTTGGCAGCCCTTCACTCTTTACAACGCTGGAAAAAACTCTCAGAAACGCTATAAAAACTCTCAGAAACTCCGAAAATGCTTCGAAGGGGTTCTACGAAGAGAATTTGAAGATGTTGCAAGAGAGAAAGTGGAAGAACTGTGTGAAATGAGGGTGAAAGCGCTCGCTATTTATAAGGATTCGCGCCTGTCAGGTTGAGACGGCCGTCTCGTCTAACAAGGTCGAGACGGCCATCTCGCCTTGCAAAAATGGCGAGAAGGCCATCTCGCCAAATGAGAAGGGGGTCTCACCATTCGTAGGTGGCGAGACGGCTGTCTCGCCAAACGAGACGACGGTCTTGAAATGCGAGATGGCGGTCTCGACCCCTGAAGGCGAAAATCCTTATTTTTATGTAGAAAACTCTCCTTATTCTAGTATGGGGACCTAATAGTCTCTCCTAATGGCTTTTTAGGCTTTATCCATCTTCGAAAAGGATGTCTTCTGGTCTTATTATGAGGTCGGGCAAGATTAGGGGTCTATAGCTACCCTCCCTTTACCCGACTAGTCGATCGCTGGCTTGCTGTGCCAAGAAGATTGACTGGAGGGTAAAGGAGTTGACCCTCCTGCCCGGTTGCCCTTCAGACGTCCCGTCTTTGCAGCGGTCGATCTTCTGGGGAAAAGTGCGTTGTGCGCCTCCAGGATGTTCCTTCTGACGGTAGCTGATCCCTTCAGCTGATGAGTATGAACCCCCATCTGGTTTGACGAGTATGAACCCCCGTCTAGTAAGCTCCCTTTTGTAAGGCCTGATGAGTATACACCCCCATCTGGTGTTTGACAAGTATGAACCCCCGTCTGGTAAGCCCCCTTTTGTAAGGCTTGATGAGTACACACCCCCATCTGGTGAAGTGCCTCCGGATGCTCCTTCTCGCGGTAGCTGATCCTTTGGCTGTGGTGGCGGCTTACTGCTCTAGCTCATGCACCGAGTGTTGAGATGCGTTCTCTGCTTTGTCTTTTTTAGAGTGGTCGTCCGGTCTGTGTCGAGGACTCTGTTGGTGTTCATCCAGCTTGTTGGTTGCTGGGGATTCTTTTGATTTTGATCTTTTTGATGATGGTCATCCGACTTTGCTGGTTATCGGGTAGTCTTGTTTGTTGTTCGACTCTCGCTTGTTCATCGAAATTTGTTAGTCAGGGTGATTAACTTTGTTTTAATCCTGCCTTTTTCCGCGGTTTTATCTCTTTTTTCTGGCGATTTTTGATTTTGGCTTTTTTTCATTGAGCGTAAGTCTTTTTACTCTTAGCTTCTTTTTGTTACGCTAACTTTTTGAAAAGGAGAGCAAAATGAATGAAATAAAATTTTATTTATGATAAAAATTTATTACAGCAGTTTATTTTCTAAGCTTTATCCCTAAGGTGGTGGACTCGTGTCTTGAGACGATCCGTAGGAGGGGAATTACCGGTACATATGCCTTCGGAACTCTGCCTGGTCCTGGGCTTCGTCGAGGTACTCCTGTCGGAATCCTGCCAGGTCCTACCTTATTCCCTCTTGGTATTGGTTGAATGTCTCCAGCCTTGTGTCGAAGGCATCTTACCTTAGGGACATTTGCTCTTGTCTCATAGACATTTGGTCGAACTGTTGGCGCAAATCATAGATGTTGCGGTTGACGCCAGCAAAATTGTTCATGTATTGCAGCTGTTGTTGTTGTTATTGCTGCTGTTGTTGAAACTCGGGAGGTGTCGGGAGATCATGCATTGCTACGAGATCCCGGAGATCCAAAGTTATGTCTAGTGAGGGGTGGAGGATCAACCGGGTCTCTTGGCGTAGCAGTATCCCCATGCTGACTAGGACCGACCCGTTGATAGTCTCGGGTCGGAGGCTGGAGGCCAATTCCTCCCTGCCACTGCACCCCCATTTTTCTGCCAGGGGGGTGATAAGGGGGGCCATGAGGACGGCTCCTACGGGCCAACTCCCGAAGTCCTTAAGGGCCTTCAGGAAGAAATAGTCAGGGTTGCACTGGTGCCTCTGGCTCATGCAGTAGAGGACGAAGAGGTCCGGGAGGGTAACTTTACCCTGACTCTCTTTCCGCCCATGGACAGTCCCAGCCAGCAGCTTGTGGTAGATGCGGAGGGCAAGGGGAAGTGCGAAATCCTTCATCAGTGTGGGCAGAGTGTGCGCCCCAGTCAGCTCTTCCCACATGTCGCTGGCGGTGAGGTTGGTGGGGCGTGCGGAGATGGCATCCTGGTAGTCCCGAGTCAACACGTCCTCGGGCTGGACGAACCCAATGGTCACATTGAACTCGTCCAAGGTGGTGGTCCGGTACATCCCACCCATGAAGTACGTCACCATTTTTGTCGGTGACAGACCCGGTACCATGGAGGGGATCTTGGCGTAAGAGATGGAGGCGAGGAACTCTAACACCGCCTGGGGGTAGACGTGGGTAGGTGGAGGCTGGAGGAGGAAGCGCCACCCTATGTTGTCGATGTGGGTGCGGACATCGTCTTCCCACCCAAATTCGGCGAGGATGTCGAAGTCCAATCTTAGCATGGGGTGCCAGGTATACCCTCGAATGTGCTCTAGACGGGCTTGGTGCATCGGTGAAAGTTGTGTGGGGTCCTGCGGAGCGGGAGCTGAGGAGTTGCTAGGGCCGGCAGAGCCTCTTCTCTTCCTAGACTGATCTCCACGGTGCATTTTGACAGTAGGGTGCTTGAGAGTAAGAGAATGGAGGGTAGGAGTGCCAGAGAAGGTGTGGAGAACCCCCCCTACGCCCCTCTATTTATAGAAAAAGTTTTAGATTCGAGACCGCCGTTTGGGAAGTCGAGACGGTGATCTCGATTTTGCGCTAGCCGGGATAGCTGTCTGGGACCTCAAGACGGCGGTCTCGACTTTGACCTTAAGCGAGACGGCCGTCTCGCCAAGCGAGAAGGCGGTCTCGTTTTTGGTCAAGTCGAGACGGCAGTCTCATTGGTTGAGATGGCGGTCTCGTTTTGCTGGAAATCGAGACGGCGGTCTGGACATACGAGACGGCCGTCTCGATACTGAGAGAGTTTTTTTTTTTTTTTAAGAAAATAGGACCTGGTTCAAAAACATTTTATGCATGTAATGTTTTCATGTTTGATGTCCTATAATGCCTATTTCATTTAGTTTTTTCAGAAGGATTTAACTGACGTGTCTTGTAGCGACGAGTATCCTCTGATCTGCATTCTTGTATTTAGTTGTACCATTCCGGACTTCTTGTGACCGAAGAATAATTCGATTTTTTCTTTCTTTCTTTTCCTTTGCTTTTTCTTTTTCTATCTTTTTTTTGTAGAGCGTACTTTGCCATGTTAGTGTCCCTTTTCTTTACTTTAGGGGTTTCAATCCTCTTGTTGACTATACGCCTCCATATTCCCAAATTAATTATTAGAATATTGTTATGAGGGTCAAGAGAAGAGAAGTAAGGGGGAAAATTCAACGGCTTGTGTTTTAGATGGTTAACTTTTATTTAGAAAAAGGTTTTTGTAAGAATGGCTGGCTTAAGGTTAGGCATAGGTGTTTAAGCTTTTTGTCTAAGCAAACGTTTCCTTTCTTGTATTTGCGCCTTAGCTTATTTCCATTGCTTTTTATGGCTAGTTGATCTCCCTAGATCGCCCTTTGGGTTTTCGAACTAGGATATTGTGTTTTGGCCCTATCTTTTGTCTAGGTTCCTTCCTTTTGTTTTTGTTTAGGGAATCCTAGCGGACCTTATTTTCTAACCCTAACTTCTGCCTAGGCTACCCTTTATTTTTGTTCGGGTGTCCTACCGGGTCGACCCTATCTTTTGCGTAGCCCCGTTAGTGGGTTTCCTACCGGGTATTTTGCCCTCTTTCTTTTTTGGCCTTTGGCTTCTATGGGCTTTTTCTTTTCTTTTTTTTATTATATTTTTTTCACAAGATTGGCGAAGCATGACTTTCTTTTTGGTGAGATAAAGACTTATTTTGTGCTTCTAATCAACTAGTTGGATTGTAATAGCAATGGCAAATTTTTGATTATTTGGATGCGCTTTTTACTCTTCTTTTTTCTTTTTGTTTACTTAGACAAGGTTATTGTAAGGTCTAGTCATGAAATAGCAAGAAGAGAAGCAGATAGTAAGAAATGTATTCTTTATTAATTAATAAGGGAATATGTGCCCTAAAATGCCCGGGGGTCGGGCTAGCCCCGGGGGATAATCTTTAACAGTCATGGGGTCTACATCCCTTAAGTGAAGAAAAAGATCTCCTAATGACTAGGGTAGCTCTTGACACTTGCATCCCTCCGCTTTAGAATATCTGCTTGAGTGTGCGGAGGGGAGACTTCCCTTTTCTTCCTTCTGCTCGGCCTTTAGTAGGGTCATATCCTAGGCCACACTTGAAAGGATTATCTTTGAATTCTGGGGGTTCCCTTATGCCTTGGGAATCTGCCCCCAGTCCTTGGCCAGGATGGTAACCATGCTTCATCATCATGCGGACTACTTTGTGTTTTTGGGAAGTCTCTCTACGTTGGCAATTTCGAGCGCTTGAAAATATGTTTCAAGGGCCTCTTCAGCCGCATCCACATAAGGTTGGGTGGAAGGTCCACTGATCAGGATATCATCTTCTGCTTGGACTGTGACCAATTTGTCATCCACTATGAACTTGACTTTTTGGTGGAGCGCTGAAGGTACTGCCTTAGCGTCATGAATCCAAGGTCTGCCAAGGAGACAACTATATGCTGGAGTAATGTCCATTACATGGAAATCTACGTTGAAGATAGTGGGTCCAACTTGGATTGGCAAATTAACTTCTTCCACTACTTCTCGTTTTGATCCGTCAAAGGCTCGAACGATAGTGCTGCTTGGGCGCAGATGGGTTCCTTGGATAGTCAACTTGTCAAGTGTGCACTTGGGCATCACGTTCAAGGACGACCCGTTATCCACAAGAACTTTGGCGATGAGGTACTCCTTACACTTGATGGAAATGTGCAAGGGCTTGTTGTGGTTTGATCCCTCGAGGAGGAGTTCTTCCTCTATGAAGGTGAGGTGACCGCTTGCCACAATGTGACCGACGATCCTCTCAACCTTTTCTTGGGATATGGAGTGAGGTACATGCGCTTCGCTCAAGACCTTCATCAGGGCATTTCTGCGTGGTTCCGAGCTCATCATTAGAGATAATAGGGTTATCTTTGCCGGTGTATGATTGAGCTGGTCAAAAATGGAATACTCGCTTTGCCTTATAAACTGGAGTAATTCCTCTGTCTCCTCTTTGGATTCTTTATTTTCTTTTTCTTCGTTCTTTTTATTTTTTTCCTTTATTCTTGGGGACGTCTTCTTGTAATTCCTTGGGGGAGTAGACTCTTCCGCTTCTAGTCATGCCCCCAATGCCGGCTAAATTGAAGATATCCTCCTTTATTGGTGAAGATTCTCCATATTTCCACGGTACAACTTTATTTGACTCGTAGGGGAAAGGACGTGGCATAAATAGTCGCACTGGTGTCCTTGCCCCCTCTTCCTTATTATTTTTGTAGACCAACGGTTGAGGCTTATTGTCCTCTTGTGGCGAGTCAACCGTTGGGGAAAGCTTGATTAGGAGTGGTTTTCTCTCCATTCTTCTGATTTGGAAGACGTGTCAGTTAATCCTTCCTTTTTATTATCTTATTTATTAAGAGTGAAGGAGGGGAAATTAAATATGCAAATGAATGATATGCATGCAAGTAGACAATTGTTGAATAAAGAAAAATTTCATTTATCCTTAGAAAGTGTACATTCCCCTATTCCATACTACGCACCAACTTTTGACAGAAACGGAAAAGCCTAAAGAAACTCATAGGCGGGTCTTGATCTCTATGTAATTCCCTTTCAGCTTCCCGGACGTGACGAGCGAGTGCTGCGCTTTGCTTCTAGACCGCCTGGCTCATATCTTCACTGTACTTTTGAGCCTCTTTGATCTTCGCCTCTTGATGGACGACCAAGGCTTGTAGTTCATCGAGTTTTGCAAGGGCTCAGTCCTTCTCTTGTAGTACTTGGTCGTACTGAGCTAGTCCATCTCTTTCTTTGCAGCGTAGCTCAGTGAGACTTTTGTTGAGTCTCCAATTGGCCTCTCGCTCTTGGCGTATTTCTGACTGAGTCCTGGTGAAGTCTTGTAACAAGTCCTTGATCGTCTGAGCCCGTTTTGCTGATTCGGCCTCAAGGCGTGCTGATTTGGCGGTTATTTCTTGAAGTTGACTATCCGAGCTGGTTCTAGTAGCTTTGGATGCTCGGATAGCTTGTTCATTAGAGTCAGCACACTGATCCTTGAGGCGCTCTATTTCATGATCCTTTTTCTTGCATTGCCTCTGTAGACCATCTATGGTGAGGATAGATTCTTGCTCTCTCTCCTCAAGGGCCCTCATCTGGGCTCCCATGATTTCTATCCTCTGGGTCAAGGCATCGACTTGAGCTTGCAGCTCTTCACTATTGGCGCTTGTAATGAGTGAGGTGGATGGTTAAGACATCCCTCTTATTTTCCTCCACACCTCATAGTCATTGGAGACATCCACTCGAGCTTTTCCTAGCTCTCTATCTCCCATAAAGACTGGTTTCTCCCATGCTCTTCTCACAGCTAGTGAGTTAGCAATTGTGCATGGGTCTCCGAAGAAACACAATCCTCTGATTTCCCCTCGAGAAATTGTGGTTTGATTCCTCATGAGTTGTCTCATAGCTACTCTAGGTGAATAGGCTATACAACCCCTGGGTCCTATCAAGGGAACATTCAAGGACTTGATGTTGGTCTTGATGGACATGAAGCTTGTTGATTTTGATGATGATTCAAGAACACAAGACTTAAAGAGTTGAAGACTTGTTTTGTAGTGTAATAACTCTATTTTGATTAGATTGAGTCTGTAATATTAGAGTTTGAGATAGCCGGTACATAGTCTGCACCTTAGAAGCTTCAAAAAGCTCAAATTTATCAAAGAGGCTTGGCTTTAATCGATTATTTGGTGAAATAATCGATTAAAACAGTAAGAAAAACCATTTTCTGTATCAGCTTACTGTTTTAATCGATTAACACCCCTGTTAATCGATTAACAGGTCTTTTAATCGATTAAAACAGAGAGTTTTGGGGTTCTGTTGATTTTGGCTCTGTAATAATCGATTAACTCTTGATTTAATCGATTATTTCAGTCAGATTTTGATTTTCAACTTCAAATCAACCCTATTTTCGAAAACCCTATTTCCAAGAACCCTAATTCCGAAATTCCCAATTCCCAAACCCTAATTTTTCTACTTAAGCTTCTCTATGGCACTCAGAAAAGTAAAACAACCTTTTTCATACAAAAGTTAACTGTTGTGAGTGCTAGAGAACTGTTTGTTGCAAGAAAAAGGGGCTTTTGGAACCTGGTGTGGGCTAGAAGCGATAAGAATCACTAAGTGGAGTTCTTAGTGGATTGTGTGATGTGCCGTCTCTAGGGAAAGTTTTTCATCATCTCTTGTGGATTTCAAGAGAGGTGTTTTCTTATCTTTATCTTTTCAATTGTAATTTGCTTGTAACAACTTGATTATAGTGACAACGTTAATCCTCTGTTTGAGTGATTAGCAACTGGACGTAGGGTCTTTTGATCCGAACCAGTATAAATTTCCTGTGTAAGATTCTCTTCTCTTCTCTATTTACATTTACAAAGTTTTTAATCGGTAAAATTTGGGGAAAATTTTGAAAACCTAATTTTTATTAAGAAACCAATTCATCCTCCCCTCTTGGTTTTTGTCCGACCACGCGAACATTCCGCTGCGCGATTCTAACAAGTGGTATTAGAGCTTGCTTTGATATTCATTCAAATTTTTCGAAAAATGGCCGGACAAAATCAAACTTTTGCCGAAGGTGCGTCTATCAACAGACCCCCACTTTTTGCGGGTCAAAATTATCCTTTCTGGAAAGTAAGAATGCAAATCTTTTTAGAGTCTGTTGATAGAGGCGTTTGGGATGCTATTTTAAACGGTCCATTTGTTCCTAAAGTTACTGAGAACAGTGTTGAAGTTCCCAAACCTTTTTCTAGATGGACTGCAGAAGAAAACAGAAAAGCACAATTTGACGTTAGGGCTAGAAATATAATTTCATCTGCTCTAACCCTTGACGAGTTTTACAGGATTTCTGTGTGTAAAAGTGCTCAGGAAATGTGGGAAATGCTAAGAGTGACCCACGAAGGTACTGATGACGTCAAAAGAGCAAGGAAAAATTCTCTAATCCAAGAATATGAGATGTTCCGGATGTAACAAGGCGAAACGATATTTGACGTTCAAAAACGTTTCACTCATATTGTGAACCATCTCACCGGATTAGGTAAAATTTTTGACGTTGATGAGTTAAATGTTAAAATCTTAAAATCTTTGGATAGGAAATGACAACCTAAGGTGACGGCCATCTCGGAGTCACAAAATCTTTCAACAATGTTTATGGTGGCGCTCTTTGGAAAGCTTAGAGAGCATGAGCTTGAACTTGGAAGGCTAAATGAGGAAGAAGGTCAATACCAAAAGAAGAACCTAGCCTTCAAAACCGAAATTTCCAAAGGTAAAAATAAAAAGGAAGAAGAAGACTCGGAGAACGATGAAGAAGAATTGAGTCTTATGATTAAGAAGTTCACCAAATTCATGAAAGCTAAAGGAAGGCATCCTTTCAAAGGTAAGGGAAAGGTACAAGAAAGTACTTCCGTTAATATAAAATGTTATGGTTGTGGTGAAGCAGGGCATGTAAAGACCGAATGCCCAAACAAGAAAAACGATGAAAACAAAGGCAAAAAGGTCTTCAAGAAGAAAGCCTATATTGTTTGGGACAACAGTGATTCAAGTTCGGAATCAAGTGACTCGGAAGTAGAAGCAAATATTTGCTTAATGGCAAATGACAACATATCTTCCAATTTTGAGGTTAGTGATTCCGACTCATCTTCTAGTGATGATGATAATGACCATGATGAACTGCAAAATGCTTACAATGAATTATTTAGTGTCTTTAAGAATTTGAAAAATGAATATAAAGTTGTAAAGAAGAATCTAAGTAGATCCGAAAAGGAAATTGACTCTTTAAAAATGAAAATCACATGTTTAGAAGAAAAAGAGTTATTAAATACGAAAATTGTATGTTTAGATGAGGATAATGATAAGAACTTGGCATGTGCAAATTGTAAAGAGCATGAATATGACATAGATATTCTTAACCATTTGCTAGACAAAGCCGAAAAGGAAATAGATGATCTTAAGAAGCATGAAATAGTGTTTGCTCAAAATAGTGTAAATCAACAAGTTCCTTTGAAAAAGCCTAAAAGGAAAAGTAAAAGAGTATGGGTACAAAAAGGAACTAGAACATCTATGGTTAAAGATTCATCATATTCAAAAGTTACATCAAATGCATGCTTTTATTGTATGAAACATGGTCATACCTCAAATAAATGTAAAATAAAACATTTTGGTGTTCCTAAAGGTAAATATATTTGGGTTCCTATTGTCAAATAATTTATTTGTCTCTAACCCCACGGACCCAAAAGTTATGGGGACCTAAGTTTACTATGTTCTTGTTTTGTAGGAAACTTCAAAATCTAAGAAGTCTATGTGGTATCTTGATAGTGGATGCTCAAAGCATATGACCGGTGATAAAACTAAATTTGTGAGTTTCAAAGCTAAGGAACAAGGATATGTAACTTATGGGGACAACAACAAAGGGAAGATTCTTGGAATTGGAAACATAGGTGGTGCAAACACTTTGGAGATTAAGGATGTGCTACTTGTTGATGGACTAAAGCATAATCTCCTTAGCATAAGTCAACTATGTGACAAAGGATTTAAGGTAATTTTTGAAAGTAAATTTTGCACCATACATTTGATAGATTCCGAAAATGTAGAATTAAAAGGCATTAGGCATAACAACATATATTTGATTGATTTAGATTGTTTACATGATTCTAGTATAACATGCTTAGTTGCTAAGGAAGAGAACCCTTGGTTATGGCATAAGAGAGCTGCTCATATAAATATGCATCATTTGAATAAATTGATTTCAAAAGACTTAGTTATTGGTTTGCCTAGGTTAAAATTTGAAAAAGATAGATTGTGTGATGCATGTCAAAAGGGTAAACAAGTAAAATCATCATTTAAATCAAAGAATGTCATTTCCACTTCAAAACCCCTAGAATTATTACATTTAGATTTATTTGGACCTTCTAGGATAAAGACCTTTGGTGGAAATTATTATGGCCTTGTGATAGTTGATGATTACTCTAGGTATACTTGGACATTTTTCCTAACTATGAAAAGTGAAGCCTTTAAAGTCTTTAGAAAATTTGCAAAACAAATTCAAAATGAGAAAGACTTAAGAATTAAAGTTTTAAGAAGTGACCATGGTGGTGAGTTTCAAAATGAAAAGTTTGAAAGTTATTGTGAAGAAAATGGAATATTACATAACTTTTCTGCTCCTAGGACTCTCCAACAAAATGGTGTAGTTGAAAGGAAAAATAGGTCATTAGAGGAACTTGCTAGAACTATGTTAAATGAATCTAATGCTCCTAAATATTTTTGCGCTGATGCGGTTAGTACTGCATGTTATGTTTTAAATAGAATGCTCATTAGGTCAATTATAAAATTAACTTCCTATAAATTGTTTAATGGTAGAAAGCCTAATGTTGCTCATTTGAAAATTTTTGGATGTAAGTGTTTTGTGTTAAATAATGGAAAGGATAACTTAGGAAAATTTGACTCTAAAGCCAATGAGGGCATTTTCTTAGGTTATTCATTAAATAGCAAGGCTTACAGGGTATTTAATAGAAGAACCTTAAATATAGAAGAATCTATTCATGTTACATTTGATGAAATTGTAGACCTTGGGGGAAATCCTCTTGAGTCAAATAAAGAACTTGCAGGTGATGATGAATATATAAGAGAGGCTCTTGATGAATTGTATTTGGAAGAAAATGAGCCTTCTCAAACACCTGAGTTAGCAAAAGAATGGCAATCACCTAGAGGACTCTCAATGGACAATATCATTGGTGATATCTCAAAAGGGGTAAGAACAAGAAATATGACTAACTTTTGTATGTCTGTAGCTTTTGTGTCTCAGATAGAACCAAAAAATGTGGAGGAAGCACTTAAAGATGAACTGTGGTGCATTGCTATGCAAGAAGAACTTAACCAATTTGAAAGGAATCATGTCTGGGAATTAATCCCAAGGGAAGAATCACATCAAGTTATTGGAACCAAATGGGTGTTTAGAAATAAACTTGATGAAGATGGAAACATAACAAAGAATAAAGCCAGACTTGTTGCCAAAGGCTATTGTCAGGAGGAAGGTATAAACTATGATGAAACTTATGCTCCTGTTGCCAGGTTAGAGGCTATACGCCTACTTCTTGCTTATGCATCTTTAATGAAATTTAAATTATATCAAATGGATGTTAAGAGTGCATTTTTGAATGGTTTTATTAAAGAAGAAGTTTATGTGGAGCAACCCCCTGGATTTGAAGATTTTAGTTATCCTAATCATGTTTTTAAATTAAAGAAAGCTTTATATGGGTTGAAACAAGCTCCTAGATCTTGGTATGAAAGGCTAAGTAGTTTCCTAACTTCAAATGATTTTTCTAGAGGAAAAATAGATTCTACTTTGTTTATAAAGAAAGTAAAAGAGCATATCTTATTGGTCCAGGTATATGTTGATGATATTATTTTTGGATCAACTGATAATTCATTATGTGTAGAATTTGCTAAGATAATGCAGGGAGAGTTTGAAATGTCTATGATGGGAGAATTGACATTCTTCCTTGGACTTCAAATCAAGCAACTTAAAGATGGCATCTTCATCTCTCAAACCAAACACTGCAAAGAGATCCTCAAAAAGTTTGGTATGGACACCTCAAAGGAAGCTAACACACCCATGGGAACTTCATGCTATCTAGACAAGGATGAATCAGGTTTGGAAGTTAATCAATCTATGTATAGAGGTATGATAGGTTCATTGTTATACTTAACTGCTAGTAGACCTGATATTATGCATTCTGTTTGTGTGTGTGCTAGATTTCAGGCTTGTCCAAAAGAATCTCACCTAATTGCAGTAAAACATATTTTAAAATATTTAAAAGGAACTACTGGTTTTGGTTTATGGTATCCATCTGATGCTTGTACTAGTTTAATAGGATATTCTGATGCTGATTATGGTGAATGCAAAATTGATAGGAAAAGTACTAGTGGGACATGTCATTTGTTAGGTTCGTCCTTAGTATCTTGGCATTCTAAGAAACAAGCTTGTGTTGCTTTATCTACCACTGAAGTTGAATATATTGCAGCTGGTAGTTGTTGTGCTCAAATTCTATGGATGAAACAACAGTTAGAAGATTATAGTATATTTCTGAATGACATACCTTTAATGTGTGATAATACGAGTGCAATTAATCTTACTAAGAATCCAGTAATGCACTCTAGGACTAAGCATATAGAAATTAGACATCACTTTTTGAGAGATCATATCAGCAAAGGAAACTGTAAAATAGAGTACGTTGATACAAAGCATCAATTAGCAGATATATTTACTAAGCCTCTACCCAAGGATAGATTCTATGAACTTAGAAGAGACTTAGGGATATTAGAAATAGCTTAAATTCTGCTTAATAAAATAGTTTTTGGATGTTTATGATGTTATAATTCATTGTGTAGGATGTTCATAGTTAATCATGTGTAAAAACCTCAAAAATTTGATGTACTCTCTGGAATAATCGATTAATTGGAGTTATAATCGATTATTTGCATCCAAAACACCCAAAACATGACATTCCTCTCTGGATTAATCGATTAATTTGCAAATTAATCGATTAAATACAACATTAATTGATTAACTACACAATTTAATCGATTAAATGGTTCTGGCACTGGTTTAATTGATTAATCTAAGTTTTAATCGATTAAACCTGGCAAGTTTGGCTTCCTAGCCATTGCCAACGAATTTCTTGACTTATATTCTCTTCCATATGACCGTTAGACATGCTTGATTATAAATAGGGGCCTCCATTTCACTTCTACTCACTTCTATCTCTTGAAATCAAGCTTTCTTGCCTTATTCTAGCAATCTTGCCCTCTTCTCAATACATTTAGCTTTCTAAATCTTCTTGTTATTCCTCAAATCTTTCAATGGCCTCATCTTCTCGTGCTAAGATCCCTACTAGAAGAAGATCTGCACCCTCACCTCGTCCCCGTCCTAATTCTGTAGAAGGATGGATTTCTGATACAGATGGCCAACAAGAATTTCTGACCTATTGGAAGGAACGTGCTATTATTTCTCCAAAGTTCCTTATTGGTGAGCAGTTCATCAATAGGGGATTCAACTTTCCCAACCTTCTTGAAATTCAAGGAGTTCTCCCTTTCATCCAAATGCAAGGTACGTATTATCCTGACCTTGTTAGGGTATTTTACTATAGATTTAAATTTAGAGATCAAATTGCTACCTCTAGAGTAAAAGGCGTCACAATTATTCTTGACGACGATATTTGGGAGAATGTTGCCCACTTTCCAATTAGAGAAGATGCTATTAACGTATATGGTGAGTTAGATGATTTTGACAGGTTCTTAGCTTACCGTTCTTTTCTGCGTAATCCCTCCATGGAGATTGGGCGCTCCTTCTTGCTGGACCTTTGAAAAAGGAGGAACGCATGATTTTACATCTACTTGTCTGGATTCTATGTCCTCGGGCTACAAATCATGCTCAATGTTCTTCAATTGATCTTCGTATTATTCATGCCATAATGAATAATGAGCCTTTAGACTGGGGCGTTCTTGTCACCATGACTATGTTAAAAACCAAACGGCATCCCACCTTCAAAATTTCATATGCTCTCCTTGTCTCTCGCATCCTTGAATACAAAGGAGTAAATGTCGAAGGTGAATAAGCTGTAAGGACAAATAACTTGAATCGTATGTTAGACAGCACATTAATCCAACTACAAATGGTGCGCGTCAACGATATTTATGTTCATAAGGATGATGTTCCAAATGAAGGTGACGAAAATAAAGATTCTGATGAAGATATGCCTCCTGCTGCTGAGCTTCCCTCTGATCAAATCCAAAGTGTTGTAACTTCCTCTACTCATCATGAAACCCGACAATCCATGGAAGACATGTTATCTGACATGAATCAGAGAATGCAGTCATTCTTCACTCTTTCTGGAGTACGGCATGAGGAAATTATTCGCCGTATATCTGATGTAGATGATAAAGTGTGTCGTTTAGAAAATCGATTTGATGCACACTTTCATAGTGATGATAGTGAAGAATTTTAAAATTTGTAATTTTTCTCTTATATTGTAATGACTGCTTTTATCTGAAATAAAATGTGGTGTTCTGTTTTTGCTATGATTGAGGGGGAGTTTTCTCTAAGTTATGCATATTTTGAGGGGGAGCTCTTATGTTTGCTTTAGAAGAATTATTTTTGATTATAATCAAAATAGGGGGAGAAATATTTAAAGCCTAATATTATTGTTTTTAAATATTATCTGGTATGTTTAATGTGTTTGTTAGTATGACAGATAAAACAGGTTATTACAAGGCTTTAAAAGATAATTTTGATCATCATAAAAAAGGGGGAGATTGTTGAACATTCAAGGACTTGATGTTGGTCTTGATGGACATGAAGCTTATTGATTTTGATGATGATTCAAGAACACAAGACTTAAAGAGTTGAAGACTTGTTTTGTAGTGTAATAACTCTGTTTTGATTAGATTGAGTCTGTAATATTAGAGTTTGAGATAGCCGGTACATAGTCTGCACCTTAGAAGCTTCAAAAAACTCAAATTTATCAAAGAGGCTCGGCTTTAATCGATTATTTGGTGAAATAATTGATTAAAAAGTAAGAAAAACCATTTTCTGTATCAGCTTACTGTTTTAATCGATTAACACCCCTGTTAATCGATTAACAGGCCTGTTAATCGATTAACAGGTCTTTTAATCGATTAAAACAGGGAGTTTTGGGGTTCTGTTGATTTTGGCTCTGTAATAATCGATTAACTCTTGATTTAATCGATTATTTCAGTCAGATTTTGATTTTCAACTTCAAATCAACCCTATTTTCGAAAACCCTATTTCCAAGAACCCTAATTCCGAAATTCCCAATTCCCAAACCCTAATTTCTCTACTTAAGCTTCTCTATGGCACTCAGAAAAGTAGAACAACCTTTTTCATGCAAAAGTTAAGTGCTGTGAGTGCCAGAGAACAATTTGTTGCAAGAAAAAGGGGCTTTTGGAACCTGGTGTGGGCTAGCGCGATAAGAATCACTAAGTGGAGTTCTTAGTGGATTGTGTGTTGTGCCGTCTCTAGGGAAAGTTGTTCATCATCTCTTGTGGATTTCAAGAGAGGTGTTTTCTTATCTTTATCTTTTCAATTGTAATTTTCTTGTAACAACTTGATTATAGTGACAGCGTTAATCCTCTGTTTGAGTGATTAGCAACTGGACGTAGGGTCTTTTGATCCGAACCAGTATAAATTTCCTGTGTAAGATTCTCTTCTCTTCTCTATTTACATTTACACAGTTTTTAATCGGTAAAATTTGGGGAAAATTTTGAAAACCTAATTTTTATTAAGAAACCAATTCATCCCCCCCTCTTGGTTTTTGTCCGACCACGCGAACATTCCGCTGCGCGATTCTAACAGAGTCATCATGAGTTGTCTCATAGCTACTCTAGGTGAATAGGCTATACAACCCCTGAGTCCTATCAAGGGTACGTTTGGATAATCTCCACATCTGATGAGGACTGGACCGGGTCGGAACCAAGGGCAGACCCAGGATATATGGTTTGCGTTCCATTGTTCCAACTCGTCCTTCCATTCTGAGGTTATGCGTCGTTGGAGAGGGATTTTGGAGAAGCTCCTCAAAGGGTCGAGGAACATCCCCATGTGACTAGAGGCATAAAAATGTGTGATGCCCCACACAAAAAGTAGTGAAGAGCAACAACAAAGTGTTTTTCCTTGCTTTTGGCGGCAAAATTCAACCGAGAGCAAGGTGTCGGCAAGAATTGCAAGCAAGGGACTCTTCGAGTTCACGTCCCAGGCGAAGAAGGCATCCATGACGGCTTGATCCACTATGTCGATGTGGAAGGGCAACAATATTGTTCCAAATATAATCAGGGTCAGGGTTTTGTTGAAGGCGACCCATTCTGCCCTTTCAGCCAAATTGGACAGATGGTCTTCTAACATCGAGACTTTCCAACCCTGGATGTTCCCTTTTTCTATCAGGGTAGTCTGCCGGAATGGTAGTCGGATGATGGCAGCGACTTGTGCTGTAGGAGTATATGCCCTGTGGCGGATATGGACCCCGACTGATTTGGGCCATTTCAGCATAATTTCGTACTCCTCCAAGGTGGGCACCATGTCAAACTGCGAAAATTCGAAACAACGCAGACTGGAGTTCCAGAAGTGAACTAGTACCTTGATGAAAACTTGATCGACACAGATCTTCAGTAGGTCGAGGATCCATCCATAGGATTTTTCAAAGTTGGAGCGGACCTTTGGTGGCATTATTGCGCAAAGCCGTTCCAACTTTTCAGTATGGTACCGGGTAATGTCCACTTTCTTCAACTGTCTACTAGTCCCCTCCATTTTCTAAAACCAAAATGCATGCTTTATGAATATGATTCTTATTGTAGGTATGAATGTGAGTGTTTATTTTCCTATTTATCATGTTTTATTTCTACATGATGTATGGTATTTGTGTATATTTTTTTTATTAAAAATAAACTACCTATATGAATGATTTATGAGTGTAATGTTTATGAACAAGATCCCATTTATTGTTTTGAATTAGATTTTTATTTGATTTTTATTTTTTATAGCCTTTTATCTCTTCTGTCGGACTGCGTGGCTACTTAGCTTACAAAGAACCTGAAACCTGGCTAGCTAAAAGGCAGACTGTCCGAGATAAAAAATGGTTTTATGCGAAAGAATATTATTTAGCGTCCCTTATCTCTTCTGTCGGACTGCGTGGCTACTTATCTTACAAATAACTTGAAACCATGCTAGCTAAAAGGCAGATTGTCCGAGATAAGGGTGTTTATTGTGAAAAATGTTTTTTGTGATTTTTCTGTTGTTTGGTTATGCTATGCAACAAACAAATGCAACAAACAAATGCGCACACAATTCGATCATCCGCGAATAGGCGAGAAGTCGTTTTAATCACGAGGTAGGGTTTTCCTGCAGAAAAGTGCATTGGCGAAGGTAGGTTCTAACTATTCTCACCAAGGCTAAGGCCCCCAAGGTACCCCCATTATAGGGTCCCCACTCTCCAGCCTTCCGACCATGCTTAGCACTAAGGCCATAGTCAGTCTTTGTGCCAAAAGAGGAAGGTTATCACCTTAAGTGGTGGTTTCCGATCACACTGGTGGGCACAAGGCCATCACTACAGCAAACCGTACCTGCCACCCACTCCCTATGGATTTCTCACTTGCCTCCGGGTATAGAGGGAACTGTTGTGTGCAAAGGTTTGTGTACAGTTTGTATTTCAAACAATTGCGTAAACATAAACAAACAACAGTTATTAAAGTCAAGCATTAAAACATGTTATAATGCAAGGTAGGGTAAAAGCGTAATTTCTTGGTTTATTTATTTAAGTTGGCCCATCACTAAATGGGATCAACTCTCTAGGCTTCCCCAGTGGAATTGCCATCTGTCGCCGCCGTCAAAACGAGGCGGTCGGTGCGACGCGATGGTTCCGACTTTCCAATTTTCACGTTTTATGGGTGTGGTAACAACGCCTTTAGGTTGTTTGATAACCGGGCTGAACCTAGGGGCGAGGTTTTCAAAAAAACGTTCTTAGATTGTCCGATAACCAGGCTAACCCAAGAACTAATTTTGAAGGGTTCTTATAAAGTCGCCACCGATGTTTTTACCGAAAACATCGAAAAAGGAGTAAAAAGACGTTGGTTTTCGAAAACCAACTTTGGTCGTTAAAACTAGAGTTTAGGTAAGGGAGTTAGTTACGTGTAAGGGAAGTGTTAGTTCCCTTACGACGCCCCTTTCGAGTTCCCTATGATAGGCTGGCTATTTAATAAATAAACTTTGTGAAAAGACGTTTTTACCCTTTTATTAGCGGAATTAAAATAATGACTACATGGCCCTAATATCTATTACGCAATTTAATCATAATAATAAAAGCAATAAAGAGATAGAGAGAGACAGAGAGAGTAAACCTCTGAAGGAAGCTCTTTAATTAATTTCTTGAAAATTAGGGTGCTTTTTGGCAGCCCTTCACTCTTTACAATGCCGGAAAAAACTCTCAGAAACGCTATAAAAACTCTCAGAAACTCCGGAAATGCTTCGGAGGGGTTCTAGGAAGAGAATTTGAAGAAGTTGCAAGAGAGAAAGTGGAAGAACTGTGTGAAATGAGGGTGAAAGCGCTCGCTATTTATAGGGATTCGCGCCTGTCAGGTCGAGACGGTCATCTCGTCTGACAAGGTCGAGACGGTTGTCTCGCCATTCAAGACGGTCGTCTCGCCATTTGCAAGTGGCGAGAAGGCTGTCTCACCAAACGAGAAGGGGGTCTCGCCATTCGCAGGTGGCGAGACGGCCGTCTCGCCAAACAAGACGGTCGTCTCGACCTATAGGAATGGCGAGACAGCGGTCTCGAAATGCAAGACGGCGGTCTCGACCCCTAAAGGCGAAAAACCTTATTTTAATGTAGAAAACTCTCCTTATTCTAGTATGGGGGCCTAATAGTCTCTCCTAATGGCTTTTTAGGCTTTATCCATCTTCAAAAAGAAGGTCTTCTGATCTTATTATGAGGCTGGGCAAGATTAGGGGTCTACACCTTTGAATGGATATTTCCCGTTGGCCTTCATGAATTTGGTAAATTTCTTTATCATAAGACTCAATTCTTCTTCTTCATTCTCCGAGTCTTCTTCTTCCTTTTTACTCTTACCTTTGGAAATTTTAGTTTTGCAGGCTAAGTTCCTCTTTTGGTGTTGACCTTCTTCATCACTTAGCCTTCCTAGTTCAAGCTCATGTTCTCTCAATTTTCCAAAGAGCGCCGCCATAGACATTGTGGCAAGGTTTTGTGACTCCGTGATGGTCGTCACCTTAGGTTGTCATTTCCTATCCAAAGATTTCAAAATTTTTACGTTTAATTCATCAACATAAAAAATTTTACCTAATCCAGTGAGATGGTTCACAATGTGTGTGAAACGCTTTGAACATCAAAGATCGTTTCTCCTTGTTGCATTCGGAACATCTCATATTCTTGGATTAGAGAATTTTTTCGTGCTCTCTTAACGTCGTCGGTACCTTCATGGGTCACTCTCAACATTTCCCACATCTCTTGAGCACTTTTACAAACGGAGATCCTGTAAAACTCATCAAGGGTTAACACATATGAAATTATATTTCTAGCCTTAACATCAAATTGAGCTTTTCTATTTTCCTCTGTCGTCCATCTAGAAAATGGTTTTGAAACATCTACTCCATTTTCAGAAATTTTAGGAATATAGGGACCATTTAAAATTGCGTCCCAAACACCTCTATCAACAGACTCTAAAAAGATTTGCATTCTAACTTTCCAGAAAGGATAATTTTGACTCGCAAAAAGTGGGGTCTATTGATAGAAGCACCCTTGGCAAACATTTGATTTTGTCCGGCCATTTTTGAAAAAATTGAATGACTATCAAAGCAAGCTCTGATACCACTTGTTAGAATCGTGCAGCGGAATGTTTGCGTTTTCGGACAAAAACCAAGAGGGGGTGAATTAGTTTCTTAACAAAAATTAGGGTTTTAAAAATTTCTTCAAATTTTACCGATTAAAATACTGTGTAAAGTAAATAGAGCAAGGATAGAGTCTTACATAGATGATTTATACTGGTTCGGATCAAAAGACCTTACGTCCAATTGTTAATCACTCAAACAGAGGATTAACGTTGTCACTATAATCACAGTTTTACAAATAGATAACAATTGAAAAGATAAGGTAACGAAAACACCTCTCTTGAGTCACACAAGAGATGAAGAACAGTTTTCCCTAGAGACGGCACAACACACAATCCACCAAGAAAACCCACTTAGTGATTCTTATCGCTCCTAGCCCACACTAGGTTCCAAAAGCCCCTTTTTCCTCCAACAAACAGTTCTCTGGAAGTCACAGCTCTCAACTTTTGTTTGAAAAAGGTTGTTCTCTTTGCAGAGAGCCTTAGAGAACCTTAAGTAGACGAATTAGGGTTTATGAATTGGGGATTTTCGAAACCTAATGAATTGGAACTAGGGTTTTCGAAACTTGGTCTAATTTTGAAATTCAAAACACATATCTGACTGAAATAATCGATTATCTTGAGTGTTAATCGATTATTACAGAGCCAAAATCATCAGGAACCCATAACCACGCAGTTTAATCGATTATTTGGCCTGTTAATCGATTAACAAGAGCTTTAATCTATTATTCTAGAGAGCTGATACAGAAAATGGTTTTTCTCTCTGTAATAATCGATTATCCTGCCTTTTAATCGATTAATCCAGTGTGTTTTTGATAAAAATGAGTTTTTGAAGCTTCTAAAGAGTAGACTATGTGCTTGCTATCTTTGACTCTAATATTACAAACTCAAAATCATCAAAACAGAGTTATTACATCATATTACAAGTCTTCAAATCTTTATGTCCTTTGTTCTTGAATTATCATCAAAATCTACAGGCTTCATATCATTGTATGTTTCAACATCATGAGCTGTCTCATAGCTATCTTTGGGGAATAGGTTATGCAACCCCTAAGACCCAACAACGGTATACTCGGGTAATCTTCACATCGAATAAGAACATGGCCAGGTCAAAAACCAAGGACAGACCCATGATATGTGATCTATGCTCCAATGCTCCAACTCGGCCTTCCACTTCATAGCATTATGACGATAGAGAGGGATCTTCGAGAAACTGTTCAAAGGATCGGGGAATGCCCCCATGTGTCCTAAGGCGTAAAGGTGAGTGATACCCCAAACATACAATAATATAGAGCAACATCTAAGTGTTTTCCCTTGCTTTCAATGATATAACTCCACCGAATGTAAGGTGTCGGCAAGAAGTGCAAGCACGGGACTCTTCGAATGTACGTCCCAAGCGAAGAAAGTGTCCATAGTAGCGTGATCCACAGTACTAGTGTGAAAGGGAAACAAGATGGTCCCTAACACAATCAATGCTAGAGTTTTGTTAAAGGCTGACCAATCTTCCTTATCAGCCAAGGATGACAGATGGTCTTCTAGCAACGAAATCTTCCATCCTTGGATACTCCCTTTTCCCACTAGGGTAGAATGACGAGGTGGCAAATGTATAAGGGCGGCGACCTTATTCTCTGAAATAAAAGCTCCATGGCAAATGTAGACCCCGGTTGATTTGGGCCATCGGATCATGAGTTCATACTCCTCTAGGGTCGGTACCAAATCAAATTGCGGAAACTCAAAACAATGTAGATCAGAGTTCCAAAAGTGGACCAACACTCTAATGAAGCTATGATCTATGCAGATTTTCAAGAGGTCGAGAACCTGTCCATAGGGTCTCTCAAAATCGGAACGGACCTCCGGCGGCATCAACGTGCATAACTGTTCCAACCTCTCAACATGGTACCGAGGAACATCCACTTTCTTTAACTGTCTACTGTTTGATCCCTCCATCAACTAAAATAAAAAAAAAATCCATGCTATGAGTATGATGTTTGATGAGTGCATGCATGAGTGTGTTTGTTTTTTCCTAAACATTATCATGTTTTATTTTCTAAAATAATGCATAATAGTGTTTGGGATTTTGTTTTTTGTATTTTTTGTGCTTAGTTTTTCAAGAAAAAGGAAACTACCTATATGGATGTTTATGGATTTGATGTTTAACACAAAGAAAGGGGTCCTATTTTCTCTATCTTTATTTTTATTTTGAAATGAATGATTTGACTTTGTCAAAATTGTTTTATTATGTTTTATTTTTTAATTGTTTTGTAATCCCTTTATCTCTTCAGTGGGTCAACGTGGCTACTTAGCTTACAAAGACCTGAAATCAGGCTAGCTTAAATGAAGACTGTCCGAGATAAAGTTGGTTTGTTATTAAATTATTTGCTTTATAACCCCTTATCTCTTCTGTAAGCCAACGTGACTACTTAGCTTACAAAGAACCTGAAACCAGGCTAACTTAAATGAAGATTATCCGAGATAAGGTTGTTTATTAAGAATTTTGTTATTGTTTTATTGTATGATTATTTTATGCAAATGTAACAAACAAATGCAACAAACATATGTACAAACAATTCACTCATCCACGAACAGAGCGATTGCATTTTAATCACGAGGTAGAGGTATCCTGCAGAAAAGTGCATAGTAAGGGTAGGTTCTAATTGTCCTCACTAAGGTCAGGTCCCCAAGGTGCCCCCATTATAGGATTCTCACGGTCTCTCAGCCCTCAAACCTTGCGTGGCGCCTAGCCGTGTCGACGTCCTATAGGCTAAGAGAGGAGGGTTATCACCTTGAGTGGTGGCTTTTGACAACGACCTGTTGGCACTAAGGTCATTACCACGATCGGCCATAAACACCACTCGCTCCCTATGTGTATTCACTCTTGCCCCCAGGTATAGAGGGAATGTTGTATGCAAGGGTTTGTGTACAGTTTATATTTCAAACAATTGCAGAAAATAAACAGACAATAGTTATTAAAGCCATAGAAGTAAAACATGTTATACAAACAAAGAAAGGATAGAGGCATAATTTCAAACCTACTATTTTTTGGATTATTCCATCACTAAATGGGATCAACTCTCATGACTTACCTAATGGAGTCGTCATCTGTCGCCGTCGTTCCTTCCCGAAAAAATGGGGAGGGGAAACTGAAGTAAGGTACCGGTTGCGACGCGATGGTTAATTGACTCACGTTTTTTTGTAAAAAATGTGGTCATCGCTCTTAGGGTGTTCGATAACCAAACTACCCTTAAGAGCGAGGTTTTCGTAAAAGGGTTCTAGAGTTGCCACCAACGTTTTTACCATAAACATTACAAAAGGGAAATAAAAAGGCATTAGTTTTTAAGAAAACCAACTTTGACCATTATAACCAGAGTTGGGTAAGGGAGTTAGTTACGTGTGGCGAAGGTGTTAGCACCCCATAACACCCCTTTCGGATTTCCTATGATGGAATAATCTTAAAATAAAAACATAAAAATTATGCTTCTACCCTATTTATTTATCTACTTGCAGTAATTAAATATCTACATGGACCTAATTTCTAATGCATACGGAAGAAAGCGATAAAAGAAAGCAGTAAAAGAGAAAGAATAGAAAAAGGAACCTCTGAAGCAAGTTTTTATATATATATATATATATATATATATATATATATATATATATATCTTGAAAATGTGAGGATGATTTTTGGCAGTCCCCTCCCTCTACAAGAGCACTCCTCCCACGAACAATAAAATTATTACACTACCAAGCGCAGGATTTCTCAAAAGGAGACTTCCTTAACCGATTAATCCAAAAAGGATAACCGGAAAGACTACTCGAACTCTGAAACAAAGCAAAAAATGCTCGGAAAATGTTTCAGAGTAGGAGAGAGAAGAGAGCTCTCAATCTAAGGTGTAGAAGTGTGTGAAAATGGGGGAGAATGGTGTCCTATTTATAGGCTCGCGGATCCAGGAGGCTGGGATGGCCGTCCCGGATTTTGTTAGATGGGACGGCTGTCTGGAAATTTGGGACGGTCGTCCCAGGCTACAAAAGGAGTGATACGGCCGTCTGGATTTGGGACAGCCGTCCTAGCCTTCTAACAAAAACCCTAATTTTTATTTTTCTAAGGAAACCCTCCTTTTCTTAAATGGAGCCTAGAAAACACTACGAGGGACCTAATGAAGCCTTGACCATCTTCGAAACAAAGGATTTCTGAACTTATTGCGAGGCGGGGCAAGATTTGGGGTCTACAGCCACACAACAACTATCTTCTGCCAATGACAAGGTATACTTTAAAATACTATTCTGGACCTTTAAGTCATGCATTAATGGCATTTAGTATTGTAAACCACTAGTCTAAGTGGATGGGACATTTCTATATGGCAAATATAGGGGCACCCTAATACTAGTTGTTGCACAAGATGGAAGGAACAACATACTCTCTCCATTTCTTTTGCAATTGTTGAAGGTGAAATTGCAGATGCTTGGTTTTTTTTTTTCTTAAAAGACCTCAGGAGATATGTCACACCTCAGGACAACTTGTGCTTAATTTCAGATTGTCACAACTCAATTCATGCAGTATACGCAAGACCTAAGAGTGAATGGAGGGTAATTGTATGCATGTATATTACATTCAACATATTGCACAAAATTTTATGAGAAGATTCAAAAATACAAATCTCAAAAAAGACCTTGTATGGGTAACAAATTTTATTCTATCTAAACTATTTTACTATGTCATCTTGTTTATTCTATGTTAACTTTTATTACTTCAATATGCAGCATTCGCAATGACTGAGCCAAGAGCAAACTACTACTACAACATCATAAGACAAGCCAATCCAAAAGCAGCAACCTGGATTGACGAAATTCCAATGAATAAATGGGCACTTGCATATGATGATGGTAAAAGATGGGGTCACCTAACTGAAAGTGATCCTAGCAAAGATCTCATTGATTTGATGAAGTCAAAAATAAAGTCAAGGGTCAACTCTGCAGCTGTCAAACAAGTCACTCAGAACAAAGGAGCTGAAGACTTAGTGTGTCTAAACAGAAAGCTTAGGTAAAACCACTTTACCTTTTCCACTGCATAAAGCTTCTTCACTCAATTTGCAAAATGCCTCAAAAATAGTTTTAAACAAATCAAACAAAAGCATTTTGACAAAGAACCTTCTTAACAATGGTTTTAACTGATATAGTTTTTTAAAGAAACGTTTAAAACACTTAGAATGTTTATAGAAGTGTTTTCACAGCATTTTAATTGATACAAAAACCTTTTAATCGATTAAAAACTCTTTATGACCGATTAGAATTCGAATATAATAGGTCAGAATGCAATATAATCGATCAGATCTTAAATATGAGCGATCAGAATTATTTTAATCGATTAAAACACGTTTCAATCGATTAAAATCACTTTGGATGTCAGGATGATCGATCAGAATTGAATTATGACCGATCAGATCTGTTTCAATCGATTAAAACGTATTTCAATCGATTAAAATAACTTAGAAAATCTTTTCAATCGATTAAAACGAACTTTCAATCGATTAAAATGACTTGAAAATATATGTGCAGTTTTTCAATCGATTGAAACGACTTTATATCAGCTAAAATAACTTAGAAAGTTTTATAAGAAGGTTTTTAAACAAATCAATCGATTAATACGCGATTCAATCGATTGTTTTATACTTAGAAAATGTTTGTAAAACGTTTTAACTGATAAAAACGTGGTCGTATCAACTAAAACATTTTCTGTTAAAGATCAAGAATGCATTAATGGGTTGAAAGGACTTTTAACAGATTGTAACGGCTATTTCAACAGATTAAAACAAACTTTCAACAGATTAATTAATGCAGCAGATTTGAAAATACTCTTTTATAAACAGATTTGCTTGAAACTTTTAAACGAGAGATTGAATATCAGCTTTTACACAATTCAAGCAATCAATACAAACAACTATTAGCATTTTTCAAGAAAGATACACAACTGTTTTTGTGAACTTCTTTTGAAATCTTTCTTGAGGCACTTTGCATTTCTTTGAAGAAGAAACTGACTGTGGATTGGTGTAATCCGGTTTGAGCTTTCTAAGTCTCTTCTTTGTAAATTCTTTTTCATTACTTTGTATTGTGTTGTACCTGGAATTTGGGTACAAGTTTTTTCTGCAGCTGGTAGGTGGTTGTAGAAGTTTCCAAGAACTGGAATTTGGTTCTTGGTGGAGAGGTTAAGTGCAGGAACTGGAATTTGGTTCTTGTACTGTGTGGTGCCTGGAATTTGGGCACTGGTTTCTCTGCGGCTGGAATTTGGTTGCGAGAGGTTTCCAAGAGCTGGAATTTGGTTCTTGGTGGAGAGTTAGAATAGGTGTAAGAGGGTGAGTCTCGTAAAACATCTATTCTAGTGGAACCCAGCTGGAATTTGGTCAGAGTCCGGACGTAGCCCTGGTATTGGGTGAACCGAGTATAAAATTACCGGTGAAATCTTTCCTAACCTTTCTCTCTTTAATTTCAGTTGCTTGCGCTTGTATTGCTTAATTAATTTGTGAATTCGTGAATTGATTAGTAAACTTAATTTTCGGATTAGATAATCTGTGTATTGCGAAAAACTTTAAAAAATCAATTCACCCCCCCTCTTGATTTAAAACTACTTTTCTAACAATTGGCATCGAGCAAGGTGCTTGAAAGTTATTCAAGTCTCTTGATCCATGGTCGAAAACAGGTTACCGGTTTTCCGAGGGGCATCTATTAACGGACCTCCACTATTCTCGTGGAACAGATTATCCTTTTCGGAAAATTAGGATGAAAATCTTCATTGAATCCATTGACGTGAAATGTTTGGGATGTTATTACTAATGGTCCTCTAATTACGGATAAAGGATGGTCAAGCTTGAATGATGAAGAGAAGAAGAAAGTTCAAAGTGACTGCAATGCAAAAAATATTATTACTTCGCTCTTAACATGGATGAATTTTTCGGGGTGTCCCAAGTGCAATTCCGCCAAGGAGATGTGGGATGTTCTTGAGGTCACTCATGAAGGGACTGCAGATGTTAAAAGAGCCGGAAAGCACACTTTGATAAGAGAGTATGAGCCGTTCAAAATGCGAGAATGGTGAAAGCATCGCAGATGTGCGAAACGCTTCACGCACATCATCAACCACTTAATGGGCCTAGGTAAGACCTTTGATAAGGAAGAACTAAATATTAAAGTATTGAAATGTCTTGACAGGTCCTGGCGACCAAAAGTCACTGCAATATCGGAATCAAAAGATCTGTCCACCATGACAACAGACCTCATCTGTTTGGAAAACTCGAGAGAACATGAAATGGAAATCACAAGATTCAATGAGCAAGAAGTCTCCGAGAAGAAGAACAGAAGCATTGCACTTAAAGTTGAAGAAAATCAAGAATCAGAAGAAGATAATGAGAACCTTGGACTGCTTGTTAGGAAATTCAACAAATTCCTCAAGAAAAAGATCCAAGACAAGGAAAGACACAAAAGGTATGAGAAAAGAACTGATTCTTCTAACTTTAAATGTTATGGTTGTGGCAAACAGGGCCATGTTAAAATGGAATGTCCAGAGAGAAATAAACAAAGTGAAAAGAAAGAGAAAAAATAAAAAAGAAGAGCCTACATTGCCTGGGATGATAATGATACGTCATCAACAGATAACTCTGAAAATGAAGAAGCCAATCTTTGTTTAATGGCGAGTCAAAATCCACAAACCAGACCAGGTAAGTTCTAGTTCCTCTTCAAATATAGTTAACTATGATGCATTACAAGAAGTATTTAATGAAATGCATGAGGAGGCTAAGAAACTTCAAAAAGAAAATGATAGGCTAAAAGGATTAAATAACTGGCTAGTTAACAAGGTTGATTCTCTGGAAAAACAGATTAGTGAAAATGAAACCGATAATGAATTCTTGAAACTGATTCATGATAACTCTGATTGTAAATGCAATAAACCATGCAAAAACTGTTCGAATTGCAAAAGAAAATTGAATTCTTATCTCAAACTGTTTCAAAGTTCACTCAGGGGCAAGCCAATCTAGATGTATTACTTGGATCTCAAAAATTAATTTTTGACAAATCTGGAATAGGATTTAAATCTAGATCCAAGTAAAACAAAAATAAATAGGAATTCATACTCTACAATCAAATGTTTCTACTCGTATGAAAAAAGGGCATTCGAGTAAAATACCTGCAGAATTAAAAAGTATGCTATTCCTAAAAGGAGAATGAAATGGGTTCCAAAGATTAATTCTTTTCAAATAACATGATCAGGACCCAATAATTATAAAGGGTACCAGAAAAATACTTAATTGTTTTGCAGGAACAAGTCTCGGGAATCCCTTGAAGATCAGAGCTGCGAAACCAGGTTCTGTGTATTTAAATTAATTGTTTTAATTGATATAAACCAATATTAATCGATTGAAATAACTTATCGTACCATTTTAATCGATTGAAATGTCGAAATAATCGATTAAATTGTTCTCAGAATGTTGGTTTAGTCGTTTTAATCGATTAGAATAAATTTATATCAACTAAAAACACTTAGGATCAAAATTAATCGATTCATTTACGTTTTAATCGATTTAAATACTGGTGATATTTTTTTATTACATTCTGTACCATACAAATTGATTCTTTCATAAAACAATTGATTAATTCACTGTAGATGTTTACATTTCTCTTAATACTTTACATGGAATGCTGCATGGTAATACACTGAAAATCAAAGAAATTATCAAAGAATGGACTGTAACTTTTCTTATAGACACTAGTTACAAACAGGTCAAACTGTTAGGACTGAAAACATAGTTTATCAAAAATTTTTTAGTGATAATTGTTTCTGGTAATAAGTTATTCATTACTAGGAAATCCAATAAACACATGTTTTCATTAAATTTCTTGATATTACATTGCAATATATTTGAAATAATTTTGAGCATGCATTGGTTCAAAACTCTTGGTGAAATTCATTGGAACTGTGCAACTTTGAATATTTGCTTTAATCATCAATGTCACGAGGTGACACTATAAGGGAACCAATCTGGAACAGCAATTCAAAAATTGAATAACGTGGTACAGGGAATGTGCATATGATACCACTGGAAACAACAAAGTTAAAAATGACTCATTCTTCAAAAGATAATGATGACTGGTTCACTATAAGTGAGAATAACACCCATCATACTACATTAATAAGAATGCAGTTATTTGCTTGGATGATGATAACTGCAAGGTTCAAAATGGGTTGGCTATTTTGAAAGGAAATTCCTATCTCAGTACATCATTAATCTGTGATTCATGCAATTTATGGTATCGTGCACTCTGTGTGGAATCTGATAGTGAATGTACGTCTGTCAGTACATGATTCTGCCTCAGATGTGTAATAGTTGATGTTCCTAAAGAAACATTTAATTCCATTGTGGTGTCAACCATGGACTGTAATGCAGTCAATAGTAACGATGAACTGCTAAAAGATTTCTTTTCGGGAAAAGTTTCGTGTCTGCTACTCGATACAGGAAAGTCACTCGTTGTTGAATAAATGGTTGATAGAGCAAAATCCGTTCCAGCGAAAAGTGGTTGAGGATCAAATGACCGAGTCACGTATTTTGGCATCCGACACAAATAATCGGGGAAATAAGAACAAATTCGTTTACACCAAACTGGAGGATTTGCAACTAAACCAAGGAAATTGGGATAATTAAATATTGGTGGATAAACAGGGTCCCTTCTTACCTTTCCTTTATATCTTATCCCTTTTGATGCTAATTTCAATTTATGATCTGTAGTATCACTCGGTTATTAAACGAAACAATATTTTTAGCCTTGATTTATATAATGAAGGTTTAAAGTTAATCTAGATAGAATTTAAATAGATCCCCGAGAGCTTTAGCTAAATAAGATTTTAATCTGATGGATCTATTAGCTAAGATTTAATCAATATAGTCTGTTAGTATTGTTAAAACATCCTTCTAAATGATCAGTTTTACAAAATATGCATTAAACATTACTTCATTTTCAAAACTGATTGTTTTAATCAATACAACATCTTGTTAATCGATTAAATGAACTTATTCAACATGTTTTAATCGATTCAAAATCAAAATAATCGATTATTTTTACTAAAGTTTCATGTTTTCAAAATCTTAAATGTTTTAATCGATTAAACTTTTCTTTCAATCGATTAAAATCATTTACCAAGAACATTTTAACCGATTATGCTCTGTTTTTAATCGATTTTTATTCGGGAAGAAAGATTAAAGGCTTTAGTTAATGGTCATGTTTCGTAAACATGCTACTAAAGCGTGATTCCCTTATCTTTACACGTGTTAATTGTATTCATTACAAACGTGTTAATGGAGATAAGCTTGAATCAACTTTAATTGATTCTTTTCATGAGTGAAATATTGATTTACTTTGTATTTTCAAAAACTTGAGCATATTTTCGAAACCTTACATTTTATTCTTTTCTCTTCTATTCCCTATTTTTGATGAAGTCAAAAGGGGGAGAAATAGTTGCATCACTTTAAGATAAATTTTAGTGCAACAGTTTAGGGGGAGAAAATAAGTTTAGGGGGAGAAATAAAACTTTATTACATTCTTATATTTCTCACTTAACTGCATTATCAAGTGACTTATTTTGCAGAGATTGTTTTTTCAAAATGGTGTTTGTCTTCATCAAATAGGGGGAGACTGAAAGTGATCCTAGCAAAGATCTCATTGATTTGATGAAGTCAAAAATAAAGTCAAGGGTCAACTCTGCAGCTGTCAAACAAGTCACTCGGAACAAAGGAGCTGAAGACTTAGTGTGTCTAAACGAAAGCTTAGGTAAAACCACTTTACCTTTTCCACTCGCATAAAGCTTCTTCACTCAATTTGCAAAATGCCTCAAAAATAGTTTTAAACAAATCAAACAAAAGCATTTTGACAAAGAACCTTCTTAACAATGGTTTTAACTGATATAGTTTTTTAAAGAAACGTTTAAAACACTTAGAATGTTTATAGAAGTGTTTTCACAGACATTTTAATTGATACAAAAACCTTTTAATCGATTAAAAACTCTTTATGACCGATTAGAATTCGAATATAATAGGTCAGAATGCAATATAATCGATCAGATCTTAAATATGAGCGATCAGAATTATTTTAATCGATTAAAACACGTTTCAATCGATTAAAATCACTTTGGATGTCAGGATGATCGATCAGAATTGAAATATGACCGATCAGATCTGTTTCAATCGATTAAAACGTATTTCAATCGATTAAAATAACTTAGAAAATCTTTTCAATAGATTAAAACGAACTTTCAATCGATTAAAATGACTTGAAAATATATGTGCAGTTTTTCAATCGATTGAAACGACTTTATATCAGCTAAAATAACTTAGAAAGTTTTATAAGAAAGTTTTTAAACAAATCAATCGATTAATACGCGATTCAATCGATTGTTTTATACTTAGAAAATGTTTGTAAAACGTTTTAACTGATAAAAACGTGGTCAGTATCAACTAAAACATTTTCTCGTTAAAGATCAAGAATGCATTAATGGGTTGAAAGGACTTTTAACAGATTGTAACGGCTATTTCAACAGATTAAAACAAACTTTCAACAGATTAATTAATGCAGCAGATTTGAAAATACTCTTTTATAAACAGATTTGCTTGAAACTTTTAAACAGAGATTGAATATCAGTTTTTACACAAATTCAAGCAATCAATACAAACAACTATTAGCATTTTTCAAGAAAGATACACAACTGTTTTTGTGAACTTCTTTTGAAATCTTTCTTGAGGCACTTTGCATTTCTTTGAAGAAGAAACTGACTGTGGATTGGTGTAATCCGGTTTGAGCTTTCTAAGTCTCTTCTTTGTAAATTCTTTTTCATTACTTTGTATTGTGTTGTACCTGGAATTTGGGTACAAGTTTTTTCTGCAGTTGGTAGGTGGTTGTAGAAGTTTCCAAGAACTGGAATTTGGTTCTTGGTGGAGAGGTTAAGTGCGAGGAACTGGAATTTGGTTCTTGTACTTGTGTGGTGCCTGGAATTTGGGCACTCGGTTTCTCTGCTAGCTGGAATTTGGTTGCGAGAGGTTTCCAAGAGCTGGAATTTGGTTCTTGGTGGAGAGTTAGAATAGGTGTAAGAGGGTGAGTCTGTAAAACATCTATTCTAGTGGAACCCAGCTGGAATTTGGCTGGAGTCTGGACGTAGCCCTGGTATTGGGTGAACCAGTATAAAATTACCGGTGAAATCTTTCCTAACCTTTCTCTCTTTAATTTCAGTTGCTGCGCTTGTATTGCTTAATTAATTTGTGAATTCGTGAATTGATTAGTAAACTTAATTTTCGGATTAGATAATCTGTGTATTGCGAAAAACTTTAAAAAATCAATTCACCCCCCCTCTTGATTTAAAACTACTTTTCTAACACTAACAACCAACTTAGTTGAATCCATCAATTCAGTCCTAAAGAAAACAAGGAATCTACCAATCTCCTCTATGGTCATGGTCACATACACAAGATGCAACAAATTTTTCACAAAAAGAGGGAGGCAAATCACAGCAATGAATAATGCTAGTTATGTCCATTCAGAAGTTGCATCAAAGGTCTTACAAGATGCTTATACAAAATCAAACACTCATAGGGTGCTTGAATTCGATGGAAGCAGCATAAGATTCTTGGTGGAGGAGATCGTCAACCCAAGAGAAGTTCAACCTACTGGTAATTTTGTTGTTAGACTAGATGAAGCTTGGTATGATTGTGGGAAATTCCAAAAACTTCATCTACCATGTTCCCATGTGGTTGCAGCCTGCAAACAAACTCACCATGATTATGAGATATACAACAATGTTGTTTACAGGTTGGATGTAGTCAACAAAGTGTATGACAATTTATTTGGGGAGCTTAGGCATGAAGATTATTGGTCATCACATCAAGGCCCACAACTTTGCCCCAACCCAGCAATAAGAAGAAGTTTCAAGGGTCGTCTGAAGTTAACACGAATTAGGACTGAAATGGATATCTACGAAGAAGGTCACCCAAAGAAATGCTCATATTGTTACACTCGGGGTCACACAAGAAATCATCGTCCACATAACCCTAGTTTTAGGGGATCAACTTCTCACGAGATAAATCTATTGTAATTTTGTAATATGACATTATAATCAATGAATAAATAATTATTCTACTCATTTGTGATTTTCTAACTTGTTTATTCATGTTTTATTGATTTAATATCAATTCACTTTAATTCAAATTGTAAATCTTACTCAAATTAACTAATTCAAATTTCTATTTATACGGAATTTTAACAAAAGATTTATACCAAATCTATTTTATATTGTATTGAAATTAAATAAAATTATTTTTTGTATAAATATTATATTTATTTACTAAATATCTTTTTTATTAAATAAATACTTAAATATTATATAAAAATATATATTATCATATATATATATATATATATATATATATATATATATATATATATATATATATATATATATATATATATATTTTTATAAAAGTATATACACATTTATTAAACATATAATTATATAATATATTTATATTATACATAAAAATATATATTTATATTTATTATATATAAAATATAAAAAAATATTTTACATATATTTATTTAATATATATATATATATATATATATTTAATAACTGTATTTATATCTCTTACAAATATTCATATATTATGGAACAGATAGAAAATTATAATTTGTACTTTCTAAAAATATTTTATATAAAAAATTATTTATTAAATATTTAAATGTATAATTATATATATATATATATATATATTATTTAATAAAATTATTATGTACATAACAAAACATAAATATGTATTTACCATATTTATAAAAATATATTAAAATATAATAAAAATATTTATATATTTCTATAAAAAAATATTATTTTTACTTACTAAAATTATTTTATATTAAAAATATATTTAAATAATAATATATAATTTATTTATGTAAAAATGTTATGTAGAAAGATATAATATATTGATTAAATTTTATTATATTTATAAAAATATAAATAATTAATTAAATATTATATATATATATATTAAATATATTTGTATTTATTATATTTATAAAAATATTTTAATATTTTAATAATATAATTATATAAATATATTTTTATGTTATGTAAAAAATTATATTTATTTTTATTTCATATATATATATATATATATATATATATAAATTTTAAAAATATTTATTTATTTTTAATTTATATTTAATAAATATTATTATATTTTAAAAATTCTATTATTTCATCGTTCTGCGAGCCAAATTTTGATGTTATAATAAAAGTGTGTTATTTAATTAAATAACGGGTAAATTGTGTTATTCACGTATATTTAGTTCAATTGTTTTCTAGATTTGAAAATTTTGTCATGTCAAAGGGTTGATTGATGAGTCAACTATCTAGCTCGTTAATAATTTTTTTAAAAATTATATATGTATTTATTAAATATATATTTAATTATATGAATAATTTATTATTTATTAAATAATATTTTTATTAGATAAATTAAAAAACTAGTATATTAATCAATAATTTAAACTTAATTGATTTATTTTTATGATTTAGATTATAATATTATAGTATATTTACATATTTTAATAATATAATATAATATTTTTAATTAAAAAATTTTATTTTAATTTTAATATATAAATATTTTAAATTAAATCAGCCTTCCTTATCCTGTCATTGGTCTGTCGAGTTTACATATTAAATGAAATGGGCCAAAACAGATTAATAATATCACTGAACCTAATTCATTTTGTGATTTCTAGATAGATTAATATGAATCTTTTGAATATTTTGAAATAATTTTCAGGAATTCCATATTAAATTATTATTCTGATATCTAAGCTATGATTGATATATTCATATAATCTAGATATCTCTTCAAGTATCTCAAAACATGATAATGTTTAGTGTCTTGGGACCGGTTAAGTATAATATTAAAAATTATTAAAATGAGTTAAAATAATTTATTAAAAATACTATTATAAACAAATGGAGAAGGAACAGAACTTGTTTTGATTGTATAAATTAAAAAGACAATAAAAGATAACAAAGGATAATAAATAACTGCATTACTTGTTTTCTTTTATAAAAAAAATGTGTATGAAAAAAATAAAAAAATTATTGAAAAAAGAAACATTTTCTAAATAATAATAATAACATATCTGTTTAGCTGATAGATGGTTCTCTGTTTAAGATATTGATATAATTTTATATTTTGATGAAAACAATTAAAAAATCATATAATTTGAATGGAAATGGATGAGGCAAAAGATGGGGCATTGGAGGATGTCCCATCAGGCATCAGATAAACTAGGGCATAGGGAAGTATATTCATGGGCCACCACACAACCATGTTAGCAGGTGGCAGGTGGCAGGTGGCAGTTGGGTTCCTTCCCGACATGATCTCCATCATCAGTATGAGGTCCACACCATCGCCTGGACCATCATTCCTTTTTCTTCCTTCTGGGACCACCATTTATTACTTCCTCCTCTACCCATTACCCTCACAATAAAACTTCCCATTAATTAATTATAAATACCTTCAATTTTTAATCCATTATTACCTCTTTTTTTTTAATCTATCTAATAAAAAATTTAAGATGGTGTTGTTGTCATTCAACTTGTCTCTATCTTGAACAACTTCCCTATATTTTTCTATTTTATAACAATGTCTGGAAATTTCTCCTTTCGTTTTCTACACAAAAAAGACACTCGTCCTTGTTTCATAGAAAGGGAGAAGAAGCGTTATAAATAATTTAATGAAGAATTTTCGTTAATTAATTATACGTGCTTAACATAACAATGATTTTCGTTTGCAACAAACAATCCAACGGCTTAAAACTAGAATGTGATTCGTGGCGTGGTTTGGAAGGACATGTCAACGTCGTGTCCAAAGAAGGGCCACATTCCCTGCTAAGTGCCAAATTCCACTCTTATGCCTTCAATTCTTCTTTTTTTTTCTTTTTTGAATATTATAACTGCACTCTTCCAAAATAGCCCTCTAAACTTTTGGAGTTTAGGCATTTGTTTTTCTTTATTTCGAGATTACATTCTTCACTCTTCTAGTGAGCTGTGCTACTTTCAACATTTTCAACTTTATGATACATGTGTTCATAAAAATTATCAGTTTTAAATTTTTTATTTATAATATATATATATATATATATATATATATCATAATATAATTTTTTTATAAATAATTTTTATTATCTTTTAATAGATTATTATATTATTTGATAAAAACATTCTAATTAATAAATAAAATATACGTTAATAACATACATTTTTTTCACTAAAAATATTATTTTTATAATCTTTTTATCATGTAATTTCATTAAACCTATGTAATATTCATCTATTTTAATAACATATAATATAATATTTGTAATACAAAAAAATAAATAACATATTTTATTAAACTATGATTTTATATAATAAATAAAATCACATAAAATAAATAACAATAAAACATATATTTTATTTATATATAATTAAATTTTAACTCATTATAAAAAGATAGTATGATAAAAAAATATAAATAATAAGATAGTGTAAAAAAATACGGATATATATATATATATATATATATATATATATATATATATATTTCATTTTTACTATTTTAAATAAAGAAGTTGAAAAACTAGAAGTACTTATAATATTCCTTTAAAAACAATAGACACTAAAATAACCTATGACCTATGTTATAGGTTATATAACTTATTTGCTTATCACTTTAGGATCATTTTCTTTTATATATTTATTAAAATACAAATTCTAGAAATAATTATAAATTTGAGTAACATAATGTTTTTTTAAATCGTATTGTATACGATGACTCTACAATTTTATATATATATATATATATATATATATATATATATATATATATATATATATATATAAATTAGAGATAGCACAAATAGTAACTTTTTACATGTGTTAAGGTCATTTTTTTCTTTAAAATATAAAATCAAAAATAAAATATACACAAAACATATTATTCTCGATAAAGGACAAATGAATGGGTTTATGATAAAATACGTTTTTCAACTCAAATCTTCCACTTTTTGACCCAAATGCTCTCCCAATTTCCTTGTTCTCAATCTCTCAGTAATGTTGCACGTCTTCATCCCTAAGTAAGGTTACATGTTCAGGTGGCGAAATTCAATCTTTTCTCTTCTAAAATCAGTGTTTAAAAAAAACGTCAAATCTTTTTTGTTGTAATCTTTTCTTAATTAGCATTTTTATCTGTTGGAAATTTTAGATGCGTACATTTGCGGGGGCTCAAATAGGTTATGCTATTTTTCTTGTCAATTTAGTTTTGAATTTAAAGTTTTTTCATTTAAGGTTATCAATTTCTTCAAAAAGTTACTTTTGTTATCACAGGTTGTATATTTGTTTATATCTGTTTCAGTATATTATTATGTAATCTTACTTACTAATTTGTTTTGATCTAAGAATTTTACATTCAAAACTGATTTTTAATTTTTATTATGCTTACCTTCAATATTGTAATGAAGAGTCAAGTTAATTTTTTTTTTAATTTTCTTTTTTATCACAATTAAGATTTAATATTGTCTTATTTGATATGATTAAGATTTTATAACTGTTTATACATGTTTCAATATAATATTATGTAATCTAGCTTACTAATTTGAAATATTTTTTCTCTAAAACATTTACCTTTTTTTCTATCGATTAGGTTTCAATATTGTTTTCTTTTACCATGATTTGAGTTCTATATCTCGTTTCAAGTATAGTATTATGTAATCTAGCTTACTAATTTGCTTTGATAAAGGTTTTTCCATTCAAAATTATTGTGCAACGAAACTTGGTGGAAGCCTAACCTGGTGGTATAAATTTAAGGTTTAATAGTCTATAGCTTTGCATTTACTTATGGGTTAGGCTTCGATCAAATATATGTATTTTTTGTTAGCTCAAAAATTGCAGCTTTTTAGATCATGAGGGAAATACATGGAGCCAGATCAATAAAAATGGTAATATCTTCAGTTTATGGTAAAAGTTTGACTTCATACTACTTTAATATCATCAACATTTCAAATTTTGAATTGTAGAATAGAGGGAATATTTCCCTCTTCTCATCATGCTTATAAATATACATTTATGATTACTATATTTCTATGTTGAGTTTGTTATTCTCCATATATTTGAATCACAATCCAACATGCCCAATTTGCCAAAAAAGTATCACTCTGTTTTGGAACTCAATGTTGAAAAATAAAAGTCGAATATATTGACAAAGGTTATACAGTGTGGCTTGTTTCAGATCTCAGTAAAGAGAAATTGTCATTTTCTATGGAATTTGTGTTGCAAGATATGAAGGTTAGTATTTTTAGGAGGTCTCTCATCTATAAATTTCAAAATGAAATTACCGAGGGAAGTGTTTACTCTATTCAGAATTTTGGGGTTGGTCAAATGGTGGTTCTTATAGAACCATGCACCACCCATATAAAATCAATTTTCAATTTGGAACCAAGTAAATTTAGTTGATTGTCAATTTATACGAACACAAATTACTTAGTTGGTATGTGAACTACTATTTTGAAAATTTTGCTATTTAATGGTTACTATATAATAATACTAACAATATAATTTTATTTCACAAACATATGTAATGGGAATACTCATAAGTGTTGGTACGAAGAGAGAGTTGGATAAAATGCTAAAAAATAAAGCTCAACATAATATGTTTAGAGACTGATGGGTATTCTGCTTTCAACCCCATTATTCATACTATATAGTATAGATTTCCTACCTGAATCATTTTTTACCTTGTTTTTCCACTTTAGTTTTAAGAGTAGAGTGTATATTGTTTAGTGTCGTCGTTTTTCCCTCTCTCTCGGAAAAAGACGCCTTGGGGTGTTTTTAGGGTGTTAGAATCGCGCAGCGGAATGTTCGCATTGTCGGACAAAAACCAAGAGGGGGGGTGAATTGGTTTCTTAACAAAAATTAGGTTTTAAAAATGTTCCCCAAATTTTACCGATTAAAATACTGTGTAAACATAAATAAGATAGAGATAGAGTCTTACACAGAAGATTTATACTGGTTTGGATCAAAAGACCCTACGTCCAGTTGCTAATCACTCAAACAGAGGATTAACGCTGTCACTATAATCAAAGTTGTTACAAACAGATAACAATGGAAAAGATAAAGTTAAGAAAACACCTCTCTTGAAACCCACAAGAGATGAAGAACAGCTTTCCCTAGAGACGGCACAACATACAATCCACTAAGAACTCCACTTAGTGATTCTTATCGCTTCTAGCCCACACCAGGTTCCAAAAGCCCCTTTTTCCTTCAACAAACAGTTCTCTGGCACTCACAGCACTTAACTTTTGTTTGAAAAAGGTTGTTCAATTTTCTAAGAGCCTTAGAGAACCTTAAGTAGATGAATTAGGGTTTGGGAATTGGGGATTTTCGGAACTTGGAGTATTGGGATTAGGATTTTCAAAAATAGGTTTAATTTGAAGTTCAAAATCCAAATCTGAATGAAATAATCGATTAAATGAAGTGTTAATCAATTATTACAGAGCCAAAATCAATAGAACCCCAAAACTCACTGGTTTAATCGATTAAGTGCCCTGTTAATCGTTTATTACAGTGAACAGATACAGAAAATGGTTTTTCTCACTGTAATAATCGATTATTTAGTGATTTAATCGATTAAACCCGAGCCTTTTTGATAAATATGAGTTTTTGAAGCTTCTAAATAGTAGACTATGTACCGGCTATCTTAGACTCTAATATTACAGACTTAAACTCATCAAAACAGAGTTATTACACAACAATACAAGTCTTCAACACTCTAAGTTCTTTGTTCTTGAATCATCATCAAAATCAACAAGCTTCATGTCCATGTAAGTTCACCATCAAGTCCTTGTATGTTCAACATATGGGTCTTCAAGAGAGAAGCGAACTGTCGCGATATGATGACTAAACTCACATTTTTATAAAAGTAAATTGATCATCGCTTTCAAGATGTTCGATAACTGAACTATCCCTGAAGATGATGTTTTCGCAAAAAGGGTTCTAAGGAGTCGTCACCGATGTTTTGAACATAAACATCAGAAAAAGAAAGAAAAAGAAGGCGTTGGTTTTAAGAAAACCAACTTTGGCCATTATAACTAGAGTTGGGGTAAGGGAGTTAGTTATGTGTGGGGAAGGTGTTAGCACCCCACAATGCCCCTTTCGGGTTCCCTATGATAGATTAATTTGAAAAATAAAGATCCTAGAGATTATGCTTTTACCCTATTTATTCATTACGGTATTTAAATAACTATCTACGTTGCTCTAATATCTAATGCACACAAAGAAAAGAAGTAAAGGAAAGTGATAAAAGGGAAAAGAAAAGAACCTCTGAAGCGAGCTTTTATAAATTCCTCAAACTGGTGGACGCTTTCTGGCAATCCCCTCGCTCTACAATGTCGCTCCTCCCTCCAACAGAAAGAAAACTTCAACTCTTGAGTGTCTAAAAGATCACTCAGACTCCGAAATAATGTTCAGAGTCGTCTAGAGGTCTTAGAATGCCTTCTAGGTTGAGAGAAGAGTGTGATAGTGTCTGCAAAATGGTGAGAATCAGCCCCTATTTATAGGAATTCACGCTAGGCAGGTCGGGATGGCCGTCTGGGAAAATGGGACAGCCGTCCTGGGCTCAAAAGTAAGTGGGACGGTCGGTCAAAAAATGGGACGATCATTTAGAGATGTGGGACGACCATCCCATGTTTTCTAATTTTTTTATTTTCTCAAAAATATCTAATATTACTAAATGTAGCCTAGTGAATGCTACTAGGGACCTAATGGAGATTTAACCATCTTCAAAATGGAGGATTTCTGAGAGCTATCATTTGACCAGGCAAGATTTAAGGTCTACAGTTGCCCCCCTTCACCTACTAGACCGACTGCTGGCGAATGTGTTATAAGACCAGATGATGGGTAAAGGAGTTAACCCTCTTGTCAGGTCGTCCTTCGGATGCTCCTTTGGTGAGGTGGCTGAACCTCTAGATAATGAATGTGAACCTCCAGGATGCTCCTTCGATGTAGTAGTTGACCTTGTGGTTGATGAGTACGAACCCTCATCAGGTTTGATGCCTCAAGATGCTCCTTTGATGCGCTAGCTAACCCTTCAACTGATGAATGGGAAACCCCAGGGTGCTCCTTTGAAGCAGTAGCTGACCTCGTGGTTGATGAGTGTGAACCCTCTTCAGGTTTGGTGCCTCTGGATGCTCCTTTGATGCGGTAGCTGACCCTTCAGCTGACGAGTACGGAGACTCTATCTTCCGGATGCCCCTTTTGCTGCAGAGGTTGACCCTTCGGATGATGAGTGTATATAGACTTTTATCTTCAGGACGCTCCCATGCTGCGAAAGCTGACCCTTCAGACGGTAAAGGTAGATTGTGTCTTCAGGATACTCTTTTGTTGTGGAGTTGATCCTTCGGACGATGTATGCAAATCCTGTCTTTAGGATACTCCCTTGCTGTGGAGTTGATCCTTCAGACGACATATGTAAATCCTGTCTTTAGGATACTCCTTTGCTGCGCAGCTGATCCTTCAGACGATGTATGTAAATCCTGTCTTCAGGATACTCCTTTATTACAGAGCTGATTCTTCTGACGGTGGATATGAAGATATTGTCTTTAGGATGATCCTTTGCTATGGAGTTGATCCTTTTATTATTCTAAGGATGCTTATTCAATGAGATAGTCTATCCTTCGATCGTAAGATTTGTTCTTAGGATGCTCCTTCAAAGAGGTAGTCAATCCTTTGATTGTTCTCAAGATGCTTCTTCAATTAGATAGTTGATCATTCGATGGTTCTCAAGATGTTTCTTCAATGAGATAGTCGATCCTTTGATTGTAAGATTTGGTTTTGAGTCCCCTTTTGTAAGACTCGATGAGTACGCACCCCTTTCTGGTTTGTAGTCCACTTTTGTAAGACTGGATGAGTATGCACCCCCATCTAGTTTGACGTCCACTTTCCTTGGACTAAACTGTGTGGTAGCGGCTTACTGATCTTGTTCATGTGCGAACTCCATGGGGAGTAATTGTTTGCTTGAAATTGTTTTTGACTCTTCTTGTGGTCATCCGGTGTGTCGGGGATTCTTTGATTTTGGGCTTTTTCGATAGCCATCCAACTTTTTGGTCGCTAGGGATTCTTGGATTTTAGCTTTTTTTTTGTAGCCATCTAGCTTGTTGGTCGCTAGAGATTCTTTATTTTTGGACTTTTGCAATAGCCATCGAATTTTGTTGGTCGCTGGGGATTCTTTGTTTGTAGGCTTTTCCAATAGTTGTCCAACTTGTTTGATTGCTGGGGATCCTTGATAAGTGCCCCTTAGGTAAGCAGGAATCCATTAGGGATTCGTTAATTCTGATGATACCTCTTGAGTAGGTGGATGCTTCATTGGACATGAAAGCTTTTGATTGTACTTTTATGCCTCTGAACAGGCTGATGTTCCCTTTGGGGAATACTGACTCTTTGCTCACCAGGTCTTGCCTATGAGCAGACAAGTGACTTTTTGGGGATAGAAGTCTGGAGATTGTCTTTGCAGTAGGCTCACTGGGGATATATCCTCTCTTTTTGGTGATCCGCCGAGGAATTAGTTATTTCACTGGGAATTTGTTTTTGGTTGCCCTCTGGGGGAAATGGAGTCTTATCTCCTTGATTGGTGATGGTGTGAGCTATTTTTATGAAGCTCTTATTCCGCTAGGGGAATGGAATTTCCAATTCTTTGCTTTAGAATGATTTATTTTGATGTGATCCACTTAGGGGATTATTGGCCTTCTTCTATCGTGACCTATCTTTTTTTGGACATCCGCTTGGGGATGAAAGGTTTTCTTTTCTTTTTCTTTTTGTTGAGCCCTCGAGGGCACGGAGGTTTAACTCCTTGATTATTTGATGTAGGGCCTTTAAGAACCCTTTATTCTCCGCTGGGGAATGAGGTGAAGACTTTGTTGAGTGTGTTTGGTGACTCATGTGGTGGAGATGCTGAGCCTTAGGGTAATATTTTTGTTTTTTCCTCTGGAACAGACAAATATCCGTTTGGGGATGACTGAGCCTTTCCATTGGCTTTTCTATTGATTTGTGCCCTCTCTTTATTAGGTAGAAGGATGATGGTTGGAGCTTTGGGTTCCGGAAGCTCTTATTTTCTCTAAGTCGTTTATTGTTAACAACTTGCTCTGTTTTCTTGAGGGGATCTTTATTCAAAGACTTAGTCTGGGTGCTTCCTGATTTTAATCACAAATATGGAGCTAGTCTCCTTATATGCATGAATGTTTTTCGTTTTTTGTTATTTATCTGAAGTAATTTTTAATTTTTATGTTGACCGAGTCATTTTGTGTGACTACTGGTGTGTGAATGCCCTAAGTGCAATCTATTCATTTATTTTATGCACCTATAAAAGTGACCGGCATTCTCTTGCTGGACTTTTTATGATGATGCTGACGGACTCCTATTTTATTCATATTTTTGATTTAGCCCTAACTTTTTCCTAGACCACCCTTTTGGGGTTTTCGATCTAGCGGGCTGCCTTAATTTTTGCCTAGGATATCTTAGCAGGCTTTTTCCTTTTTTATGATTTCCTTAACTTTTGCCTAAACCGCCCTTTTGGGGTTTTCAATCTAGCAGGTTGCCCTAATTTTTGCTTAAGAATCTCCTAGCACGCATTATTCCTTTTTATTTTCATTTTTTCTTTTTTGATACTTCCTTGTTTATGATGCATGATTTGACCTTGACAAAAAGACTTTTCGCATATTTATGATTTATCAATATAGAGGCATTTCCATAAATTGGTCAAGAGAAATGAAATGAAAGAGAATTTTATTGATATGCATGAGCAAAAGGTTTATTTCTTCTTCTTTATTTTATAAAAGGATTACAAAGGAATTTAGAAAAATGGCTAGCCAAGGTTGGCTACACTGTATGAGCTACATCAATCATGTCTACGTTGTCTACCCCCCTGGTTTTCCTAGTTGCTTCAGTTGAGATGCTCGAGCCTGAAGTGAAGACTATACAAGGCTACTTGCTTCTAGAAGGATGTTACCTTAGTTGTCTTTCGGTTTTTGACTAAGTCAACCATTGCTCGTAGGGATTTTTTTTTTTAAAACCTCTAACTTTTGCCTAGGACGTATCCTAGCGAGGTGTGTGGACCCTATCTTTTTCTTAGGATGCCCTTTGCGAGTTTTCATCCTAACGGGTCATGAGCAATGTCTTCAAGCATAATACTTCTTCACCGAATCAGAATTGATCGGGTGTCGAAGTTCCTTTTCATCCATGTCGGTGAGGATAAGAGTTCCTCCCGAGAAAGCTCACTTCACCACAAAAGGTCCTTCATAATTTGCTGCCCATTTTCCAAATTGTCCTTCTGGGCCGGAAGCAATTTCTTTACCACTAGATCCCCCTCGTGGTAAGTATGGGGGTTGACCTTTTTGTCGTAATCCCTTTTGATATTCTTTTGATAGGCTTGTCCATGACATATGGCATCCAACCGTTTTTCTTTGATTAAGTTAAACTGATCATATCAGCTTTGGACCCATTCATCTTCTGTCAGTTTTTGCTTCCTTGATAACTCGTAGGGAAGGTATTTTGACCTATTTTGGAAGTACGACCTCCATGCCATATATGAAGGAGAATGGAATAACTCTTGTGGAGGTTCGTACGGAAGTTTGATAACCATGAAGGGCAAAGGGCGCCAATCCTTGTGGGTTTTGACCATCTTTTGGGTGATCGTCTTTATGTTCTTATTGGCTCCCTCTCTTGCACCATTCATCTTAGGTTGGTAGGGAGAGAAATTATGATATTTGAACTCTGGAGTTTTGGCATGGCATGGTAGGACCATGCACATGCGTCCATATACTCCCTTAACAGTTGTACCAAACCTTCCCTGATGTTATCATCGATTTGGGTACCAATACTTATTCCCTTTTTACCGTTTCCTTGCCCCAAAATCGATGGCCTCGATTTCTTCTAGTAGGGTTGTATAGATTAAGCTTTCTTTATTTGTAGCCTTTGCATGCCCGGGGAGACGGTCCCCTACTCACTGTTTGACTCGATCCATTCGCCTTCGGCTTTCGGATCCTGCAGAGAGTCATCCATCACAGACATGATTGTTTTTATGGTTTTGTTTAGGCTTAGATTTTATTATCATTTATTTTGAAATAATAATAATGATGAGGGAGAAAAGAATGAAAAAGAATATGAATGCTATGAAAAATGTCTCATTATATTGATGAAAACAAATATGTACAAAGCCCTTTTAATCAAAATTCTCGCGGCCATGGGCGGGGACCGCAAGAGATACACTAGAAGCTAAAAAAATGAATGCTAACATAAGGAGCGCTAATTAGTTGGCCTTCTCTTGTCCAACCCCACTATTCTGGTTACGAGAGGGGTTTGATGTCTATATTAGGACTGGGAGCGTCGAAGGTGATCCACCCGGCATTCAATAATTCTTGAACCCTATATTTCAGGTTCATGCAATTCTCCACGAAATGCCCAGGAGCGCTCGATTGGTAATCACATTTTTTGTTGAGCTTGTACCAACCGGGGTAGGGTGGATCCATCCTCTTCGGAGGGATACATGCTAGGAGTTTGGCCTCTAATAGCTTTGGCAGTAGACTCCCATAGGAGATTGGAATGGGGGTGAATTTCTTCTCTTACCTGTGTGATTGCCCACCTGGTCGTGAAGAGGAAGAAGGAGTAGCAAGGTCGATGGCATTCATGCTTCCCTCCTTCTGGCCAAAGGACTTTTTGAATGATGCGCTAGAAGAGGAAGGTTGTGCATTCCTTCCGCTCTTCAGTCCCTGCTCCACTCTTTCACCGATGGTTACCACATCCGCGAAAAGGGTTGACGTGTTCCCTATCATCTTATCATAATAGGGACTCGTCAACGAATTGATGAATATGGATATGGTTTCCTTATCTAATAGTGGAGGCTCCACTTGGGCGGCCAACTCCCTCCAACGCTGAGCATATGCCTTAAAGGATTCGTCGTTCCTCTTACTCAAAGCTTGTAGATTTAACCTATCCGAAATCAGATCAATGTTGTACTAGTAATGACAAAGGAAGGCATTTGCCAGCTATCTCCAAGTTTGGACTTGTCCTCCTTCGAGTTGCATATACCAGTTCAAGGCCGAATCGACCAAGCTTCCCTAAAAATAGTGGATCAGGAGTTCCTCGTTATCGACATATGGAGTCATCTTACGACAGTACATTGTAAGATGGTTCTTAGGACAAGTCATCCCCATGTATTTGGGGAAGTCTGGAACCTTGAATTTTGGAGGGAATTGGATATTCTTGACGAGGCACATGTCGGCCGCCTCTTTAACATCAAAATTATGTCCCTCCATAGCCCTTAACCTCTCTTTGAGGGCAGAAATCTGTTTCTTGGAAACTTCAGGAGGTTGAATGATTACTACCCTCGCGTCGGGCTGTACGTGAGCTCCCTATTCAAGCTCATGGTCAGAGCCCTCATCTTCCTCATGATGTGAGGCGTGGTCACTGTGAGGGCTCTCCTTGTGTAGGTTCTGCTGACGCATTAACTCCATTAACTATGCCATTTGTTCTTTCATGGAGTTAAGCTTAGCGGTGAGCTTGCGATTTTGCTCTTTTAACTGCTCCATCCTCTTAGCCTTTTATGCGCGAGTGAGGACAGGAAGAAGACCAGCCACTTTCTAGAATGCAAAATGTATTAGGTTTTTATTTGAAATGAATGAATAGTGTGGGATGGGTATGCCTTAAGGCAATGAATTTGGTATCCTCCTTAAAGCTTACGCTTCACGGAGCACCATACCCACCTCGGTGTAATGGTTCCTTCCCCATCATAGATTGACAAGTATAACGAAGGTTACCACATCTTAGCACATTTGTCCCTTCCTTGTGGAAGGTTACAAACATGCTTGGGGCCTCTTTTGCCTTTGTCTTAAGGATATTTAGTGCCCCCTAACATGAATGTATTTATGCATGAGAAACTTTATTAGCATGATGTGCATGCACACTTTCCTTATGCATTTATTTTCTCTCTTATTTTTACCACTCTTGAAATGATGAGGGTATGAATGATTTGACTTTGTCAAAATCGTTTTATTATATTTTGTTATTTTTGCAACTCTTTATCTCTTCTGTTGATCAACGTGGCTACTTAGCTTATAAAGAACCTGAAGTCAGGCTAGCTTAAATGAAGACTGTCCAAGATAAAGTTGTTTATTAAAAAAAGTTTTTATGTATATATTTCTTTTATAACTTCTTATCTCTTCTGTTGGTCAACGTGACTACTTAACTTACAAAGAACCTGGAACCAGGCTAGCTTAAATGAAGACTGTCCGAGATAAGAGAGGTTTATATCGAAAAAAGTTTATATTTTTTTTTCTTTTTAAGAATTCGTATTATTTTAGTTGTTGTATGATTATTTTTCATGTTAATGCAACAAAAAAATGCAACAAACATATGCACAAACAATTCACTCATCTGCGAACAGAGTGACGACGTTTTAATCACGAGGTAGAGGTTTCCTGCAGAAAAGTGCATAGTCAAGGTGGTTCTAACTATTCTCACTAAGGTCAGGTCCCCAAGGTGCCCCCATTATAGGGACCCCTCAATCTCCCAGTCTTCGAACCATGCATGGCAAAAAGGCCTTGTCGTTGTTCTTAGACCAAGAGAAGAAGGTTATCACCTTAAGTGGTGGTTTCTGACAACGACCTGCTAGCACTAAGGTCATTTCCATGGTCGGTCGTACCTGCCACCCACTCCTTAAGGTTTTCCACTCATGCTCCTAGGTATAGAGGGACTATTGTGTGCAAGGGTTTGTGTACAGTTTGTATTTCAAACAATTGCGAAAAATAATCATACAGTAGTTATGAAAGCCATATAGTAAAGCATGTTATACATACAAGGGAGGGTAAAAGCATAATTTCAAATCTACTATTTATCGAATCAATCCATCACTAAATGGGACCACCTCTCTAGGCTTCCCCAGTGGAGTCGTCATCTGTCGTCGTCGTCCCCTCTCTCTCCCGGAAAAGATGCCTTCGGACATTTTTAGGGATCTTCAAGAGGGAAGTGAACTATCGCAATATGATGACTAAACTCAAATTTTTATAAAAGTAAATTAATCATCGCTTTCAGGATGTCTGATAATCGAACTATCCCTGAAAGCGAGGTTTTTGCAAAAAAAGGTTCTAAGGAGTCATCACCGATGTTTTGACCATAAACATCGGAAAAGGAAAGAAAAAGAAGGTGTTACTTTTAAGAAAACCAACTTTAACCATTATAACTAGAGTTGGGTAAGAGTTAGTTATGTGTGGGGAAGGTGTTAGCACCCCACAACCCCCCTTTCGAATTCCCTATGATAGATTAATTCGAAAAATAAAGATCCTAGAGATTATGCTTTTACCCTATTTATTCATTGCGGTATTTAAATAACTATCTACATGGCTCTAATATCTAATGCACACAAAGGAAAGTAGTAAAGGAAAGCGATAAAAGGGAGAATAAAGAAAAGAACCTTCGAAGCGAGCTTTTTATAAATTCCTCAAACTGGTGGACACTTTTTGGCAGTCCCCTCGCTCTACAATGTCGCTCCTCCCTCCAACAAAAAAGAAAACTTAAAATATTGAGTGTCTAAAAGATCACTCAGACTCTGGAAAAATGCTTAAAGTTTCCTAGAGGTCTTAGAATGCCTTCTAGGTTGAGAGAAGAGTGTGAAAGTGTGTGCAAAATGGTGAGAATGAGCCCCTATTTATAGAAATTTGCGCCAGGTAGGCTAGGACGGTCGTCCCGGGCTCAAAAATAGGTAGGACAATCATTTGAAAAAATGGGACGGTCATCCCAAGGTTAAATGAAGGTGGGACGGTCGTCTGGGAAAGTGGGATGGTCGTCCCAACCTAAATAATAAGTGGGACGACTGTCTGGAGATGTGGGATAGCCGTCCCATATTTTTCTGATTTTCTAATTTTTTTATTTTCTCAAAAATCTATCCTATTCTTAAATGGATCCTTGTGAATGCTACTAGGGACCTAATGGAGCTTTAACCATCTTCAAAATAGAGGATTTCTGAGAGCTACCGTTTGACTGGGCAAGATTTGGGGTCTACATTTAGGCAATATGTTGATGAGCTAAATGCATTCCTTGCATCTGGAAATGTTCAAAATCCTGTCATAATCATACAATTCAGCAAGATTAAAATCTTCCAAGGTAACTACCAATATTGATTTACCATGTAAACTAAATTATTAGTTACAAATATTGATATGATATTATTTACAGAAAAAGCATATGTGAAAAATTGTATGGATTGTATAAGGATCATTTTCACTGTTGATTGTGAAGAAGCTATACAGCTTAAAAAGTGGTGTAAATCATTATGTTGACTTTACAATTTATTTATATAAGTAAGACACTTATATTGAATGAAAGTTGTGGTTGATGTAGGATGTCTGACAACATGGAGTCACATTCTCAAGGCTAAAGCCAACTTTCTAAGACTTCTAAACAAACAATTGAGGATGAGTCCCTTCAATCTACTCCTAGAAATACAATTGAATGTTTTAAAGATTGTAAGCATGTATCATAATGACTATATTTTTTGTCATTTTTTCAAATCATTAATATTTATTAATATATTCATTCTCATTAGTGAAATTCATATTCATTTTTATAGGAAACATGTTTTGTAGTTCTCAACACTATAAAACATATTATTGATGATGATTGATGGTATACAACTTGCATTTATAACAAAGTAGTATACCGAGATTCTAAAATGTTTTTTTGTGAAAAATGTAATAAACATGTGATCAAAGTCATGCCTAGGTATTGTTAATTGCTGATTTTCAACATATCTCATGTTTTTTACAAAGTTGTTTCATATAATAATAATAATTCAATGCTTATCAAATTCAGGGACAAGATTAAGGTCGGGTGATTGACAAAATAGTCTCAACAACTTTTGTTATTTTTTATAGGGATGTTACTGCATTGTTAAAGAAATCATGTGGAGAGATGTTTGATTTGCATGATAAAGTTAGATTCTATATTCTATATTATAGGACATTATATATTATAAAGTTAGATTCTATATTTATATTATAGAGTTTACATTCAATATTTAATATCATTGTTTATTGTTTATAGAGTGTTGTTAGGGGGAATTTTCCTAAGATTGTAGAATTTATGAATAAGACTTTCCTTTTCAAAGTGGAGTTTACCTGTAGTCGAAGTTTTAGATTTGAACAAACTTTCGGAGTGAAATTTTTTTTATGAAGATGTTATTATGAAAAACTTCATTCATGAATGCATGAAATTAGTGGTAAGTTTCTACTCAACAACTAATATGTGGTATGCATCATTATAAATAACTATATTAACCAAATGAAATTTGTCAAGATGTTAATTCAGAAAATGACATATTCAATTGTAAATAATAAAAGGTTTGCAATTCTTCTGTTGTTATTGCCAAGGTATTTAATGACAACGCCAAGGTATTTAATGACTTTGTTGTCATTATTAAAAATAAATCATGAAAAAATTAGTCTAAAATATTTCAAATTATTTTTACTAGATTTATTAACAAAGTTCTCCAATTGCATCTAATGACATTTATTGAACCAGCAGATTTAGCATCTGACACTACTCTCAACAATGACTTGGTCATTACAAGTCATAAGCGAGATAACATAACAAATTTGGACACACAAGATGAAGATGTGCCTTTGAAAATGTTGAAGAAAAATATCATGACTGAAAAAATGAAACAACTTTGTGTAGCCTTTCAGTATTTTTGAATTGTATTATGAATATTGCTATTAAGATTCTCTACTTTAGTTAATGTCTAGACAATTATATGTATGTTTTACTTTCGTACTTTTTCTCAAGTTGATTATACTTTTGTTCAAGCATTGTTTGGATTGTTTCATTCACATTTACTTATAGATTATGTATACATTGTTGACTATGTATAGAAATGTTAAGATCATTGAAATATTCTCAATACTAAAAGTATGTTAGTTACATTATGTTTTCTTCATGTTAATTATGTGGGCTTATTTTCCTCTTCATTTTTGTTGGCCAAATCATTTGATCCATTTATGTTAAGCCTACTTCATCATTTAAGTGCTTCTAAGTATTTTTATTTTAATAATAGTCTATTTCTATTCAAACATTTATTACTAATAGTATTTACTCAGAAAAAGGTGAAAAGAGACATCATTATTGTATCTCCCATAGATACATTATGTCTCTTTCACGTCTACATCTATATTAAGGCTATTCATCTACTTCCATCTTCATCATTCTTCTACACAAAATGGAAGACGTTGGAACTAGACTTCGAAGAAGGAGGAACAGATACTTTAGTACCATACATCTCCATAATATTGTAAGTTAGTTGTTAATTTGTTAATGTTCATCTTCATTCCTATTAACATTTTATTCTTCACATGCATGTTCAAATGATACTTTTATTCTCTTATCTTTTCTGAAAAAGACTATTTTATGGTATATTTTGCACTATATGGCTTAATTTTTGTTGTTGAAGGATTTTGGATATGTTGACTAGGATTTGCTATGTTATTTTCCTATGAAATTGATCATGAATGGCGTCTTTGTGATGAAAATGGTAACACATAGGTAGTGATGTATAATATGAATTTGGAAAAGCCATTGCTGACTAATGGTTGTGTTCAACTAAAAAAGTTCTACGACTTACTTAGGAACAACTACGTATTATTTTAATATGTAGGTAATTCTATTTTTGAGATAGATGTTGTCAAAAGTGTATGTGCACCTAATATTCTCACAAAGTTTGAGGCCCATGTTGCACCTAATATTATTTCCAATAACACTAACTAGATCTCAGAGCACAAAAAGTCATTTGGTTTAATTTATAAACTTTATTTCCATATTTATAGTGGCCTACTAAGTAATTTGTAAGTTTTATTTTGATTTTGATATAGGATTTGGTAGTAGAGTTTACAAGATATGTTCATAGCGGTAAATTTTATTACTTTGTCGAGAACCCTGCTAAGTGAGGTGTAAGCTTCTCATAAGAAATTCACATCTACCAAAATTGGAAAAGGATGGAAAGATTTTTGTTAGCGAAATCAATTCAAGGAAGATGATGTGTTGATGTTTCAGACAAGCAACCCACCGAGCAATATCATCAAAATTTTTGTTTGGATATGATATTATTGACTATGTAATATGTAATATGGTAAATATGTTGCTTTTTGGTATATGAAAAATGGTTTGTTTTTGTAATATGACTTTGTATTTTGGGCATGTGAGTTGTCTGTTTCCTAACAATGTTAACTTTTTTTATGTATGTATTTCATATTTTATATTCATGATGTGTGCATGGATTAGTTCAGTTTGATATTTATTTATATTTATATTTATAATTATATTTATATTTATATTTATGAAAACCAACTAAGTGAAAGGGACAAGGTTATTTTTCAAGCTGATAGGCATCCAAACGAATGCGTGAATGTTATTGTTGAGATGACAATTTGATGCACTATAAATTGTATTTTTTTGTCTTTTTTGTATGAAGCCAGTAGGGATGGCAAAATGGGTCAGTCCGTCCCGCCTTTGACCAGCCAAAAAAGGGTCGGGGCGGACTAGCCCACTATAGTCATGGCGAGCTATAGGTCTCGCCCGCCCCGCCAAAGGGCAAGATAGCGAGTTGGCCCATCATATTTTTTTATTTTATTTTATTATTTTTAAATCAAATCTTTCAACAAATTTAATAACAAAATTATTATTGTCAACAATTCAATATATATATGTATATATATATATATATATATATATATATATATTTCAAGTTAATAATATAAATTGATATATTATTTTAATAAATTATATTTCAGAACAATTAAATTAAGATAAAAATTTATATAATAATAAATACATGTATGCAATAGTACAAATTTATTAAATCTTTGTTTTTTATATTGAAAAGTTTAAACATTTAAATGAAAATTTATTAGTAAAGTAGGTCGCAGCTCGGTCCACCTTGCCCCGTGCGTTGGCCCAGATGAGTTGGTGGGCAGGCCAAAATGAACTAACGAGCTAAAAGTACTAACCAGCCCCGTCATATTATGGCGAGCTAGCAAACCGACCCACCAGATCTGACCCGTTTTGACATCCCTAGAAGTCAATGATGGAGTGCTTTATATATTTTTTTCTATTTCCCTTTTGTATGAACTATGGTACATCGTATGGTATGAAGCAATTGTTATAAGATATCTTCCTTTGCTATTAGCCTAAACCATAGAGGATTATAATGTATTTCAATTTATAATATATACAATGACTTTTAAAATTTATTCTAAATTGAAATAATAAAAAGTAATCAATCTTATTCAAATCGTCATAACATCAAATTTACAAAGTTCGCTTAATTTCATCGATACCACAATACAAAATTTATTAGCTTATGCTTTCATACAAAATAAATACAATCCACAGGATAAATACAAATACAGACAACCTAAAGCTCTATTTTCAAAATCAAAGTTATGCATGTTTAACATAACATCATAGGGTGCATGCATGTCATAATAGTCATGCACATAACTCTACAACAACACACAATATTCTTCAACAAATTGGATTTTATTGAAATCAAATATCAAATAACACCACCACCGTACTACACAAAGTTGGACTTATCTTCCACATCCAATGTTCATTCATGGTCAGTTCTATTTGACCATTTTCAGAGTCAAAACAAATAAAGGATTGAAAATACTTACCATTTTCAGAGTCAAAACAAATAAAGGATTGAAAATACTTATATTGGAGAAGAAGCCAATGTAGTATCATGTACTAAAAATATAGTATAAAAAGAAATTTTTGAAAACCTCTAGACATATTATAATACCAAAAACTACATATTTACTTTATTATTTAGCTTATGAAAATACATATTTATGATGTTTATTATCACGTTCATTCAATATCATGAAATTTTACAATTAATAAGTTTATTAACCATCATATAACTACTTTACAAATTATAATTTGTTATTTCTCATTCTTTTTCTTCCTTTCACATTTTAATTGAGTGATATGCATTGTTTAGTATAAATTTACAATATTTCTTGATAGATTTATCTTTTTATGTCATATATATCAAATTTATAGATTATTATACTAACTTATTTTGGTTTGTTATTATGCAGAGTATAAAAAGGTGTTATGTTATATTTTATTGTAGTTATTCAATATTATAGAAATCAAACCAGTATTTTTGAAATCTTGTATTACATAATTTCATTGAATTAACTTTAATCTAGTTAAGATTTTTTATTCTACACCTTATTTCTTAATATAACTTTTCTATTTAAAATTTTAAAAATATAAGATAATTTATAACATTTATTTTTTATTCTTTTCTTCTTCTTTTTATTAATATAGATTATTAATATTAAAGTATTATTTATTATTAATAAAAAAATTAAAGAATCCCCTGCATTGCACGGGTGATGATAGTAGTATAATACATTAAGAATACAACATTAAAAAAACAATTCACATGGATAATTGTCACTGGTTTTGGTATAATGATGGTTTATTTTAGAATATAAAAATGATTTTATTTACATTTTTGTCCTTCAAAATTTTAATATATATAACTTAAAAAGGAATAAAATTCATTCACTTTTATAATAAACATTGAAAAAGTTTTTTTTAATCTCATATTTATCTTTTATTATATTTAATATGATAAATTATTATAAATATTAGATTATAAAAAAGTAAACAATGAAATGGAAACATAAGTCTCTATTTTTTTCCTCAAATAAGTGTATTTTTTATCATATATATATATATATATATATATATATATATATATATATATTATTTTTATATTTATATAGGGTAATTCAATAGAAAACTCCATCAATGTCATTCTCAATTTTCTCTTTTCTTTAGGTATATTTTTTTCTTTTGTCATCTTTCTTTTTGTTTTTTTCTACATTGCACTGCAATTCTTAACCTGACATAATGAGCAAGTACCTCTCTAATTTTCTACATTGTACCTTGGCTTATTGATGATCCAAGGTCAAAAATCAAAATATTCATTTGTTTTCAACAGTACACATATTAAAGAAGTTATCAAAATGAATAGCATCAGCATTAAATAATCTTTCTTTCCAACATTTATTGATCGTAGTAACGGGGTTAAAGAACTTGAGATGCCCTTAAATTTATGAAAATTTAATTAAATGAACAAAATTTTGATATTAGAGTTGAGTCTTGAAGATTTGTTTTAAATTCCCGGTAAGGAGAGTGTTTGTTTTAGCAGTAGCTATTCCAAAAATGTAAATAGATTATTAGAAATACATTTTTAATCGTTCTTTTTCTAAAATCATAATAGATTTCTAATAATTACATAAAATAAAACATTCAAATAGATTTTAAAATTATATAAAATAAAAATTCAAATAAAAATTTAAAATTAATAAATCTCATATGTTAAAAAAAATATGTACTTTTCTAAAAAATATAAACATTTGGAGTGTTCCCTTTCGTGAATTATTTAAACAAAAATAGATAAGAATAAGATTTCACCTCTTAACTTCTTATTCTACATCTTCTCTTTCTTGAAGAAGAAAAATATAAAAAAACATATATTTAGGTCAATAATTATTTCTAACAATAACACTCATATTTTCAACACATCCAATAAATGTTTTGGGTGATAATTTCTTCATTAAAGGGTCAATTATAATAAGATTTATTCTAATATATTTTATTGACACTTTTTGTTTATGAACTTTCTCTTTTACAACAAAGTACTTTAACTCTATATGTTTAACACCTTTAGAATATTTGACATTAAAAAAAAACTACTACAAAGTTATCACAATACATTTTTAGCGGCCTAGCAATATTGTCCATAATTTTAAGTCCTAGAATAAATTTTGAAAAAAATTATAACATAAAAACATGATACAAATTCAACTTTCATTGTAAATGCAACAATAATAGATTGTTTTGTACGATATTACTCCTCCGACTAAAAGAAATACATAGCTAAAAGTAGGTTTTCTTGTATTCACACATTCAACAAATCAGAGTTTAGATATCCTGTACATAAGTATGTGATCTTTTGTTCTTTACAAATATCTCAAAACTTTATTTGCAATTTTTCAATGGTTCATCCATGATTACTTTGATATCTTCCTCACATTCCAACTGCAAAGTTTATGGCTGGTCGAGTACAAGTCTAAGCATATATGATACTCCCAATAACAGATGTTAAATCATTCTTAGGACATTAAGCAAGACTAAACATGTCTCCTCTCTGAATTGGAATGGACAATGTTGACCACTTTTCCATCTTGAACCTCTCTAATACTTTATTGATATATGCTTTCTAGGATATGCATAACATTCCTTTTAATCTATTTTGGAATATTCTATTCCTATCACACAACTTGTCTTACCCATATCTTTTGTTTTAAAGTTAATAGAGAGAAAATTCTTAGTCTCACAAAGAATACTAAGATCATTATTTGTAAGCAAGATATCTTCAACATATAGAATAAAAAATATGACCTTACTCTCACTGACCTTTAGATATATACACTAAACAACTATATGTTCCTTAAATATAAAGGAAAAAAAATGGTATCATTAAATTTCAAATACGATCAACGGGAAGCTTACTTAATTTCGTATGTTTGTTTCTTTAATTTGCACATCATGGTTCTTTTCCTTCAACTAAGAACCTCATTGTTGGTCCATATAAACATTCTATTGTGAGTCTCCATTAAGAAAGACAATTTTCACATTCATCTGATGAAGCTCCAGGCCATAATGAGCTTCAAGTGTCATGATAATCTTAAAAGAATAAGATTGGTGAAATAGTCTCTTTATAATAAATGTCATCTTTCTGAGTAAAATCCTTAACAAGTTTGACCTTTTAACATTTAAGGTTACCATAAGAATCATGTTTAGTCTTAAAGACTCACTGACAACCAATTATCTTGTAACCTTCTAGTAACTCTACAAGGTCCCAAACATCATTATGTTTCATGTACTTCACCTTTTCTTTCATGGCATCTAATTATTTCTCAGAGTAATCAAAAGTTACAACTTGTGAAAATCTAATTGGATCATCATTAATGCTCCAGTTAGTTTCTAACTCTTGTAGATATATCATATAGTCATTCAAAGTAGCATATCTTTTTTTCCTTTGAGACCTTTTAATGCTACTTATTATGGTTCTTATTTAGTAGTTTCATTTTGAATTATGGCTTCCTCATTGTGTTATTATTTTTCATTGTTATTTGACACAACAATTAACGAAACACTTACTTTATTTCTAGAGACAAAAGTTAAAGAAACTTGCACTCTAACTTCTTTTAAATTCCACTTATCGTGGAATTGAACTCCCACTAGTTTCACCATTCTCAATGAATCTTGCATTTCCAGTTTAAATAATTCTCATACTATGATTAGGATAATAAAACAAATACCTCTTTAACATTTTTAGATAATCAATGAAGTATCCACTGATAATTCTTCCATCCAATTTCTTTTCTTGCGGATTATAAACTCTTATTTTTGCCTGACAAACCCAAACATGTTGGTTCCTTATAATGGGTGTCCTACAAGTCTACAGTTCAAAAGTTGTCTTTGGAACTGAATTACTAAGAACCATGTTCAATAAATAGATGACAATTTTCAAGGCATACATCCACAAATATGAGTAAAGAATAATTGTTTAACATGCTCCTAATCATATTCATTAATGATCTATTACACCTTTTTATGCATCATTTTATTGTAGTGTACTTGATATTGTGTATTATGCACAAATGCCACATTTCTGAAGGAGTTTAACAAATGGACCTAAGTGTTGTCGAGTCTCATCATAACTTCCTTAATACTCCCCATTTTGTTAAACCTAACAACTTTCACCTTTTTATCTAATTGTATTTTTACCTGCTTCAGATTTGTTAAAAATGCAAGGATTTGGTGACTAAAGATTTTGATGATGATTCAAGAAAAAATGACTTCAAGATTAGAAACATTTGAAAATTGCTTGTAATAACTCTGTTTTGTCATTTTTAGTCTGTAAAAATTGAGTCCATGATAGCCAGCAATTAGTTTGTCTCCAAAATTTTCATTCTTATCAAGGGCGCACTGGAATAATCGATTATCACTCAGGATAATCGATTATCCTGGATAAACTTTAAGTTTTCTGAAAGTGGCTCTAGAATAATTGATTATCTCTGAGGATAATCGATTATCTATGGTTGTTAAGGATTTAAATTCGAAATTGGGTCTGGAATAATCGATTATCACTCAGGATAATCGATTATCCTGGACAAAATTAATTTTCGTATATTGGCTCTGTGATAATCGATTATCACTAATGATAATCGATTATTTGTGTCAGTTATGAATTTGATTAGACCTAATTTTTGATAACCCTAAAACTCTATTTAAAGGACTCTCATGCTCTCAAAAAAAATGACAACATTTTTCATACTCAGAAAGTTAAGAGTTGTGATTTCTGAGAGAACTTTAAATAGGGAAGAAAAAGGGGCTTTGAAAACCTAGTGTGGGCTAGAAGCGATAAGAATCATTAAGTGGGTTTCTCAGTGGATTGAGTGTTGTGTCGTCTCTAGGAAAGTTGTCTTCATCCTTTGTAGTCTCAAAGGAGGTGTTCATCTCTTGTGTGACTCAAGAGAGGTGTTTTCTAATCCTTACTATCTGTAATCTGTTTATTTGAGAACCATTATTTTAGTGATTGAGTTAATCCTCTTTTAGAGTAATTAACAACTGGACGTAGAGTCTTTTGATCCGAACCAGTATAAATTATTTATGTAATCTTCTTCCCTTATCTCTTTACTTTCAAGTGTTTTATTATATTATCTTTTAATCGGTAAAATCTTGTGAAATTTTTTAAAGGGAAAATTTTTATAAGAAACCAATGCACCCCCCCCCTCTTGATTTTTGTCTTAACGCAAACATTCCGCTGCGCGATACCAACAAGTGGTATCAGAACTTGCTTTGATAGTTTTTCAAATTTTCAAAAATGGCCGGGCAAAACCAAAATTTTGCTGAGGGTGCCTCTATTAACAGACCCCCACTTTTTACTGGTCAAAATTATCCTTTCTAAAAAGTTAGGATGCAAATATTTTTGGAGTCTGTTGACAGGGGTGTTTGGGAAGTTGTTGTAAATGGTCCTTTTATTCCTAAAATGATTGTAAATGATGTAGAGGAACCAAAACCCTTTTCTTGATGGATTGCTAAGGAAAATAGAAAGGCCCAATATGATGTTAGGGCTAGAAACATTATTTCATCTACTTTGACCCATGATGAGTTTTACATAATATCAGTATGTAAAAGTGTTCAGGAGATGTGAGAAATACTAAGAGTGACTCATGAAGGAACCGACGATGTGAAAAGAGCAAGAAAAAACTCTTTGATTTAAGAATATGAAATGTTTCGGATGCAACAAGGAGAAACAATTTTTGATGTCCAAAAGCGTTTCACCCACATTGTTAACCATCTCTCTGGACTTGGTAAGAATTTGTATACTGACGAATTAAATGTTAAAATTCTAAAATCCTTGGACAGAAAATGAAACCTAAGGTAACTGCCATCACGGAGTTACAAAATCTTGCAACTATTACAATAGCGGCTCTCTTTGAAAAATTGAAAGAGCACGAGCTTGAACTAGGAAGGTTAAATGATGAGGAAGTCCAAAATAATAAGAGAAACATAGATTTTAAAACTGAGGTCTCAAGAAGCAAGAATAAGAAGGAAGAATAAGATTCTAAAAATTAAGAAGATGAGAACTTAAGTCTCATGATCAAGAAGTTCACTAAGTTCGTGAAAGCAAAAGGAAAACAATCTTTCAAAAGCAAGAGGAAAGAAAAAGAAGGATCTTCATCAATCTTCAAATGTTATGGATGTGGTGAAACAGGGCATGTAAAAGCAGATTGTTCCAACAACAAAAGAGGTGATCATTCAAAAGGAAGAAAATCCTTTAAAAAGAAAGCTTACATTGCGTGGGAGGATAATGACTCTAGTTCAGAGTCAAGTGATTCCGATGTTGAAGAAAACCTTTGTTTGATGGCTAATAACAGTTACTCTTTCTGACTATGATGTAAGTGATTATGACTGTTATCTAGTGAAAATGATTATCATGAATTACATAATGCATATCAAGAACTGTTTACTACTTTTAAACATTTGAAATTTGAACATAAAACAACGAAAAAGAGTTTGAATAAATCAGAAAAGGAAGTAAACTCTTTAAAAATGAAAACGGTGTCTTTAAAAGAAAAAGAAGATGAACCAATTGCATGTGCATCATGTAAGAGCTATGAATTTGGCATTTTCATACTTGAGTATTTACTAGAAAATGCTACGATAAATATGTGTGATTGTAAAAAGAATGAAAATCAAATTTTTGTGAAAACTAAACTTAATAGTCATGTTCTTTTGAAGAGAACTAAAAATCAAAGAACCCGCAGAGTATGAGTTGTGAAAGGAACTGTACCTCCTCAAAATAGAGTTGAATCTTTTTTAAAAATAAAATCTCCAAATGCATGTTTTTATTGTATGAAACAGAGACATACTTCTAATAAATGTAGAATTAAGCATTTTGGTGTTCCTAAAGGAAAATATATTTGGATACCTATAGTTAAATAATTTGAATGTCTCTAACCCCAAGGACCAAAAAGTTATGGGGACCTAAGATCTTTGTGTTCTTATTTTATAGGCAATTTCCAAATCCAAGAAGTCTATGTAGTACCTTGACAGTGGATGTTCAAGACACATGACTAGTGATAAAAAGAAATTTGTAAGTTTCAATAAGAAAGAACAAGGATATGTAACTTATGGAGACAACAATAAAGGCAAAATCCTTGGAACCGAAAACATTGGTGGTGCAAATACTTTAGAGATAAAGGATGTGCTCCTTGTTGATGAATTAAAGAACAATCTTCTCAGTATAAATCATCTTCATGATAATGGACTTAAGGTAATTTTTGAAAGCAATTACTGCACCATACATCTTAAGGATTCTAAGAAATTGCATTAAAAGGTATTAGGCATAACAATATTTATTTGTTTGATTTGGATTGTGCATCTGATGTTGATATAACATGCTTAATTGTTAAAGAAGAAAACCCTTGGTTGTGGCATAAAAGAGTGGCCCATATTCATATGCATCAATTAAACAAATTAATCTCTAGAGACTTAGTTGTTGGTTTGCCTAAGTTAAAATTTGAAAAATATAAATTATGTGATGCATGTCAAAAAGGTAAGCAAGTAAAATCATCTTTTAAAACTAAGAACATAGTTTCAACTTTAAAGCCTTTAGAACTTTTACATTTAGATCTTTTTCGACCATCTAGAATTAAAAGCTTTGGAGGAAATTTTTATGCTCTTGTGATTACTGATGACTACTCTAGATTTACTTGGACATTTTTCTTAACTTTGAAAAGTGAAGCCTTTAAGGTTTTTAGAAAGTTTGCAAAACAAGTTCAAAATGAAAAAGAGTTAAGAATTAAAGTGTTAAGAAGTGATCATGGTAGAGAATTTCAAAATGAGTCTTTTGAAAATTTTTGTGAAGAAAAAGGTATTTTACATAATTTTTCTACACCTAGAATGCCCCAACAAAATGGTGTAGTAGAGAGGAAAAATATATCCTTAGAGGAACTAGCTAGAACTATGTTGAATGAATCCAAAGTTCCTAAATACTTTTGGGCAGATACTATAAGTACTACATGTTATGTTTTAAATAGAATGTTCATTAGACCTATCTTGAAAATCACTCCTTATGAGCTATTTAAAGGGAGAAAATCAAATGAAGCTCATTTGAAAATCTTTGGTTGTAAATGTTTTGTGTTAAATAATGGTAAAGATAACCTAGGTAAATTTGATTTCAAAGCCGATGAGGCTATTTTCTTAGGTTATTCTCTTACTAGCAAAACATATAAAGTATTTAATAGAAGAACATTAAATATAGAAGAATATATGCATGTTACTTTTGATGAAATTGTAAACCTTGAGGAAAATCCTCTTGAGTCAAGAAAAGAAAATGCAGGTGATGAAGAGTACCTCAAGGAAGCATTAGAAGAAATGTACTTAAATGAAAATGAATCATCTCAACCATCCGAGTTAGCAAAAGTATGACAATTACCAAGAGGACTATCACTTGACAACATAATTGGTGATATTTCAAAAGGGGTAAGTACTAGAAATATGTCTAATTTATGTATGACTATAACTTTTGTCTCACAGATAGAACCCAATAATGTTGAGGAGCCCTCAAGGATGATTAATGGTATATTGCAATGCAAGAAGAATTAAATCAGTTTGAAAGAAATCAAGTATGGAAATTTATTCCAAGAGAAGAATCTCATCAAGTAATTGGAACTAAATGGGTATTTAGGAACAAACTTGATGAAGATGGAAACATAACTAATAATAAAGCTAGACTTGTGGTAAAAGGGTACTGTCAAGAGGACGGTATAGATTATGATGAGACTTATGCTCCTGTTGCCAGGTTAAAGGCTATATACCTACTTCTTGCTTATGCTGCAATGATGAAATTTAAACTATATCAAATGGATGCGAAAAGTGTTTTTCTAAAATGTTTTATTAAAGAAGATGTATATGTGAAACAACCTCCGGGTTTTGAAGATTTCAAATACCCTAATCATATTTTTAAATTGAAAAAGGCACTCTATGAATTAAAACAAGCTCCTAGATCATGGTATGAAAGGTTAAGCAATTTTCTATTAGCAAATGATTTTTTTAGAGGAAAAATTGAATCAACTTTGTTTATTAAGATACTAAGTGAACATATTCTGTTAGTTCAGGTATATGTTGATGATATTATTTTTGGATCTACTGATAAATCTCTATGTGAAGGATTTACAAGTATTATGCAAAATGAATTTGAAATGTCCATGATGGGAGAATTAACCTTCTTCCTTAGAATTCAAATTAAGCAATTAAAAGATGACACTTTTGTGTCTTAAACAAAATACTGCAAGGAGATTCTCAAGAAGTTTGGAATGGATTCTTCAAAAGAAGAAAACACATCAATGGGAACGTCCTGCTATTTGGATAAAGATGAATCAGGTTTGGAAATAAATCAATCTATGTACAGAGGTATGATAGGTTCTTTATTATACTTGGCTGCAAGTAGGCGTGATATTATGCAATTTGTCTGTGTGTGTGCTAGATTTCAGGATTGTCCAAAAGAATCTCACTTAACTGCAATAAAAAGAATTTTAAAATATTTTAAAGAAACCACAGGATTTGGGTTATGGTATTCTTCTGGAGTTTCACCTAGCTTAACAGGTTTTTCTGATGTTGATTATAGGGGTTGTAAGATAGATAGAAAAAGTACTAGTGGAACCTGTCATCTATTAGGATCTTCCTTAGTATCCTGGCACTATAAGAAACAAGCATGTGTTGTTTTATCCACAACTAAGGCCGAATATATAGCGGCTGGAAATTGTTATGCTCAAATTCTTTGGATGAAGCAACAATTAGAAGATTATAATATATTTTTTAATAAAATACCTTTGAAGTGTGATAATACGAGTGCGATTAATCTTACTAAAAATCCTATTATACAATCTCGAACTAAGCACATTGAGATTAGACATCATTTCTTAAGAGATCATATTAATCAGGGAAATTATAAAATTGAATATATAGACACAAAACATCAATTAGCATATATATTTATCAACTTTCCAATGATAGATTCTATGAACTTAGGAAAGATTTAGGAATACTAGAAATATCCTAACTTTTGGAAAAATTGTAAAATCCTTAAAATCCATTCTGGAATAATCGATTATCAAGGAAAATAATCAATTATTTTGAGCCTAATAAATCTTCACATTTGAAAAACTCTCTGAAATAATCGATTATCCAAAGAAATAATCAATTATCCCATGTATAATACATCTTATCATTTTCAAAACTCTCTGGAATAATTGATTATTTCTAACAATAATAAATTATCTTGCTACTCTACAAAAACTAAAAGCTCTTTGGAATAATCGATTATTTCAAGTGATAATCGATTATCCATGTATTTCTGGAAAATTTCTGGGTAGCAGATGAATAAATAATATATTATCTCAGGGAATAATCGATTATCCTACATCGTTGGATGAAAAATAGTCATTGACAACAACTCTCTTTGCATTAATTATGGTGTTTATAGCCATTTATAATCGTTTATGATCGTTTGAAGTGTTATCTATTTATAGAAGGAGTCATAAAATCGTCCAAACTCACTCCAAGCCTCTCTTTCAAGTATTTTCCATTGATTCTAAGCTTTTCTCTCCCTCTCATACCATTCTTTTTTGTATCCAATCCCCATCCTCTCTACATTCCTCTCAAATGGCTGAATCATCCAGAAGAAAGATCCCCACCAGGAGAAGATTTGCTCCTGCTTCTCAACCACGACTAAATTTCATTGATGGATGGATCTCTGATGATGATAAGAGACAAGAGTTTCTCACCTTTTGAAAAGAAAGGAGTATAATTTCTCCCAAATTCTTAAATGGAGATCAGTTCATCAACCGGGGATTCCAATTCCCAAATCTTCTTGCTCAACAAGGAGTCTTACCCTTCGTTGAAATGCAAGGTGCATACTATCCTAACTTAGTAAGAGTATTCTACTCTCGCTTCAAATATAGAGACCATATTGCTACCACGAGAGTCAACGACATCACCTTCATCCTTGAAGATGATATATGGGAAAATGTAGCAAAATTTCCTATCTGGGATGATGTTGTCAATGTGCTGATGGATATGGACGACTTTGATAGGATCATGACATACCACTCCTTCCTTTGTAATCCTGCACTACAAATTGGGAGACAACTTCTTGTCGGTCCCTTAAAAAAAGATGAATGTCTTTTACTTCATCTTATTGTTTGGATCCTCTGCCCCCCCTTCCACCAATCATGCACAATGCTCTGCTGTCGATCTTCGCATAATCTATGCGATCATGAACAATGAACCAATTGATTGGCCTAGTCTAATTCTTTTAACTATGCTCAAAGTCAAGCGCCATCCTACCTTCAAAATTACCTATGCTCTCCTTATCTCCAGAATTCTTGAATACAAGGGAGTTAATGTTGAAGGTGAACAAGTGTTTCACACGTTAAATTTCAACCGAATGCTTGATAGTACACTATCTCAGCTGCAAATGGTCAACACTGATGGAACTTATTTTCATAAGGATCATGCGCCTAATGCCACTACTGTTGTTGTTGATTCTGAAGATGATGAGATGGTTGTTGTTGATGCTCCTGTCGAAGGGACTTCATCTAGTGCCCATACTGAAGCCTGCCCCTCCCTTGAAGATATGGTTTTTAACATGAACCAAAGGATGTAGGACTTCTTTACAATCTCTGAACATAAGCATCAGGAGATTGTGAATCTCATTTCGGAAGTGGATTCACGTGTGTCGTCCCTTGAAGACAAATTTGATATCCAATTTAACGAAGATTCTCAATCTGATGAATTTTAACTCTTGTTTTCATAAGCTTAGGTCTTTTCCAATCCATATTATGTAATGTTTTTGTTAATAAATTTTTGTTCATACACTACTACAAAGGATGTTGAAAGTTATCATACTTTCAACGTCGGTTCTATTTAACCGACGTTGAAAGTTATCGGACTTTCAACGTCGGTTAAATAGAACCGACGTTGAAAGTCCGATTTTTCAAATTAAATTTTTTTATTTATTTCCAACCTTTCCAACCCCTCTATTTATCTAGAAATCCCCCTCTCTTTTATATTATATTTTTATTAGGTCCCTCTCTCTTTTATATTATATTTTTATTATTTATCATATTTTTTTTAAGTTTAAAGCATTACCAAATTATTTTTTTGTCAGCTGACAGATTCGAACCCAGTACCTTAGTGTTGGAGGCTGATACTCCAACCACTAAACTACTCGAATTTTTTGATAGTAAGTTACAAATAAATTATATTTATATACAAATAAATATATATCCGTGTAAATATATAAATACAAATATATTTATATATTTTGATATATTTATATAATTATATATTTATATATTGGATGTGAGGGCATGCTCGAAGGTGAAAGTGTGTGTCGAGTGGGTTTTCAAAATTTAATGCCAAATTTGTGAGCGAGTCTCTATATATGGGTTTGTAATTTAATGACGAGAATATAATATTTATAATTTATTTATATAATGATATAAAATAAATTTGAAAAACGCATCATTCGCTCAAGTGACACATTCGCTCAAGCAAAAAATACCAATTTTCGCTCAAGCTAGGCTTGAACAAGTGAATTTACGTGAGCTTTAACGTATTTTCACTCAAACGAGAGTCAATCTCACTTTCACCCTCGATCGCGCCCTCACATCCAACATAAAAATATATAAATATATTTGTATTTATATATTTACACGGATATATATTTATTTGTATATAAATATAATTTATTTGTAAATTATTATCAAAAAATTATAGTAGTTTAGTGGTTGGAGTATTAATTTTCAACTCTAAAATACTATATTCGAATCCTATCAGTGACAATTCTCTAACTTAAGTGAATTTTTACTTGAAAAAAATAAAAACACTTTCCGGAAAATATATATAAATAAATATATATTTACACGGATATATATTTATTTGTATATAAATATAATTTATCCGTAAGTTATTATCGAGAAAATTACGAGTAGTTTAGTGATTGGAGTATGAGCTTTCAATTCTAAAATACTAGGTTCAAATCCTGTCAGTGACAATTCTCTAACTTAAGTGAATTTTTGGTGAAAAAAAATAAAAACACTTTCCAGAAAATATAAATAAATATATATTTATACGGAATATATATTTATTTGTATATAAATATAATTAATTTGTAAGTTATTATCGAGAAAATTACAGTAGTTTAGTGGTTGGAGTATCAACTTTCAACTTTAAAGTACTTGGGTTCGAACTCTACCGAGTGACAATTCTCTAACTTAAAAGAATTTTTGGTGAAAACACATTCAATGTCGGTTCCAGATGAACCGACGTTGAATGGCGACGTTGAAAGCATATTTTGTAGTAGTGATAATTGATTTATTGAGGGGGAGTCATTTACTTTCTAGCATTTATTGAGGGGGAGTTTTTGCTTATGTTTATTGTTTGTCTTTTTGTTTATGATAAAAAACACGGAGAATATATTTAAAAGTCTGGTATGTTAAATATTTTTCTGATAGTTGTGACATAATACAGGTTATTACAAAGAGGCTCTAAAGAAAATTTTGATCATCATCAAAAAGGCGGAGATTGTTGAAAATGCAAGGATATGGTGACTAAAGATTTTGATGATGATTCAAGAACAAATGACTTCAAGATTAGAAGACTTATATACATTTGAAATTTGTTTGTAATAACTTTATTTTGTCATTTTGAGTATATAAAAATAGAGTCCATGATAGACAGCACTTAGTATGTCTCCAAAAGATTCATTCTTATCAAGGTCGCACTAGAATAATCGATTATCACTCAGGATAATCGATTATCCTAGATAAACTTTAAGTTTTTTGAAAGTGGCTATGGAATAATTGATTATCTCTGAGGATAATCAATTATCTATGGCTGTTAAGGATTTAAATTCGAAATTGGCTATGGAATAATTGATTATCACTCAGGATAATCGATTATCCTGGACAAAATTGATTTTTGTATATTAGTTTTATGATAATCGTTTATCACTAATGATAATCGATTATTTGTGTTAGTTATGAATTTGAATTTCGAATTTTAGACCTAATTTTTGAAAACCCTAAAATTGGAAACCCTAAAACTCTATTTAAAGGACTCTCATGCTCTCAAAAAAAAAATGACAAACCTTTTTCATACTCATAAGTTAAGAGTTGTGATTGCTGAGAGAATTTTGAGTAGGGAAGAAAAAGGGGCTTTGAAAACCTAGTGTGGGCTAAAAGCGATAAGAATCATTGAGTGGGTTTCTTAGTGAATTGAGTGTTGTGTTGTCTCTAGGAAAGTTGTTTTCATCCTTTGTGGCTTCAAAGGAGGTGTTCATCTCTTGTGTAACTCAAGAGAGGTGTTTTCTAATTCTTACTATTTGTAATTTGTTTATTTGAGAATCATTATTTTAGTGACTGAGTTAATCATCTTTTAGAGTGATTAACAACTGAACGTAGGGTCTTTTGATCCGAACTAGTATAAATTACTTGTGTAATCTTCTTCCCTGTAGACCCTAAATCTTGCCCGACCTCAAAATAAGAGCAGAAGACCTACTATTCGAAGATGGACGAAGCCTAAAAAGCCACAAGGAGAGACTATTAGGCCCCATGTTAGAGTAGGAAGGATTTTCTGTACAAAAATAAGGATTTTTGCCTTCAGAGTCAAGACCGTCGTCTCGCTTTTCGGGAGCGCAATCTCGCCATTGATGCAAGTCGAGACCGTCGTCTCGTTTGGCGAGACGGCTGTCTCGCCACTTGCCAATGGCGAGACCCCCCTCCCATTTGGCGAGAAGGCCTTCTCGTCACTTGAAAAGTCGATATCGCCGTCTCGTTTGGTGAGACGGCGGCCTCGCCACTTTTCCAAGTTGAGACCGTCGTCCCGAATGGCGAGATAGTCGCTCGACCTTGCCAGTGGAGACCGCCGTCTCGACCTGACAGGCGCGAATCCCTATAAAGAGTGAGCGCTCCCCCCCTCATTTCACATAGTTCTTCCACTTTCCCTTCTACACTTTCTTCAAATTCTCTTCCTAGAGTCCCTCCGAAGCATTTCCGGAGTTTGAGTGTCTTAGAGAGCTTTTTATAGCATTTCGAGAGTGATTTTCGGCGTTGTAAGAGCGAAGGGCTGTCAAAACGCACCCTATTTTCAAAAGAATTAATCAAAAAGCTTACTTCGGAGGTTCTTTCACTCTCTCCCTCTCTTTTACTGTCTTTATATTTTATAATTAAATTACATAATAGACATTAGGGCCATGTAATCATTATTTTAATTCCGCAAATAAAAGGGTAAAAGCATCTTTTCGAAAGTTTATCTATAAAATAATTGGCACATCATAGGAAACCCGAAAGGGGCGTCATAAAGGAACTAACACTTCCCTTACACGTAACTAACTCCCTTACCCAACTCTGGTTTTAACGACCAAAGTTGGTTTTCGAAAACCAACACCTTTTTTCTCCTTTTTCGATGTTTCTGGTAAAAACATCGGTGGCGACTCCATTAGAACCCTTTCAAACTAGTTCTTAGGTCAACCCGGTTATCGGACGACCTAAGAACACCTTTTCGAAAACCTCGCCCTTAGGTTCATCCCGGTTATCGAACAACCTAAAGGCGTTGTAACATCACCCATAAAAACACGAAAAATGGAAAAGTCGAAACCATCGCGTCGCTCTGACCGCCTCTTTTTGATGGCGGCGACAGATGGCGACTCCACTAAGGAAGCCTAGAGAGTTTATCCCATTTAGTGATGGGCCAGTTTAATAAATAAACTAAGAAGTTACGCTTTTACCCTACCTTGTATTATAACATGTTTTAATTGCTTGGCTTTAATAACTGTTGTTTTTTTATGTTTACGCAATTGTTTAAAATACAAACTGTACACAAACCTTTGCACACAACAGTTCCCTCTATACACGGGGGCAAGTGAGAAATCCATAGGGAGTGGGTGGCAGGTACGGTTTGCCGTAGTGATGGCCCTGAGCCCACCAGTGTGATCGGAAACCACCACTCAAGGTGATAACCTTCCTCTTTTGGCACAAAGACTGACTATGACCTTAGTGCTAAGCATGGTCGGAAGGTTGGAGAGTGGGGACCCTATAATGGGGGCACCTTGGGGGCCTAAGCCTTAGTGAGAACAGCTAGAACCTACCCTTGCCAATGCAATTTTCTGCAGGAAAACCCTACCTCGTGATTAAATCGACTTCTCGCCTGTTCGCAGATGATTGAATTGTGTGTGCATTTGTTTGTTGCATTTGATTGCATAACATAACCAAACAATAGAAAAATCACAAAAAACATTTTTTGCAATAAACGCCCTTATCTCGGATAGTCTGCCTTTTAGCTAGTCTGGTTTCAGGTTCTTTGCAAGCTAAGTAGCCACGCAGTCCGACAGAAGAGATAAGGGACGCTAAACATTCTTCTTTCGCAATAAGCCATTTTATCTCGGACAGTCTGCCTTTTAGCTAGCCTGGTTTTAGGTTCTTTGTAAGCTAAGTAGTCACGCAGTCCGACAGAAGAGATAAAAGGCTCTAAAATAAAATCAAATAAAAACCCAAATCAAATAAATGTGACCATGTTCATAAACATTAAATCATTCATGTAGGTAGTTTATTCTTCCAAAAGACAAAATACGCAAATACTATCATACATCATGTAGAAATAAAACATGATAAATAAGGAAAACACTCACATTCATACCTACAATAAGCATCATGTTCATAAAACATGCATTTTTGGTTTTAGAAAATGGAGGGTACTAGTAGACATCTGAAGAAAGTGGACATTCCCAGATACCATACTGAGAAATTGGAACGGCTTTGCGCGATAATGCCACCTGAGGTCCGCTCTGACTTCGAAAAATCCTATGGACGGATCCTCGACCTGCTGAAGATCTGTGTCAATCCCATTTTTATCAGGGTTCTAGTTCATTTCTGGAACTCCAGTCTACGCTGCTTTGAATTCCCATAATTTGACATGGTGCCCACTTTGGAGAAGTACGAGATTATGCTAAAATGGCCCAAATCAGCCGGGGTCCATATTCGCCACGGGGCATACACTCCTGCAGCACAAATCGCTGCCATCATCCGATTGTCATTCCGGCAGACTACCCTAATGGAAAAAGGGAGCATCCAGGGTTGGAAAGTCTCAATGTTAGAAAACCATCTATCCACTTTGGCGGGAAGAATGGGTCGCTTTTAACAAAACCCTGGCCTTAATCATATTTGAAACAATCTTGTTTCCCTTCCACATCGACACAGTGGATCAAGCCGTCATGGACGCCTTCTTCGCCTGGGACGTGAACTCGAAGAGTCCCTTGCCTGCACTTCTTGCCGACACCTTGCTCTCGGTGGAATTTTGCCGCCAAAAGCAAGGAAAAACACTCCGATGTTTCTCTTCACTACTTTTTGTGTGGGGGATCACACATTTCTACGCTTCTAGTCACATGGGGATGTTCCCCGACCCTTTCAGAAGCTTCTCCAAAATCCCTCTCCACCGACGCCTAACCTCAGAGTGGAAGGTCGAGTTGGAACAATGGGACGCTGACCAATTATCTTGGGTTTGCCCTTGGTTCCGACTCGGCCCAGTCCTCATCAGATGTGTGTAGACCCCTAATTTTGCCCGGTCTCTCAAATAAAGATAAAAGAGATCACCCGTAACAAGATAAAGCTCGTCTAGCATTACAAATAAGAGCCAAGGAGACTTCCTACATGAAGATAAAGCTTCAACAGACGCATATCAGCATCAACGACGTCCAAAACGAGGCAAGGAAAGCTTCCGGAGTCACGGCAACGCGCGAGCGGTCGAGACAGGTCCGAGGCGACGGCCGTCCCAACTTGCTCCGGCCGGTTGGGACGCGCGTCCGAGATTGGGACGGCCGTCCCAAGCCCCGAGAAAAGTGGGACGGCCGTCCGGGTCCCCGGGGGTCCCGGCCTGTGTAATTTTGCCATTTGGGACGGCAGTCCCGGTCCGAGCGGCCGTCCGGTCAGGACGGTGGTCCGAAGTGCGCCGGCTTCGAAAACTATAAATAGGAGGCTCATTTGTCACTTTTTCACACCCCGAGACATCCCAGAGAGCTACGAAACACTTTCTAAAACTCAGAGCACTTGTCTATTTCTCTCCCTCTCTTGAATGATCTTTCAGATTGCCTTAAATAGGTAACAATCGGTTAAGGAATTATATTCGGCATTCGATTCTTCTTTAAATTTTTAGTAGAGTCGATCCTGTATTGGTGAGGAGAGTACGTGTAGAGAGAGGGGTTGCCAAAACGCATCCTCACGGTTCGAGATTCTCAATATCAAGCTTGCTACGGAGGTTCTTTTCAATTCTCTTCTCTTTTATTGCTTTATTTATTGTTTTATTTAGCTTTATTTATGCCATGTAGAATAAAATCATGTAGATAGCTATTTTGTCTCTTTTATTGCTTTATTTAGCTTTATTAATCATTTTATGCATGCAATATAGAATAAAATCATGTAGATAGCCATTTAATATTATGTAATAAAATAGGGTAATCGCATAATTTCTCGTAGTCTTTACTTAAATGAATTAATCTGTCATAGGGAACCCGAAAGGGCGTTGTGGGGTGCTAACACCTTCCCCACACGTAACTAACTCCCTTACCCAACTACTGGTTATAATGGCCAAGTGCGGTTTTTCTTAAAATCAACATTTTTTCCTTTTCCAATGTTTATGGTCAAAACATTGGTGGCGACTCCATAAGAACCCCTTTTCGAAAACCTTTTAAAACAAAAACGCGAGTCTAAACCATCTTTTCGCGGCCGCTCGCATAAACGTTTCTAAGACGTCCCCCTCCGGACGTCGGAAAGGGACAGCGGCGGCAGATGGCGACTCCATTGGGGAAGCTAGAGAGTTGATCCCATTTAGTGACGAGATAAATTCAAACTAAGCAAAGATTTGAAATTACGCTTTTACCTTACGTATGTTTTTCTTGTATGGCTTTAATAAGCTGTTTGTATGATTATTTACGCAAATTGTTTGAAATATAAATTGCACACAAAAACCCTTGCACACAACGAGTCCCTCTATACCGGGGGCAAGAGTGAATATCTATAGGGAGTGGGTGGCGAGATACGATCGGTTAGTTGGCACACGGGGCTACTGCTGGTTGTCGGAAAACCACCAACTCAAGGTGATAACTCTCTTCTTTTGGTCTAAGGGTGTCGCCACGGAGTTCAGTGCATGACCAGAGGATTGAGAGATTGAGAGGTCCCTATAATGGGGGCACCTTGGGGACCTTTGGCCTGGTGAGAACAGTTAGAACCACCTAAACCAAGCACGTTTACGCAGGGAAAACCCTACCTCGTGATTAAATAAGCATGACTACGCTCGTGGATGTATGAATTGTGTGTGCATACGTTTCGCTGCATTTGTATTGATGCATTAGCATAGGGTAATCATACAACAAACAAAAAGTGAAAAACCCTAAAAATCATAAAAAAAATGAAAAACCCTAAAAATCATAAAAAAATGAAAAACCCTAAAAATCATAAAATAATGAAAAAACCCTAAAAATATAAAAACATTAAGGTCATAAAAATACCTTTTTACAAAAGATTCTTGGCAAAGTCGTATCATTAATTCCATATCATCCAATAAGTGGTAAAATTAAGAAAGAAAATAATTGCGGCATGCTCATCATTTTAATAAACCCCTAAAAAATGGGTCTTAGAGACGTTTTTTGGGAAAATTACTTGGGCCAAATCGCCTTCGGCAATTTGCAGCTTGGTTCTTCACCTTTTTCTCTTCGTTTTGACATGCTTGTGCGTCCAAATCGGACAACCCGAGTCAAAAGTTATGCCACTTTCAATATCTGCTTGTCATAAAAAATATTTTTGTGCTGCATACATAAACACATTCATCTTAGGGCATATTTATTCCACGCTAATCATTTAAAATAAAAAGTCATAATAAGAATCATTAAAATCATTTAGAAGGTGGGCTGGTCTTCTACCTGTTCTCACTAGCGCTCAAAAAGCCAAGAAGATGGAGAAATTAGAGGAGACGAAGCAGTATGCTTGACCAACGAGCTTAATGTCATAAAGGAACAAATAGCGCAATTAACGGAGCTAATGTATCGGCAATGCTTCCACAATACGGTCTACGAGCAACGAATTTACGCCTAGAAGAGAAATTAGAGGGATATAACTTTGATGTAAGGGAGGTAACCGATGTCAAAAATACTCGATTCCCTCCCAAGTTTAAGAAATCCCACGCATCATTCAAGAAGCCCTTTGGCAAGAAAAAAGAGGGAAGTGTAAATGCCATGAACTTTGCTACTATTTCTTCCTCTTCGCCATCGGTTGGACGGTCACGCGAGACAAGAGAAGAAATTCACTCCCATCCCAATCTCTTATGGGAGTCTGCTGCCAAGGCTTTTAGAGGCCAAGCTCTTAACATGTATCTCCCCAAAGAAGAAAGATCCACCTTACCCTGGTTGGTACAAACTCAATGAAAAATGTGATTACCACTCGGGTGCTCCTAGGCATTCAGTGGAGAATTGCATCAACACGAAATATAGGGTTCAAGAATTATTGAATGCTAGGGTGGATTACTTTCGATGCTCCAGACCCAAACGTAAACATCAAGCCTCTATCACAACCCGAATGAAGGATGGGTTAAGGAAGATCGGCACTTAGGGCTCATCATTTTTGTCATCTAATAAAAAAAATATATATACAAAAAATAGATAACAAAAAAATATATCAAAAAAAAAAAAAAAAAAAAAACTTAGATGTACCCCTCGTGATCCACTGCCCATGATCACGAGATTTTTGGTTAATAAGGGTTTTGTAAATATTTGCATTTATCGATACAATAAGGCATTTTCCATTTCTCTTTCATTATTTTCTCTCTCATACGTCTAATAAAGGAATCTAAAACAAAGCATAACCCATACGGTCATGTACGTGATTGAAAACTCCTGCGGGATCGAAGCCGAAGGCGAATCGATTGAGTCGAGACGAGTGAGGAGGGGACCATTTCCCCGGACATGCAAAGGCTTGTTGGAGAAAAGAAGCTTAATTGATACAGCCCCATAAGAAAAAACGAAGGCCTTCAATTTGGGACAAGGAGACAATAAGAAAGAAGTAAATGTCGATACCCAAATTGATAATGTCGAGGAAGGGGCAATAACACCTTTGCGCTTATACGTCGGAAAAGGTTGTACCGTGGATATGCATACAAGAATCGTCCATTAATGAATATATCTCCAATATAGCCGTCATTGGGGGCGGGACGATAAGAAAAATTAGTCACCCAAGGAGTTACAAGATAATGCTCCTAAAAACAAAGGAAAAATAAAGAAACAGAAGAGGAAAAGGAAAAAGATTGAAGCGAGACCTTGGATTCGCGGTGCTAAGGCGGTTTCTTCAACGCTCCACTTAGAAAAACCAAAATTCGTGGTAGGCGACAAGGCGATGCGACGCTAAAGACTACATTCAAATCAGCGAACCGTCTACCATACCTTAAATGGATGCGAGTTGAAGAAGACATTTGAAAATATGAAAAGACTTCTTAGCGGTATAAAAAGTGGCCCATATAATGAAGAGATATGAGTACGGCCCGGACAAGGGCTTGGAAAGGAGGCCCAAAGAAGATGGAGCCACCGAGATCTTAAGGATAATCCTTGAAAATACGACCACTGCAAAAGATCAAGTTGTACAAAGAAAAGAGAAGTCTCCCCTCCATACCTAAAAAGACGATCTTCGGAAAAAAGGGATGTTAGCATCAAGGGTAGCATTAATCATTAAATGTCCTTCTTAGATTTTAAGGGACGTAAACCCAATGACTATTAGAGATCACTCCTCGGGATATGCCGAGCCCCAGAGCATCTTTAGAGCACGCATTTCCACTGAAATTATAAAAGAATGCTATTCTTACTATCTGCTTCTTTTCTGCTAAACATGTCTATACCCCATTAAATAACCCTGTTTAGACAAGCGTTTTGTTCCAAAATGCGTCAAAAAAATCAAAACGCCATAAACAAAATGAAGCCAAAGTTAACACGATTGATTAGCTAGAGACACGAATAAGAAAATCGTGTTTCGACAATGTTTGAGAAAAGAAATTATTATTAATAGAAGCCCGTCAAGGTCAAAGACCAAGACAAAAAAAAAATAAAAGGGCAAAATCCTAAGCGAGACTAGGAATGTTAATCGGTCATAAGTAATCGGTGAAGACGCCACCTCGTTAAAACAAAACGTTTGTTTGAACTAGCCTAAAACACTAACCAACCTTGGCTAGCCATTCTTACAGAAACCTTTATTACAAAAATATCCCTCTAAAACACAAGCCTTTGCAATAAATCCCTTTCCTTCTATTCTCTTGACCCTTCACCATAAAGCATTCAAGTAGTTGGTGGGAAATGTGGAAATATAGTGATCAATAGGAGGATTGAAATCCCTAAGGAAAGGAAGAGGGGCATTGACGAGGACAATTGCTCTACATTCAAAATGATTACTCTTCGGTTATAGCAAAGATCAGAGACGGCAAATCGGTACGGCTAATCATGTTGACAAAAGCACATGATGATGGAATTAAACTTAACGAAGTTTGAATGGGTTCAAAGCCGATATGACCGGCTAAACCTTATTGAAGAAGAACAACTGAATATGATATGTCATGGACAAGCCTATCAAAGGAAAAGAAAAAAGGCTTACAAAAAAGGTCAACCCTCATATTTACCATAAGAAGGACTTAATGGTAAATAAGTTGCTTCCGATCCGAGAATAATAAAATTGGAAAATGGGCGGTGAACTATGAAGGACCCCTTGTGGTCAAATGAGCTTTCTCGGAAGGGGCTCTTATCCTCGTCGGTATGGATGGAAAAGAACTTCGACACCTAATCAACTCCGGTACGATGAAGAAGTATTATGCTTGAAGACATTGCTCAAGACCCGTCAAGAATGAAAATCCGCAAAGGACATTCCTGGGCAAAAGATAGGGTCCATATTCCTCGCTAGGATACGTCCTAGGCAAAAAGAAGAGGTAAAAAAAAAATAATAAATATATAAAAAAAAAAGAAACTAAGAGCAATGGTCACTTTAGTCGAAAACGAAAAGGCGGCTAAAGTAACATTCTTCAGAAGCAAGCGATCTGCATAGTCTTCACTACGAGCTCAAGCATCTCAGCTGAAGCAATTAGGAGAACCGGGGCGAGATATCACGGACATGATTTGTTTAAGCCTATACGGTATAGCCAACCTTGACTACCCATTCTTCTAAATTCCTTTTGTAATCCTTACGTAAAAGAAATAAACTTTCGTTCATTTATCAATAAAATTCCCTTTCATTTCCTTTCTCTTGACCAAATATTACGGAAATGCCTCTTTATTGATAAATCATAAATATGCGCAAAGACTTTTTAATCAAAAATCAAACATGCATCTAAAAAGGGAAGCATATAAAAATAATAAGATAATAAGCGCCTGCTAGGATATTCTTAGGTAAAAACCGGGGTAGCCTGCTAGATCGAAACCCCAAAAAGAACGATCTAGGCAAAAGATAAGGCAAAAGCCCCTAAGATATTCTAGGCAAAAATTAAGGCAGCCAGCTAGATCGAAAACCGTAAAGGGCGGTCTAGGCAAATGATAGGGCTAAAACCAAAAGATGAGTAAAGGATGAGCCCAGCATCACGGTCATAGAAGAGGAGCCCACCGGCGTATTCATAAGAAAGCCAACAGGAGAAGGCCAGTTACTTTCTAAATGCATCAAAAATAAATAAACATTAGATTGCATTTAGGACATCCACACACAAAGTATTTGCATAATACGACTTTGTCAAAATCAAAAAAATAATAATTTTCTTCAAACAAGAATATTAAACATGCATATAAGGAGGCTAGTCTCCATATTTGTGATTGAAAACAGGAGGCGCCAGAATCTAGTCTCCATATGAAAAACTAAACCGCGATCGCAAAAAACGAAATCAAAATCATTTCAGCAACATAAGGAACTTCAAAGAAACTAGTTCCAACCATCAACCTTCTACAATAATAAAAGAAGGTACATCGAAAGAAGAAGAGCCAACGGAAAGGCTTGATCATCCCCAAGCGGACCCTTGCCTACTCCAGAGGCAAGACAAAAAGATTACCTCACGACTCAGCTTCATCACCACATGAGTCATCAAGCACACTCATGCAAGAGTCTCCGTTTCATTCCCCAAAGAAGAATAAGGACTACACAAGAGTCCATCGAAAGAAAGCACAGAATCAAAACATCCCAATCACTAGGGGGCAACAAAAAGAAAGAAAATAAAAGCCTTTCATCCTCTAACAAAGGCCACTTGCATGAAAAAGCCAAAAGAAAATCCCTAGGAAGAGCACATCAAGAAAAATCTACAAAAGCGAGAAAAGGAGAAATTTCCATCCCCGGGAAGCCAATAAAATTCCCCGGGGATCATTACAAAGAGAAGAGAAAATATATATCTTTCCATCTAACGTGCATAAAAGGCGCACATACAAACCCATTCTCCGAGCGAAATAAAAGCATAGACAAAAGCCGAGTTCAAGCAATAAGGAGTCAAAAACTCCATTTTCCCTCTAAGGGGGCAATTCAAAAGAGATCTCGAGTCGGAGCAATCAAATTCTCAAAAGAAAAAAATTTCACTTAGGTGAGCTTACAACGGAACTCTTTGTTTGCTCAAAATAAGCAAAGAGCTAATATCCCAAAGAAATGGGAAATCAACCTATGCGAGAGGTAATGCAAGCCCAAAAGCATAAAAGTCTTCACCATCGGTGAAGCAATTGCCTAATCAAGAGGCACAATCAAAGTCCCCAATAAATTCACGCCCAAAAGGCAACCAACGAAGAATCCCAGGTAAAGCCGGATAACTAAAATAGAAAAGTCAAAAAGAAAGAAAATCAATCATTCCTCATGGAATAGGCGCATGATCGGAGACAATAAGTCGCCGAGAAGCCAGGGTGGGGGTACGTACTCACCTAAGCCTTGCAAAACGGGGCTTACCAAAAACTTCATACGGGTGAGGGTACGTACTCACCTAAGCCTTGCAAAACGGGGCTTACCAAAAACTTCATACCGGGTGAGGGTACGTACTCACCTAAGCCTTGCGAAACGGGGCTTACCAAAAACTTCATACGGGTGGGGTACGTACTCACCTAAGCCTTGCGAAACGGGGCTTACCAAAAACTTCATACGGGTGGGGGTATGTACTCACCTAAGCCTTGCAAAACGGGGCTTACCAAAAACTTCATACGGGTGAGGGTACGTACTCACCTAAGCCTTGCAAAACGGGGCTTACCAAAAACTTCATACGGGTGAGGGTACGTACTCACCTAAGCCTTGCGAAACGGGGCTTACCAAAAACTTCATACCGGGTGAGGGTACGTACTCACCTAAGCCTTGCAGAACGGGGCTTACCAAAAACTTCATACCGGGTGGGGGTATGTACTCACCTAAGCCTTGCAAAACGGGGCTTACCAAAAACTTCATACCGGGTGAGGGTACGTACTCACCTAAGCCTTGCAAAACGGGGCTTACCAAAAACTTCATACGGGTGAGGGTACGTACTCACCTAAGCCTTGCGAACAGGGCTTACCAAAAACTTCATACGGGTGAGGGTACGTACTCACCTAAGCCTTGCAAAACGGGGCTTACCAAAAACTTCATACCGGGTGAGGGTACGTACTCACCTAAGCCTTGCAGAACGGGGCTTACCAAAAACTTCATACGGGTGAGGGTATGTACTCACCTAAGCCTTGCAGAACGGGGCTTACCAAAAGCTGCATACGGGTGAGGTACGTACTCACCTAAGCCTTACAAAACGGGGCTTACCAAAAACTTCATACGGGTGAGGGTATGTACTCACCTAAGCCTTGCAAAACGGGGCTTACCAAAAACTTCATACGGGTGAGGGTACGTACTCACCTAAGCCTTGCAGAACGGGGCTTACCAAAAACTTCATACGGGTGAGGGTATGTACTCACCTAAGCCTTGCGAACGGGGCTTACCAAAACGCATATCGGGTGAGGGTACGTACTCACCTAAGCCTTACAAAACGGGGCTTACCAAAAACTTCATACCGGGTGAGGGTACGTACTCACCTAAGCCTTGCAAAACGGGGCTTACCAAAAACTTCATACCGGGTGAGGGTACGTACTCACCTAAGCCTTGCAAAACGGGGCTTACCAAAAACTTCATACGGGTGAGGGTACGTACTCACCTAAGCCTTGCAAAACGAGGCTTACCAAAAAAATTCATACCGGGTGAGGGTACGTACTCACCTAAGCCTTGCAGAACGGGGCTTACCAAAAACTTCATTCCGGGTGAGGGTACATACTCACCTAAGCCTTGCAGAACGGGGCTTACCAAAAACTTCATACGGGTGGGGGTACGTACTCACCTAAGCCTTGTAGAACGAGGCTTATCAAAAACCTTGCGGAACGGGGTTCATACCGGATGGGGGTAAGTACTCATCGAGTTAGTCAAAATGCGAGACTCCTACCGGGTGAAGGTAAGTACTCACCGAGAACATTATATAGTGAAACTCAAAAACTAGATGGGGGTTCGTACTCATCAAACACCGGATGGGGGTGTATACTCATCAAGCCTTACAAAAAGGAGCTTACCGACGAGGGTTCATTCTCATCAAACCGGATAGGGGTTGGTACCTATCAAAACTATTCATCATCCAGGAGGATCGGCAACGTCGGCAAAGCGGCATCCGAAGGATAGCCAGGACAAAAAGGGTTAACTCCTTCTCCTACCGGCTAATTTTATCGGCATATTAGGCCGATAAATTAGCTAGGCGAGAGAAGAGGGGCAACTGTAGACCCCTAATTTTGCCGGTCTCTCAAATAAAGATAAAAGAGATCACCAGTAACAAGATAAAGCTCGTCTAGCATTACAAATAAGAGCCAAGGAGACTTCCTACATGAAGATAAAGCTTCAACGAGACGCATATCGGCATCAGCGACGTCCAAAGCGAGGCAAGGAAAGCTTCCGGAGTCCGAGCGCGAAGCTGGCGGAACGGTCGAGACGGCCGTCCCGAAGGTGGGACGGCCGTCCCAGCTGCTCCGGCCGGTTGGGACGCGCGTCCCGAAGTTGGGACGGCCGTCCCAAGCCCGAGAAAAGTGGGACGGCCGTCCGGGTCCCAGGGGTCCCGGCCTGTGTAATTTTGCCATTTGGGACGGCCGTCCCGGTCCGAGCGGCCGTCCCGGTCCAGGACGGTGGTCCCGAAGTGCGCCGGCTTCGAAAACTATAAATAGGAGGCTCATTTGTCACTTTTTCACACCCGAGACATCCCGAGAGCTCCGAAACACTTTCTAAAACTCGGAGCACTTGTCTATTTCTCTCCCTCTCTTGAATGATCTTTCAGATTGCCTTAAATAGGTAACAATCGGTTAAGGAATTATATTCGGCATTCGATTCTTCTTTAAATTTTTAGTAGAGTCGATCCTGTATTGGTGAGGAGAGTGCGTGTAGAGAGGGGTTGCCAAAACGCATCCTCACGGTTCGAGATTCTCAATATCAAGCTTGCTACGGAGGTTCTTTTCAATTCTCTTCTCTTTTATTGCTTTATTTATTGTTTTATTTAGCTTTATTTATGCCATGTAGAATAAAATCATGTAGATAGCTATTTTGTCTCTTTTATTGCTTTATTTAGCTTTATTAATCATTTTATGCATGCAATATAGAATAAAATCATGTAGATAGCCATTTAATATTATGTAATAAAATAGGGTAATCGCATAATTTCTCGTAGTCTTTACTTAAATGAATTAATCTGTCATAGGGAACCCGAAAGGGGCGTTGTGGGGTGCTAACACCTTCCCCACACGTAACTAACTCCCTTACCCAACTCTGGTTATAATGGCCAAGTGCGGTTTTTCTTAAAATCAACATTTTTTCCTTTTCCAATGTTTATGGTCAAAACATTGGTGGCGACTCCATAAGAACCCCTTTTCGAAAACCTTTTAAAACAAAAACGCGAGTCTAAACCATCTTTTCGCGACCGCTCGCATAAACGTTTCTAAGACGTCCCCCTCCGGACGTCGGAAAGGGACGGCGGCGACAATGTGGGGATTACCCAAGCATACCGTTGATAGGACTCAGGGGTTGCATAGCCTATTCACCTAGAGTAGCTATGAGACAACTCATGAGGACTCAAACTACAATATCCCAAGGGGAGCTCAGAGGCCTGTGTTTCTTCGAAGACCCATGCACCATCGCCAACTCACTAGCCGTGAGAAGAGCATGGGAGAAACTAATCTTTATGGGAGATAGAGAGCTAGGAAAAGCTCGAGTAGCTGCCTCCAGTGACTACGAGGAGTGGAGGAGGAAAAGAGGGATGTCTCAACCATCCACCTCACTCGCTACATGTGCAAATAGTGAAGAGTTGCGAACCCAAATCGATGTCTTTACCCAGAGGATAGAAATCATGGGAGCCCAAATGAGGGTCCTCGAAGAAAGAGAACAAGAATTTATCCTCACCATAGACGGTCTACAAAGGCAATGCAAGAAAAAGGATCATGAAATAGAGCGCCTCAAGGATCAATGTGCTGACTCTAACGAGCAAGCTATCCGAGCATCCAAAGCTGCTAGAACCAGCTCGGATAGCCAACTTCAAGAAATAACCGTCAAATCAGCACACCTTGAGGCCGAATCAGCAAAACAGGCTTAGACGATCAAGGACTTGTTACAAGATCTCACAAGGACTCGGTCAGAAATACTCCAAGAGCGAGAGGCCAACCGGAGACTCAAATGAAGTCTCACTGAGCTACGCTGCACATAAAGAGACGGGCTAGCTCAGTACGGTCAAGTACTATGAGAAAAGGACCGAGCCCTTGCAAAGTTCGACGAGCTACAAGCCTTAGTCGTCCATCAAGAGGCGAAGATCAAAGAGGCTCAAAAATACAGTGAAGATATGAGTCAGGCGGTCTAGAAGCAAAGCGAAGCACTCGCTCGTCACGTTCGGGAAGTCGAGAGGGAATTACATAGAAATCAAGACCCGCCTGTGGGTTTCTTTAGGCTTTTCCGTTTCTGTCAAAAGTTGCTTCATAGTATGGAATAGGGGAATGTAAACCTTCTACGGATAAATGAAAATTTTTTTAATCAACAATTGTCTACTTGCATGCATATCATTCATTTGCATAGTTAATTTCCCCTCCTTCACTTTTAATAAACAAGATAATAAAAAGGAAGGATTAACTGACATGTCTTCCAAATCAGAAGAATGGAGAGAAAGCCACTTTTAATCAAGCTTTCCCCAACGGTTGATCCACCCCAAGAGTATAATAAACCTCGACCGTTGGTCCTCAAAACCAATAAGGAAGAAGGGGCAAGGACACCCGTGCGACTATTTATGCCACGTCCTTTCCCCTACGAGTCAAATAAAGTTGTACCGTGGAGATACAGGGAATCTTCACCAATAAAGGAGGATATCTCCAATATAGCCGACATTGGGGGCATGACTAGAAGTGAAAGGATCTACTCCCCCAAGGACTTACAAGAAGATGCCCCCAAAAATAAAGAAAAAAATAAACAGACCGAAGAAAAAGAAAATAAAGAATCCAAGGAGGAGACCGAGGAATTACTCCAGTTTATAAGGCAAAGCGAGTATTCCATTATTGACTAGCTCAATCATACACCTGCAAAGATAACCCTGTTATCTTTAATGATGAGCTCGAAACCGCATATAAATGTCCTGATGAAGGTCTTGAGCGAAGCGCATGTACCTCACACCATATCCCAAGAAAAGGTCGAGAGGATTGTCGGTCACATTACGGAAAGCGATCACCTCACCTTCACAGAGGAAGAACTCCCCCTCGAGGGGTCAAACCACAACAAGCCCTTGCGCATTTCCATCAAGTGCAAGGAGTATCTCATTGCCAAAGTTCTTGTGGATAATGGGTCATCCTTGAACGTGATGCCCAAGTGCACACTCGACAAGTTGACTATACAAGGAACCCGTCTACGCCCAAGCAGTACTATCGTTCGAGCCTTCGACGGGTCCAAACGGGAGGTAGTGGGGGAAATCAACCTGCCAATCCAAGTTGGACCCACTATCTTCAATGTCGATTTCCATGTAATGGATATTACTCTGGCATATAGTTGTCTCCTCGGCAGACCTTGGATTCATGACGCTAAGGCAGTACCTTCAACACTCCACCAAAAAGTCAAGTTCATAGTGGATGACAAGTTGGTCACGGTCCAAGCAGAAGACGATATCATGATCAGTGGACCGTCCACCCAACCTTATGTGGATGCGGCTAAAGAGGCCCTTGAAACATCTTTTCAAGCGCTCGAAATTGCCAGTGTAGAGAGACTTCCCAAAAACACAAAGGTAGCCTGTATGATGATGAAGCATGACTACCACCCTCGCCAAGGACTGGGGGCAGATTCCTAAGGGATGAGGGAACCCCCAGAATTCAAAGATAATCATTTTAAGTGTGGCCTAGGATATGACCCTACTAAGGGTTGAGCAGAAGGAAGAAAAGGGAAGTCTCCCCTCCGCACACTCAAACAAATATTTCGAAACGGAGGGATGCAGGCGTCAAGAGCTACCCTAGTCATTAGGAGATCTTTTCCTTCGCTTAAGGGATGTAAACCCAATGATTGTTAGAGATTATCCCCCGGGGCTAGCCCGACCCCCAAGCATTTTAGGGCACATATTCCCTTATTAATTAATAAAGAATACACTTCTTACTATCTGCTTCTCTTCTTGCTATTTCATGACTAGACTTCACAATAACCTTGTCTAAATAAATAAAAAATAAAAAGTGCGTCCAAGTAATCAACATTTACCATTGCCATTACAATCAAGCTGGTAGATTAGAAGCACAAAATAAGGTTTTACCTCACCATAAATAAAGTTGTGTTTCGCCAATATTGTGAAAAAAAAACACACACACAAAAAAGAAAAGAAAAATCCCAAAGAAGCCAAAGGCCAAAAGAAAAGGGAAAAATACCTGGTAGGAAACCCACTAAGGGGGCTACGCAAAAGATAGGGTCAACCCGTTAGGACACTCGAACAAAAACAAAGGGTAGCCTAGGCAAAAGTTAGGGTTATAAAATAAGGTCCGCTAGGATTCCCTAAACAAAAAGAAAAAGAAGGAACCTAGACAAAAGATAGGACCAAAACACAATATCCTAGTTCGAAAACCCAAAGGGCGATCTAGGGAAATCAACCAGCCATAAAAAGCAATGGAAATAGGCTAAGGCGCAAATTCAAACAAAAGAGAGAAAAATGCTTTCTTAGACAAAAGCTAAAACACCTAAGCCTAACCTTAGCCAACCATTCTTACAAAATCTTTTCTAAATAAAATCAACCGTCTAAAACACAAGTCGTTGAATTTACCCTTTACTTTTTTTCTCTTGACCCTCACAACATTATTCTAACAATTAGTTTGGGAATATGGAGGCGTATAGTCAACAAGAGGATTGAAACCCCTAAAGTGAAGAAAAAGGGACACCAACATGGCAAAGTGTGCTCTCCAAAAAAAAAAAAAAAAAAAAAAAAGAAAAGAAAAGAAAACAGAAAAAAGAGAGAAGAGAAAATTATTCTTTGGTCACGTTAAGTCCGGAACGGTACAGCCAAGTACAGCAGAAGAAAAAAAAATTAGAGGGCACCCGTCTCTACAAGACGCATCAGTTAATTCTTCTGAAAAACTAATGAAATAGGCATTATAGGACATCAAACATGAAAATATTGTATGCATAAAATGTTTTTGAACAAGGTCCTATTTTCTTCAAAAAAAAAAAACCTTCTAAAAATCGAGACTGTCGTCTCGTTCTCCCAGACCGCCGTCTCGATTCGCACTGAAACGAGACCATCGTCTCAACTTCTGAGACCGCCGTCTCGACTTGGACAAAAACGATACCGCCTTCTTGCTTGGCGAGAGGGTCGTATCGCCAGAAGCCAAAGTCGAGATCGCCGTCTCAAAGTTCCAGACAGCGGTCCCAAATCCCGTGAAACTGAGACCGCCGTCTCGACTTTCTAGACGGCGGTCCCGAATTCGAACAAAAATCCTATAAATAGGGGAGCCTTGTGGGGGTTTCAAACATTCTCTCTCACACTCTCACTCTCCTCTCTCTCATATTTGAGCATCCTACTACCAAAAATGCATAGAGGTGAATCTACCAGGAAGAGAAGGGGTTATGCTGGCCTAAGTTCCTCCACGGCCCCAACTCCACAAGATATGACTCAGCTTTCGCCCTAACACAAGGCCCGCCTAGAACATATTCAAGGGTACACTTGGCACCCCATGCTGAGGCTGGACTTCGGTATCCTCGCCGAGTTCGGTTGGGAAGATGAGGTATGCGCCCACCTCGACAGCATTGGATGGAGTTTCCTCCTCCAATCTCCCCCTACCCACGTCTACCCACAAGCAATGATGGAATTCCTCGCCTCCATCGCCTATTGCGAGCTCCCCGCCATGGTGTCGAGCCTCCCGCCGACGAGGATGGTGTCCTACTTTATGAACGGGTTGTACCGGGCAACGACCTTGGACGAGTTCAATATGTCTATTGGATTCGTCCGACCCGAGGATGTCCTAACTCGGGAATACCAGGACGCCATCTGCGAGCGCCCCGCTACCCTCACCGCCGACGAAATGTGGGAGGAACTCACGGGGATGCACACCTTACCATCCCTGCTAAAGGGCTCCGCACTCACTCCCGCCCTCCGCATTTGCCATAAGCTGCTGGCTGGGATTGTCCACCGGCGGAAGGAGAGTCAGGGTAAGGTCACCTACCCAGATCTCTTCACCCTCTACTGCATGAGCCAAGGGCGTCGGTGCAACCCCGACTACTTCTTCGTGAAGGCCCTTAAGGACTTCACGAGTCATCCCGTAGGAGCCATCCTCATGGCTCCCCTCATCACCTCACTGGTAGAAAAATGGGGGTGCAGCGGCAGGGAAGAACTGGCCTCCAACCTTTGACCCGAGACTATCAACGGGTCCATCCTGGTCAGCATGGGGATGCTGCTCCGCCAAGGGTCTCGGTTGATCCTCCACCCCTCACTGGACATAGCTCTGGATCTCCGGGACATAGTGGCAATGCAAGATCTCCCGACACCCTCGGATTTCCAGCAACAACAACAGCAACAGCAGCAGTACACGGACGACTTTGATGGCATCAACCGCAACCTCTACAGCTTGCGCCAACAATTCAACCATATGTCCCTAAGACAGGACATCTTCGACACAAGGATGGAGACATTCGGCCAGATACAAGAGGGAATAAGGCAAGACCTGGCGATATTCCGGCAAGAACACCTCGACGCAATCCGAGACCAGGCAGAATTTCAGAGGCACATGTACCGGCAATTACCTCCTCTCGGATCGTCTCCCGGCTCAAGTCCACCGTCTTAGGGATAGTACTCAAAAATAAATGTTGTAACCAAAAATTTTACCATAAATAAAAATTTTATTTCATTCATTTTTGCTCCCTTCCGAAAAAGTTAGCGTAGCAAAAAGAAACTATAAGTAAAAAGACCTACGCTCAATCCCAGAAAAGCCAAAATCCAAAATCCCGAGAAAAAATATATAACCGCGGAAAAAGGCAGGATAAAAAACAAAACAAGTCAATCACATTGACCAAGAATATTTTCGACGACCAGCAAAAGTCGAACAAAAAAATAAATAAGACTACCCGGCAGCCATCAAAGCCAGATAACCACCGGAAGAGTCAAAGAAATCCCCAGCACAAACCGGACGACCACTCCCAGAAAAGACAAAAGCAAAGACAAAAGAAAGTATCACAACACTGGCGCATGAGTTAGAGCAGTAAGCCGCCACCACAGCCAAAGGGTCAGCTACTGCAAGAAGGAGCATCCGGAGGCACTTAACCAGATGAGGGTTCGTACTCGTCAACCAAGGGGTCAGCTACCGCATCAAAGGAGCATCCTAAGGTTTCCCAACCGGCGCATGAGCTAGAGCGATGGCCGCCACCACCGGCGAGTCCTACAAAGTGGACTCAACACCGAGATGGGGGTGTGTACTCATCGAGCCTTACAAAGGGGGCTTACCGGACGGGAGTTCATACTCGTCAAACATCAGATGAGGGTGTGTACTCATCAAGCCTTACAAAAGGGGGCTTACCAGACGGGGGTTCATACTCATCAAACCAGATGGGGGTTCATTCTCATCAATCGAAGGGATCAGCTACCGTCAGAAGGAGCATCCTGGAGGCGCACAACTTCTTTCCCCAGAGGATCAACTACCGCAAGCCGGAGTATCCGAAGGGCAACCAGGCAAGAGGGTCAACTCCTTCACCCTCCAGCCGATCTTCTTGGCACAACAGGCCAATAATCGACTAGTCAGGTGAAGGGGGGGCAGCTGTAGACCCCAAATCTTGCCCAACCTCAAAATAAGAGCAAAAGACCTACTATTTGAAGATGGACGAAGCCTAAAAATCCACTAGGAGAGACTATTAGGCCCTATGTTAAAGTAGGAAGGATTTTTTGTACAAAAATAAGGATTTTCTGTACCAAAATAAGGATTTTTGCCTTCAGAAGTCGAGACCGCCGTCTAGCTTTTCGGGACCGTCGTCTCGCCATTGATGCAAGTCGAGATCGCTATCTCGTTTGGCGAGACGACCATCTCGCCACTTGCCAATGGCGAGACCCCCCTCCCGTTTGGCGAGAAGGCCTTCTCGTCACTTGAAAAGTCGATACCATCATCCCGAATGGCAAGAAGACCGTCTCGACCTTGCCAGTCGAGACCGCCGTCTCGACCTGATAGACACGAATCCCTATAAATAGTGAGCGCTCCCCCCCTCATTTCACACAGTTCTTCCACTTTCCCTTCTACACTTTCTTTAAATTCTCTTCTTGGAGTCCCTCCGAAACATTTTCAGAGTTTTTGAGTGTCTTAGAGAGCTTTTTATAGCGTTTCGAGAGCGATTTTCGGCGTTGTAAGAGCGAAGGGCTGCCAAAACGCACCCTATTTTCAAAAGAATTAATCAAAAAGCTTGCTTCGGAGGTTCTTTCACTCTCTCCCTCTCTTTTACTGTCTTTATTTTTATAATTAAATTGCATAATAGACATTAGGGCCATGTAGTCATTATTTTAATTTCGCAACTAAAAGGGTAAAAGCGTCTTTTCAAAAGTTTATCTATAAAATAACTGGCCCATCATAGGGAACCCGAAAGGGGCGTCGCAAGGGAACTAACGCTTCCCTTACACGTAACTAACTCCCTTACCCAACTCTGGTTTTAACGACCAAAGTTGGTTTTCAAAAACCAACGCCTTTTTTCTCCTTTTTCGATGTTTCCGGTAAAAACATCGGTGGCGACTCCATAAGAACCCTTTCAAAATAGTTCTTAGGTCAGCCTGGTTATCGGACGACCTAAGAACACCTTTTCGAAAACCTCGCCCTTAGGTTCAGCCCGGTTATCGGACAACCTAAAGGCATTGTAACATCACCCATAAAAACACGAAAAATGGAAAAGTCGGAACCATCGCGTCGCTCCGACCGCCTCTTTTTTACTGCGGCGAAATTCCCTTATCTCTTTACTTTTCAAGTGCTCTATTATATTATCTTTTAACCGGTAAAATCTTATGAAAAATTTTAAAGGGAAAATTTTTATAAGAAACCAATTCACCCCCCCCCCCTCTTGGTTTTTGTCTTAATGCAAACATTCTGTTACGCGATACCAACAAGATTTCTCATGCAGTAAATAGGCATAATCGTAACATGAATATTCATTAATAAAGATGATAAAATACCTTTCCTTTTCTAAAAGATGTAACATCCAAAGGCCAAAAAATGTTAGTGTGCACAATTTCAAGAAGTTGACTACTTCTTCTAACTCCTTTGTTTGTTTTCCTTTCATACAATCCACACAAATATTTATATCAATAAAATCTAGATCTAAAAGAATTTCATTCTTTATTAATGTTTCCATCCTTTGTCTAGAACTGTGACTCAAATGTTTTTGCCACAAGAAAATAAAACATTTTTGTTAGACAAATGACATCTAGAGGGAGGTGAATAGATATACAAATTAAAAATTTATTTAAGATGTCCAATAATTTGTTAATTCAATTTTAATTATTAGATTAAATATAGATAAAGCGGAAGCGATAAAATAATCAAAGAGATATAGGGAAAGATAAAAGTACACAGTAATTTATACTGGTTTAGGTCAAGTCAACCTTACATCTAATTCTCTGTCACCTCTAATACGAGAGAGACAATCCAATTCACTATCTTTAAAATTCAGTTTACAAATTACAATCAACTTTGCAGAAGAACTATTAAACAGTAAACTAATTAAAAAGATAAACACCTCTCCAGAATCCCACTAGAGATGAACACCTCCTCTAAACAAATCAAAGGATGAGCACCTCCTCTAAACAAATCAAAGGATGAACACCTCATTTAAACAAATCAAAGGATGAAACACACCTTTCAAGAATCTCACTTGAGATGAACACCTCCTCTAAACAAATCAAAGGATGAACACCTCCTCTGAAAAAATCAAAGGATGAATAGTTCCCACAAAGGAAACCCTAACTATAAGAATTTCAACAAGAACAATCACACCTGATAATGGAGACAACAAATTGTAGAAGCATGTAGAATGATATCTCCAAGAACAAGTGTGATGAACAATGAAAGCACAGAAGACAACAGGGAAAATGTTTTCTTAGAAAATATAAAAATGTTTTTGTTGCCTTGCTCAGAATGATTTTCTCAAAATTGTGTATTCAAATTTGAAAGTGATCCTAGCAAAGATCTCATTGATTTGATGAAGTCAAAGATAAAGTCAAGGGTCAACTCTGCAGCAGTCAAACAAGTCACTCAGAACAATGGAGCTGAAGACTTAGTGTGTCTTAACAGAAAGCTTAGGTAAAACCACTTTACCTTTTCCACTGCACAAAGCTTCTTCATTCATTTTGCAAAATGCCTCAAAAACAGTTTTTAACAAATCAAAAACAAAAGCATTTTGGCAAAGAATTTTCTTAAACAAGTTATTAACTGATAAAGGTTTGAAAGAATCAATTTAAAACACTTAGAATGTTTTAAAAAGTGTTTTTACAATATTTTAATCGATACAAACTTCTTTTAATCGATTAAAACTCTTTATGACCGATTAGAATTCGAATATAATAGGTCAGAATGCAATATAATCGATCAGATCTTAAATATGAGCGATTAGAATTATTTTAATCGATTAAAACACGTTTCAATCGATTAAAATCACTTTGGATGTCAGTATGATCGATCAGAATGAGATTATGACCGATCAGAGTTGGATATGATCGATCAGAATTGAATTATGACCGATCAGATCTATTTCAATCGATTAAAACGTATTTCAATCGATTAAAATAACTTAGAAAATCTTTTCAATCGATTAAAACAAACTTTCAATCGATTAAAATGACTTGAAAATATATGTGCGGTTTTTCAATCGATTGAAACGACTTTATATCGACTAAAATAACTTGGAAAGTTTTATAAGAAGGTTTTTAAACAAATCAATCGATTAATACGTGATTCAATCGATTGTTTTATACTTAGAAAATGTTTGTAAAACGTTTTAAGCTGATAAAAACGTGGTCGTATCAACTAAAACATTTTACGTTAAAGATCAAGAACGCATTAATGGGTTGAAAGGACTTTTAACAGATTGTAACGGCTATTTCAACGATTAAAACAAACTTTCAACAGATTAATTAATGCGACAGATTTGAAAATACTCTTTTATAAACAGATTTGCTTGAAACTTTGAGATATAGATCATACATCAGTTTTTACACAATTCAAGCAATCAATACAAGCAACTATTAGCATTTTTCAAGAAAGATACACAAGCTGTTTTTGTGAACTTCTTTTGAAATCTTTCTTGAGGCACTTTGCATCCTTGAAGAAGAAACTTACTGTGGATTGGTGTAATCCGGTTTGAGCTTTCTAAGTCTCTTCTTTGTAAATTCTTTTTCATTACTTTGTATTGTGTTGTACACTGGAATTTGGGTACAAGTTTTCTGCAATTGTTGTAGAAAGTTGCCAAGAAGCTGGAATTTGGTTCTTGGTGGAAAGGTTAAAGCAAGAGCTGGAATTTGGTTCTTGTGTGTGGTGCACTGGAATTTGGGCACTTGGTTTCTCTGCTGGTTGGAATTTGGTTGCGAGAGGTTTCCAAGAGCTGGAATTTGGTTCTTGGTGGAGAGTTAGAATAGGTGTAAGAGGGAGAGTCTGTAAAACATCTATTCTAGTGGAACCCAGTTGGAATTTGGTAAGATGCTGGACGTAGCCCTGGTATTGGGTGAACCGAGTATAAAATTACAGGTGAAATCTTTCCTAACCTTTCTCTCTTTAATTTACTGCTGCTGCACTTAAAGCTGTTTGATTGCTTTGTGATTTGTGAATTGATAAGTAATCTTAATTTTCGGATTAGATAATCTGTGTATTGCGAAAAACTTTCAAAAATCAATTCACCCCCCTCTTGATTTAAAACTACTTTTCTAACAATTGGCATCGGAGCGAGGTGCTTGAAAGTTAATCAAGTTACTTCGATCCATGGCATTTTACGAGGAGCGTGCATTGATAGACCTCCACTTGTTGAGTGGAGCAGTTACCTATATTGGAAAATAAGGATGAAAATCTTCATTGAATACTGTTAGTATAAATGCTTGGAATGTTATTGAACAGGAAATTGATATTGCTAACGAGAATTCAAGATGATTGTATTGCCAAGAATATCATCTTATCTGCCCTTAACAAAGATGATCTTTTCGGGATTGCACACTGCTATAGCTGCTGCACAAATGTGGAAGATCCTTGAAAAGACCTATGAAGAAGCACCAGAAATATGCTTGATGGTCAACTCGGAATCATCAAAAACCGGTGTAAGTTCTGAATCTATAAACTATAGCTCATTACAAGATGCTTTCTTTGAAATACATGAAGTAGCAAAGAAATTAGAAGCTGAAAACGAGAAAATTGAAAAGCATGAATAGGTTACTAGAAAACAAGATCATTATTCTTGAAAAGAAAATAATTGATGAAGAAAAGTTAGAATTAGAAAATAATGCTGATTGCATGTGTAATGTTGAAGATTGCAAAAGCTGTCACGAGTTACGAAACAAGTATCATACCTAGTAAAAACTTCATCTAAATTAGCACAAGGAAAGAATAATCTTGATAAGATACTTGATTCCCAAAAGTTAGTTATTGAACGTGGTGGTATAGGTTATACACCGACCATTGGAAAGAAAACCAGAGCTTTCAAAAATTATTTTGCATATAGTAAAACAGTTTCATCTCCATTTATTAAATGTTTTTCTTGTATGAAAAAGGGTCACTACGTTAAATACTTGCGAGAATTAAGAAATATGCGGTACCCAAAGGAAGAATGAAATGGGTTCCAAAGATTAATTCTTTTCAAATAACATGATCAGGACCCGATAATTATAAAGGGTACGAGAAAAATACTTAATTGTTTTGCGGGAACAAGTGCGGGAATCCCTTGAAGATCAGAGACTGCGAAACCAGGTTACGTGTATTTAAATTAATTGTTTTAATTGATATAAACCAATATTAATCGATTGAAATAACTTACCAGTACCATTTTAATCGATTGAAATGTCGAAATAATCGATTAAATTGTTCTCGAGAATGTTGGTTTAGTCGTTTTAATCGATTAGAATAAATTTATATCAACTAAAAACACTTAGGATCAAAATTAATCGATTCATTTATGTTTTAATCGATTTAAATACTGGTGATATTTTTTATTACATTACGTACCTTACAAATCGATTCTTTCATAAAACAAATCGATTAATTCACTTGTAGATGTTTTCAACTCTAATGACAAGAATCAAATTAATAGATAATGAGTTGATTAATCAATTGATTAGGATCTGTAAACAAGACTTATAACATCTAATTGAAGTTTGACGGGGAAATTCAAAACAAAAACTCGATTGTCTATTATCTGCAATAAATCTTTAAAGATTTCTTTGACCAAATCAACATTATTCCCAAGAACAAATTAAGCTGATTCACCCACTATCACGTAAATTGTGTCGCACATGCTTTGAACGGATCTTTAATTAGAAACTAAGACTAGTGGAATAAATGTGGGAAAGTTATTGCCGATTGAAATACTGCAAACTTTACATGTAGGAAAGTTATCCATAGATGAAAATGTTATTTTATCCTTACATGGAATGCTTTGCATGGTAATACACTAAAAATCAAAGAAATTATCAAAGAATAGTCTGTAACTTTTCTTATAGACACTAGTTACAAAAAGGTCAAAGCTGTTAGGATTGAAAACATAGTTTATCAAAGATTTTTTAATAATTGTTTACGGTAATAAGTTATTGATTACTAGGAAATCCAATAAACACATGTTTTCATTAAATTTCTTGATATTACATTGCAATATATTTGAAATAATTTTGAGCATGCATTGGTTCAAAACTCTTGGTGAAATTCATTGAAGCTGTGCAACCTCGATAATTTGCTTTAATCATCAATGTCACGAGGTGACACTATAAGGGAACCAATGCTGGAACGACAATTCAAGAATTGAATAACGTGGTACAGGGAATGTATGTTTTATGGTCGATACGAGGATAAATTTTATATTGTTTTAGAATTACGGATTCATTGTCATCACTAGTTCTACTGTGTATGCATTACTAATCATTGCCCACTCTACCAGAATAAGTTTTTGTTAATCACTTGTGCATATGATACCATTGGAAAACAACAAAGTTAAAAATGACTCATTCTTCAAAAGATAATGATAGTTGGTTCACTATAAGTGAGAATAACACCCATCATACTACATTAATAAAAATACGGTTATTTGCTTGGATGATGACAACTGCGAGGGTTCAAAATGGGTTTTTTAGGAATAAAATGGATGAAAATGGCATAATCACAAGAAATAAAGCCAGATTAGTTGCTAAAGGGTACAATCGGCAAGAAGGGATAGACTTTGATGAAACATATGCTCCGAGTTGCTAGGTTAGAAGGCTGTTAGATTACTTGCTTGCCTATGCTTCTATTAAAAATTTCGAGGTTGTTCCAAATGGATGTCAAAAGCGCTTTCTTGAATGGATATTTGAATGAAGAAGTTTTTGTCACTCAACCACACGGGTTTGAAGATCATATTCATCCAGAATATGTTTACGAGGTTGAAGAAAGCCCTGTATGGTCTCAAACCAGCCCCAAGGCAATGGTATGAAAGGTTAAGTAACTTTCTTATCTCAAAGGGCTATCATAGAGGTTTGGTGGACAAAACTTTGTTTCTAAAGAAAGCTGAATAATGATATAATTCCGGTTCAAGTTTATGTTGATGACATCATATTTGGTGCTACTAATGAGACTTTATGCAAAGATTTCATGAAAGACATGCGGGGTGAGTTTGAGATGTCAATGATGGGGGAACTTAATTACTTCCTTGGACTGCAAGTCAAACAACTTCAAGAAGGAAGTCTTCTTCATCAATCAAAGTCTTGCACTGAACTGCTGAAGAGATTTGAAATGGAACAACTGCAAGGAGGCATCAACACCTATGTCAACAAACTGCTACCTTGATTCGATGAAAAAGGGAAATCTGTTGATGAAACCAAATATAGGGGGCTTATTGGTTCTTTACTTGTATTTAACAGCTATGCAGACCGACATTATGTTCGATGTATGCGTATGTGTGCCAGGTTCAATCTGCACCAAAGAGTCTCACCTTCTGCTGCAAAAGGATCCTCAAGTATCTCAAGGGGACTTTAAATGTTGGGTTATGGTATCCAGGTGAGTCTAAAGCTGAATTTAGTTGGATATTCGACTACGATTTTGCGGTGCTGTAAACTTGACGGAAAGAGTACCAGTGGCACTTGTCATCTCCTAGGAAGCGAGTCTAATCTCTTGGCACGACAAGAAGCGATCATGTGTTGCATTGTCTACAGCTGAAGCGAGAATATATTCTTCTTGGCGATTCTTGTGCTCGATCTCTCGGATAAAACAGCGACTTGAGGATTACGGTTTAACCCTCGGGAAAATCCCTCTCTTATGCGATAATACCGGTGCCATAATGCTAACTAAAAATCCAATTCAACATTCTAGAACAAAGCATATAGAAATAAGGCATCATTTTATTAGAGATCATATTCTAAAAGGTGATTGCGAGATCTTTTTTATAGAAACTGAAAAACAACTAGCGAGATATTTTCACAAAACCCCTTGCTAGTGATAGGTTTTTCAAAATTCGCACTGAGTTAGGCATCTTAGACGCATCAAACATTACTTAGAGTGCAAGTCTGGTTGTTTTAGTCAATAATAACACCTTTTAATCGGTTAAATAAACTAAACAACAAATTGCATTACTTTTTTAATCGATTTAAAGTTGAAATAATCGATTGTTTTTTTCTAAAAATTCATGTTTTCAAAATCTTAAATGTTTTAATCGATTAAACCTTTCTTTCAATCGATTAAAATCATTTACCAAGAACATTTTAACCGATTATACTCTGTTTTTAATCGATTTTTATTACGGGAAGAAAGATTAAAGGCTTTAGTTAATGGTGCATTCCTGTAACATGCTACTAAAGCGTGATTCCCTTATCTTTACACGTGTTAATTGTATTCATTACAAACGTGTTAATGGAGATAAGTTTGAATCAACTTTAATTGATTCTTTTCATGAGTGAAATATTGATTCACTTTGTATTTTCAAAAATTTGAGCATATTTTTTCGAAACCTTACATTTTATTCTTTTCTCTTCTATTCCCTATTTTTGATGAAGTCAAAAGGGGAGAAATAGTTGCATCACTTTAAGATAAATTTAAGTGCAACAATTTAGGGGGAGAAATAAGTTTTAGGGGAGAAACAAAACTTTATTACATTCTTATATTTCTCACCTAACTGCATTATCAAGTGACTTATTTTGCGAGATTGTTTTTTCAAAATGGTGTTTGTCTTCATCAAATAGGGGAGACTGAAAGTGATCCTAGCAAAGATCTCATTGATTTGATGAAGTCAAAGATAAAGTCAAGGGTCAACTCTGCAGCGAGTCAAACAAGTCACTCGAGAACAATGGAGTTGAAGACTTAGTGTGTCTTAACGAAAGCTTAGGTAAAACCACTTTACCTTTTCCATTTGCACAAAGCTTCTTCATTCATTTTGCAAAATGCCTCAAAAACAGTTTTTAACAAATCAAAAACAAAAGCATTTTGGCAAAGAATTTTCTTAAACAAGTTATTAAGCTGATAAAGGTTTGAAAGAATCAATTTAAAACACTTAGAATGTTTTAAAAAGTGTTTTTACAATATTTTAATCGATACAAACTTCTTTTAATCGATTAAAACTCTTTATGACCGATTAGAATTCGAATATAATAGGTCAGAATGCAATATAATCGATCAGATCTTAAATATGAGCGATTAGAATTATTTTAATCGATTAAAACACGTTTCAATCGATTAAAATCACTTTGGATGTCAGTATGATCGATCAGAATGAGATTATGACCGATCGAGTTGGATATGATCGATCAGAATTGAATTATGACCGATCAGATCTATTTCAATCGATTAAAACGTATTTCAATCGATTAAAATAACTTAGAAAATCTTTTCAATCGATTAAAACAAACTTTCAATCGATTAAAATGACTTGAAAATATATGTGCAGTTTTTCAATCGATTGAAACGACTTTATATCAGCTAAAATAACTTGGAAAGTTTTATAAGAAGGTTTTTAAACAAATCAATCGATTAATACGTGATTCAATCGATTGTTTTATACTTAGAAAATGTTTGTAAAACGTTTTAAGCGATAAAAACGTGGTCGTATCAACTAAAACATTTTTCGTTAAAGATCAAGAACGCATTAATGGGTTGAAAGGACTTTTAACAGATTGTAACGGCTATTTCAATAGATTAAAACAAACTTTCAACAGATTAATTAATGCAGCAGATTTGAAAATACTCTTTTATAAACAGATTTGCTTGAAACTTTGAGATATAGATCATACATCGGTTTTACACAATTCAAGCAATCAATACAAGCAACTATTAGCATTTTTCAAGAAAGATACACAAGCTGTTTTTGTGAACTTCTTTTGAAATCTTTCTTGAGGCACTTTGCATCCTTGAAGAAGAAACTTATCGTGGATTGGTGTAATCCGGTTTGAGCTTTCTAAGTCTCTTCTTTGTAAATTCTTTTTCATTACTTTGTATTGTGTTGTACCTGGAATTTGGGTACAAGTTTTCTGCAATTGTTGTAGAAAGTTGCCAAGAACTGGAATTTGGTTCTTGGTGGAAAGGTTAAAGCAAGAGCTGGAATTTGGTTCTTGTGTGTGGTGCCTGGAATTTGGGCACTTTGGTTTCTCTGCTAGTTGGAATTTGGTTGCGAGAGGTTTCCAAGAGCTGGAATTTGGTTCTTGGTGGAGAGTTAGAATAGGTGTAAGAGGGAGAGTCTGTAAAACATCTATTCTAGTGGAACCCATTGGAATTTAGGTAGAGTCCGGACGTAGCCCTGGTATTGGGTGAACCAGGTATAAAATTACCGGTGAAATCTTTCCTAACCTTTCTCTCTTTAATTTCTGCTGCTGCACTTAAACTGTTTGATTGCTTTGTGATTTGTGAATTGATAAGTAATCTTAATTTTCGGATTAGATAATCTGTGTATTGCGAAAAACTTTCAAAAATCAATTCACCCCCCCTCTTGATTTAAAACTACTTTTCTAACAAAATTTTGTACTCAAGTTCTATGTTTTGGTTTTTCATCAAAATTCATTTATATAGGAAAATAGCATTGAACATGTTAGAATAAAAATAAAAAATGGTCGTTGCTTAGTAATTAATTCGTAAAGAAAAATCAGGATGTTTTCAACAGCTATAATCTTTCAAAAATGGATATATTTTTCAAATTTGGAGTGTCATAATCGATTATGTTACTTGTATAATCGATTATGATAGAGGCAAAATTGATTTTTCATTTCTGATGCACCATAATCGATTATGATACTTATATAATCGATTATGATACTTATATAATCAATTATAATAGAGAACTTTTGAAAAAAATTGCTTCATTTGCTTGACATAATCGATTATGAACCTCTCATAATCGATTATGACAGATGAAAAATGTCATAATACGAAATTGTTTCACACTTGTGTTTTGGAGGCTTATGCATAATACCACTTTATCGGCTTGTACCTCCATATTCAGTATTCTAAGATTCTATCTAGTCTCTGGGCTTGCATAAATCTTGAATAGTGTTGACTTGAATCTTCATCAAAATCATCTTCTTCAGAATGTAGAGAAATGCTTCACATTGTTATCAATCTCCCTCATAGTGCTTTCAATTTTTGTTCACTAAATTGTGATCGGTGTCAACATTATGATGTAATGTCATAAGTGTTTCAACATGCAAACCATTTAAATTCAATTTATATAAATCATCACAAAGAATATCAATACTAATAAGATGATTATGCTTAAATAAAGTAAAACATCTATTACCAAAAATAAAAGTATATATAGTAACACAAATTTAGATAATGAAACCAAACTTCTAGATAAACTAAATGCATAAAGTGTTTCTAATAAATTTAAATGATGACCACTAGAACTTTCACTCTATTCCCCTTGAATACAAGCTTTTCATTTTCTCTTATGGTTTGGATTGTAAGAAATTCTTTTCATTTTCCTTCTTGGTAGAGAAAGCCAAGATTGTAGAGAGGCTGGAAAGTTATGATAACAAGGTGGCTAGATCATTGGTTGGAGGACCTTCTAATGGGAAAGCCAAGACTAAGTAAAGGAAGCCATATTTTAGACCACAATCGAGTGAAAGAGGTCCAACCCATTCTCAACCGTAGTAGTATCAGCCATCTAGAGAGTACCAATGTTACAAGCATGGTGGAAATTACCTTATCAAATGTTTTATTAATAGGGCCTAGAGCGAAGATGTTATGTTTGTCAACGAGACATATACTAGAGAGTAGGGGAGTGACTTCTCCTAGTAGTTCCTAACAAGCTAAAAGAGAGGACAAATGGTCACAAGTAACAGGGAGTGTTTTTGCCATGACTAAAGTAGAGGCAACACAATTAGACAACTTGGTGCAAGGTGTGTTTACTGTAAATGGTAAAATATCTTAGAGTATTGTTTGATTCTATAGTGACATACTCCTTTGTGTCAATTGTTTGTGTAAAGAAGTTAGGCTTGTTAGTTGTTTAAGTTGCTAGTTTCTACACTAGCTTCAGGAATGGTGTCAACTTCTTTAGTGTGTATTGGGTTATTGTGGTGATTGAAAGACTCATATTTAAGGTTAACTTAATTTACTTATCCTTTTAGGACTTAAACATGATCTTGGGAATGGATTGGTAAATCACCAATCACATTCTCATAAACTGTGGGCAATAGAGAATTGTCTTTCATAATCCTTTGAAATGAGAGTTATTGACAACACAATAAACATGGAGTGAGATGAAGGAAGGAGCAAGGTGTTTTGTTATTCTAACACATATGGTGAGAGTTAGATATGTGATGTACTAGTGGTGAGGGAGTTTCAAGATGTTTTCTCCAAGAGAGAGGGATAATTTTCTCTTGACATGGTACAAGGGACAAGGCCAATGTCAATGACTCCACATAGGACGACTCCGACTAAGTTAGTGGAGTTGAAGTGGAGGAATTGTTAGAGAAGTAGTGTATCAAACTTAGCGTGTCACCGTGGGAAATTTAGTCTTGTTAGTGAGGAAGAAAAATGAGTGATCCAGATTGTGTGTGGATTAGTGGTAGTTGAATAAATTAACCATAAAAAACAAGTATCAATTATTGAGGATTGATGATATGATGACCAATAACATTGAGCAACAGTTTTCTCCAAGATAGACTTGAGGACTGGAGAGCATCATATCAATGTGAAGGCTAAAGATGTTCAGTAGACAATCTTTTGTTCTTGGTATGACCATTATGAGTATGTAGTGATGTCATTTGGAGTGACAAATGCCCCAACCCTGTTCATGGATTGCATGAATAAAATTTTTCATCCCTTATTGAACAAGTTTGTGTAGTCTTCATAGACGACATTCTTATTTATTTCATGACTCATAAGGAATTTGAAGAGCACTTGATGACAATGTTAGGTATTTTGAGGGAGAAGTATTCATATGTAAAATTGTCTAAATGTAAGTTCTAGTTAGCTACAGTGCAATTCTTGGGCATGTCATATCAGCCTAGGAGATTTTATTGGATCTAACTGAGGTGGAAATGATACTTTAGTTATTGAGATTAGAAGTTTTGTAAGCTTAACTAGCTATTACAAGAGGTTCATTAAAGAATTATCTAAGATTATGGCACCCTTAACGAAGTTAACCTATAACAAAGATTAGTCTTTTGCTTGAATGATTAAATGTGAGTAGAGTTTTCTAGATTTAAATTATAGATTGAGTAGTTCACTAATCTTGGTGCTTTCTAATATAGGGAAAACTTTTGAGGTTTATTATGAAACATTACACTAAGAGCTTGAATGTGTGAGCTTAAATGTGTATAGGTGTAAGAAAGAAGGGTGGTGGTTTATGCTTTTACGTAATTGAAGACTTTTGAAACGAATTACCTCATCACACTTTAGAACTAGTAAATAACGTGTACTTAAACATTATCTCTATGGTATTCAGATCTTTATATACAATGATGATAAGATTTTTTTTTTTTTATGAGAGGATAAAAGGATAAGAAACTTCCATCACAATTCATCTCATTTTATTATATAAATATGTTTAATGTGTCATTTTGATAAAAAGTAATTAGCTAAAACAATATATCTTAAAATAAAGATAAATTATATTTTTAACTAAATTTTAGTTTGAACATTTTAATTAAATAATATCATGATTTGAATTATCTGACTACTATTATATAATTAATTCAAAGTTTTAATTAAACTCTATAAATATTAACATCATGTCCAACGTTAATAAAATTACTTGACTTAAATTTACTTAAATTGAAACTACTAACAAAATCTCTTGATTTGTCCATTAGGTTTTAAATATTTTTTATTTTAAAAAAACACATTTTAAGACATTAATCCGTTTATCTAGGATACACAATAAATAACTCAACTAATGACATGTTCAAAATATATTTGATTCTGGTGATCGAAACAACATGAACTTCAAAATGGAGAAAGAATGTTGTCATCTGAAACAAATTTCCATATAGACAAAGCCATTCATCAATGGGAATTTAGGTAATAAAGTATTTAAATTGAGAAAAATAAATGAAGTAACCTTCATAATTAAAATTAAACAATTATATGCTCAAATAGAGCCCACTGTAATTGTCATTTTTTCAGTACAGACTAATCTCAGTTAATCAATAAATTTTCTTGCTATGTTGTAATATAGTGATAAGATTTTTTTTTTTTTAGATATTTTGAGGATAATTTTATTAACAGTGTGACATTAGTTCATATAAACTTTATTTTATAGCCGATGAAATATTTATAAAATAAAAATACTCCATTTCAAAGTTTAAAAAATCATATTAATTAGTATTTTAAATTCTAATTGAAATATTAAATCTTTCCTTCAAATCTTAATATATATATATATATATATATATATATATATATATATATATATATTAATATAAAAAAAATCATGTAGGCTGATCTAAAAAGTAAACAACTTATGTGAATTTTGTTGAGGATTTTTTAATATATATGAAGTAAGAATATTTTAGAAAAATCTAAGATTCCTGAAAGTAATTTTTAATTTTTCCATGAATAGGTTTGAGAAATCAATGACTCATAAATATTTAAATTATAATTAGTGAGAATTCACAAATTTTTGTAAAATAATAACAAGTAATTTTTAAAACATAAAATTTACCAAAATATTAAAAATAAAAACTATATAATAATACGTACATAAAAATGATTATAGAATAAATATCATGTATATATGTTAATATAAATTACGTTTCTCACCTTTGAAAATAAGTTGGAATAGACATATTTATGACAGTTTAAAAAACATTATTTATGAAAATAGTTTTCACATACCAAACACCACTGAAGATCATTAAATGTAAAATGAGATGAGCAGAGCATTATGCTATAAATGAGAAGCGTTTTGAGTTTGCCCTATGACGTGGTGAGGCTTTTGTGAAGGCCGTGGCTCCATGGATCGAACCAGAACCCGGTTCAAATCTCCGCCATGACAGTTCTTCCCATTTTGCCACGTAAGATTACACGTGGCATTTTTTCTGTGACAATTTTGTCCTCCCTCCTTTTAAATACTCTGTTCTGCTTTCTCCGTATTTCTTTATCCTCTCGTCTCGCCGTCTCCTGCACGAAATCTATAACTTCACGCAACCGAACACATTCTTTCCTCAAAACTAACCTTGTCGCCGGCAACATACTCATCGGAAAATTCAACAGCCGTGAAATGTGGTGGCTGATGATCTTGTATGAAAACTCTAACCGTATCTTGTAGTAGTACAAATACAATTACAAACCCTAAGCAAAAGCAACTTTACTTAGCATAGTTTTCAAGTTATTCCATGCTTCTTCTAGTAAGCCCCAGGCTGATTATTATCTCTATATAATAATAATAATAATAAGGGGAAGAAGAGAAAATTAAAGAGACTTACTCTGATTTCAGCGTCTACAGTTTTGGCAGAACATTTATTTTTATTTTTTTTATTTTTATTTTTTCTGACTTTCTTCCTCTCCTAATTTTTTTTAAATTGAAGGCGGAGAATCGAGAAAGGTGATTGCGAGAACTTCAGAGGTTTAATTACTTTTTACACAGTTCTGCCAGTTCTGAGTTCTTGAGTTCTAACTCCTATAAAAAATTAAGCTCAAGAATCGGAAATGGAAAAGATGAACAAGTGAGAGAGCCGCTCTGAGAGTTTGTCGCCGTCATCGTGATGCCTTTCCCAATGAAAATTCAACCAATCGATTCTCAGGTGCCGTCCGATGTGACGCGACTCGAGATGGCCAAGCCGGTTGTGAAATCGCGCCTGAAGCGGCTTATCGAGCGCCAATTCTCCGGTGTTCTGAGAAATTCAGCGCCGGAGAAGATCGCCGGGGGAGAGGAACCACATAACGGCTCCAGTGATTTTGAGCCGAGCTCTGCGTGTTTGGCGAAAATGGTGCAGAGTTTCATAGAGGAGAGTCATGAGAAGCACACCGCATCACACCGCAACCGCTGTAACTGCTTCAATCGGAACTACGACGATAGTTCTGACGAAGACTCAAACTCGCTCGGTGGTTTCGGTGACTCTAATTACTCTTCCGGCGGCGAGGCATGCGAAACTCTCAAGGTAAACTGTGGTTTAGAGGGTTGTATTTGAAAATGGAAGCAGAGATAATAAAAAGTCTGAAATGCGTTTTTATGTTTTGGACAGGGTTTGGTGGCATGTGCGAACTTGGGGGAGAGAAATTTGCTTGCGGACACTGCAAAGATAGTTGAGAAGAATAAGATATCCAAGCGGAAGGACACTTTCTGCAGAAATATAGTAACCGAAGGATTGTTAATCCTTGGATACGATGCGTCGATTTGCAAATCTCGTTGGGAAAAATCTCCCTCTTATCCATCGGGTACTTTTTATCTCCCCTTTTATCCATTGGAACTTCTTTTTTTAATTCTGGAATCTATGAATTTTGTTTAAGAAGAGTTTAATTGCGTGAAAATTAAATCAGCTTAAAATTTTGTTATACTCAAGGATTTAATTTAATTGACTGATTTCGTGCAGGGGAATACGAATACATAGATGTGAACATGGAAAAAGATAGAATTCTAATTGATATTGATTTTAGGTCAGAATTTGAAATTGCTCGATCCACCAAGGCGTATAAGACTATTCTCCATAACCTTCCTTTCATATTTGTGGGCACGTGCGATCGGTTGCAGAACATCGTGACTATCGTGTCGGAGGCTGCGAAGCAGAGTCTAAAAAAGAAGGGAATGCACGTGCCGCCGTGGAGAAGAGCTGAATATGTGAAAGCGAAGTGGCTCTCCCCTTACACGCGAATTACTTCCTTCAAAGAAGAGAAGGAAGAACAACAGTTTTTGAAACAAAAGTTAGTCACTTTTGAAACTGAAGATTCAGGCGAAGATAACACCGCGGTGATCGAATGGAAGCCACCGGAGCTGAAGCCCAAGGGCTCACCTTCTGGTGTCAAGGTAGTGACTGGTTTGACAGTGGTTTTTGAGGATGATAACCCATAAAATTTTGTTTTTTTTTATTCGGCTTTTTTTTTTTTTTCTTCAATTGGCTGAGTATTAAAATCTATATGACTATAACTGTAACAGTGGTCTGTGACTTCTATCCCCTTCTGTTTTTTTTTTCCTTATGTAAGGGATGGATTTTACTAATATCAATGAATAAAATAAAGTTGAAATATAGTAGTGATATATTGATGAATTTTCTATGATCATGTTTGGTTATAATTATCTATTATTCAATTTCTGAGTTTGGTGCGAAGTAGGCTTGAATTCTGGTTTGTCTTCTTTACTTAAAAAGAAAAAAAAATATTAGTTGATGATGAAGAAATTTGTTAGTGCAGTTTTAGGTGCCTTGGTGAAGAAATAATAATAATGGAATCATACGTTACCATGGTTTGTTTACCTTCCCCCAAATCCATAGTTTACGCAATGCAATTTTGAATCCTTTAGCACTTCAGATTAGCTTAGTTGGCCTTTTCTTTGTGTTTCTTGTGTTGCAGTTTGGCATGCTTCTTTAGTTCAAAAGGAAAAAAATATACAGCCACAATAAGTATAAAATAATGTTTACAATATTAATCTTCCATTAATTTTTGTGGCCGATTTAATCATCTTCCATGTTCATCATAATTAACATACATGCACCAAAATTGTTTCTTTTTTGGTGAAAAAAAAATTAAAATCATTTAAACAAAGTTACACACAATCACTTTTTCATGATTACAAATATTACTTTAGAACCACTCACTTGTTTCAAACTTATGTTACACTAATCAGGGTGTGTGTATTTTGTATGCCTATTATATTAAAATATTATAATTTCAAAAAATATAAGAATGATATTTTTAACTATTAATTTAAAAAAATATAAAAAATAAATATATTGCAATAATGATTTTGAAATAATTATGAGAGGGTCTCTTTAGTAATTCTATTATATATATAAAAAAATTGTTTTATTTTATTACACTAAACTAACTTTTAGAATATTAAAAATAAATAATTTTATAAAAATGATTTCCAACATTTACCATCGTTTACAGTGGAAACATAGTATGTTATTTTTTTCCTGGAAAAAGTTATATCATTATAAAATTTTTATTTAATAAATAATAAAATTATTATAAAAAATGTATTTTTAAATGATAAATATAGTAATTAAAATAATATTTGGCTTCATTATAAATCAATTGAAACATTATTTTTATAATGTCAAAATTCATATAATATCATTCTATCTTTATTTTTTTATTAAGTTAATTATTTTGTATTTGTATTTTTCTTTTTATGGTCAGAAATTTTAATCATACTTACATTGTAAATAATTTTAGTGTGAGAGGATACTTTATTTTTACTCTTTTTTTTCACTCTACTCTTTTCTTTTCTTCCCAATCTTATTATGTTTGTACATAGTGTTTTTATTCTTTATTTGAATGAGAGAATAGATTATAAAAAGAAAATAGAAAAATAAATAAATGAAGAAAAAAATTATTGAAAATAAATTTATTTATATTAAAAAATTTAAATTTAAATTAATTAAATTATCATTTTTAGCTATTATTATTTTTTAACGTATTTTAAAAAATATCATATAATCAATTTTATATTTTAAATAATTAATTATATTATATATTGTTATAAAATGATTAATTTTTTCTTGAAAAATTAAGCTCTGAATGCATTTCCTCTAGGCTTGGACTTTATTTTGTCGTTTGCGTGCCTCGTACCAAATCAAGTATTGTTTTCAGACTTGAAACAAGATGGTGAGTATGTATTATTTTACTACAATTGCTGAAAAATTTGTGCTGTGTATTTTAGCCGCGTAATAGTTAATCTACTTATAATAATTAATTCCAGGTGGAGCATACCATAAACTTATCTTGCATAAAAAGAACAAGAAACTCTGTGTATTCATTTTTTTCGATAAAAAATAATAGTGTTGGTGGTTGCGCTACTCTGACACACAAAAGTAGAATATTAAGTATAAAACTGACAATTATGTTTTGGTTGACACCTCTCAACTATTATTTTTATATAAGTTATCCGAACAAAGTTTTCTTACAAATATAATTTCTTTTGTTATTTTTTAATAAAATATTTATTCAGAATTTAAAAATTTAATTGGACTAAACTTAATAAAATAATATTTTTAAAATATAATAAATATATATTAAATTTATTAATAATAATTTTTAAAAACAAAACAATATATCAGTAATATAATATAAAATATATTAAAAAATAAAACAAAGTAATTACTATTTAAAATTAATATGACTAATATGATATAAATAAAGAAAAATATTAAAATATTATATTTTTTTATAAAAAAATTATATTTAAAAAATAATAATTTTTACTTTTACTTTTATTTTAAATTGATTTCAACCTAAAATTCAACTACTTTTCCCAATTTTATACCTATTTAATTAAAATTCAAATAACTAATTAAATTTTACACTAATTTCTAATAGGATTGGTTAAATCAAACCGTAATTTAATTTTCTAAACAATATTAATATTATTGTCATATATCATCGAAATTTCATGAGTGAAATTTTCTATAGTATTTGTAAATTACATTATATGTTGAGAGATAGAAATAAAAAACAATAATTAGATGGTGCAACTAAAAAATATACCTAAATATAAATAATTTAAAAATAAATAAATATCATTTTTGAAATAGGTGGTAAGTACAATTATGGAGTTTGTTGGAGATGACTGGCCATTTTTAAAAAATCATTAATTACTTACTGAAAGAAGCATCTCACCTACCCTATTTATCACATTTAATTGGATATTTTTAGGTGATTTTCAAATATTATATAATATAAATAATAGTTTACTTATTATACCATCTGTGTATAAATAATTATATTATATATATATATATATATATATATATATATATATATATATGAATTCACAATTATCAGTAAATACTAATTATTGTCATATATTATAATTTGAGTAATATACATAAAATTTATGACATTATCTTAATTTTATTAACTCTAATGATTATAATCTAAACATTGTGACAAATATCCAAATTTGACTTACACTAAACTTTTTCTCATACATACTAATTTTTTTAGAGAAAATAGGATAATAATAATTTATTTAGATTAATTTGTATAAAGTAGCCAATTAATTAAATTAATTTTTTTATTCATTTAATTATAAAAAAGTAACAATAATTTATTTTAATTTAAAATTTAAAAACTATATATATATATATATATATTGAATAATTATCTAAATCAAACATAAAATTAAATATTATTTAATTCATTTTTTTATTTAATTTAACATAAATTAAAAATTATTCAAATTAATATTTATTGTTCAATTTAAATATTTTATTATAAAATTTTAAATAACTTTTACATAAAAGGAAAAAATAAATTACAATAAAAAGTCATATTAAAAAAAGGAAAGTACCATTATTTCTTTAAAATTATGTTCATATAGAATATTTTATATATAAAAAAAACTATAGATAAACAAACAACATTAAAACATTAATGTCACACTGAAAATTTTCTAAATATTTAACAAGTAAAGTTTTAAATTTTATTTCACTAGACCATTTATATTTTAAGTTTATTCTAACTGATGTTTACATAAATCATTTTTAAATTTGTATATTAAATATTTTTAAAATCTAAAATTATATTTTTATTATAAATTTAAGTATTAATATAAAAATTATGCATATATTATATTTATATGGTATTATTATATAATGATAAATATATTTAATAAAAAATTAAAATATTTAAATTTTTTTAATTGAAACCATAAGAATACTAATAAAATCATAAGTTTTGACAAGTCACATGTCTTATTTTTAGTTTAGTATAAATAATATTAAATTTTCTTAGTACTACTAAAAATTGGAATTATTATTGTTGGAAGAAGGAAGTTGTACTATAAAGCTTATTTTTAAAAAAGAAAAATATCAATTATTGTTATTTTTAAAATAAATAAATTTCATCAATTTTATTATATTATTTAAAAAATATCTATATGTATTAAGATAATCATGTATGTTTACAAGATATTCACAGAAATTAATACCTTAACGTGCCAAGCTATTTATAACAGACACGCCACACAAATACCTAAACTCCATTTGTAAATATAATTAAATCAATATTATAAGATGTTTTTTTATTAGATAATTTAATAACATTAAAAAAATTATATTAATTTACTTTAGAAAAAAATGATGAGACTAAATTATCACTTAAAATGATAATATAACAAAATAAAAAAAAAGTGATGAAAAAAATATATTTAAGCTATTACAATCTATACAAATTTTGTCTTTGTCATGCAAATTTTGACCATTAATCTTGGAGGACCCAAATAATATATTATTAATAAATAATAAATAAATATAAAAAGAAAAAAGAAGATAAAAGTGTGAAAAGATAAACTTTTAAATATATACTTAAATATATTAAATAATCATTAAGTTTGAGGAAGATAAAATCGTAAATTTTATAAGAGTTACAAAACTGGTAGAAGTGCTGAGAGGATAAAATTATAAATATAAAAGTAAATATATTAAATATTCATTAAGTTTGTGGTCAAAATCATAAATTACAGGAGTTACAAAACTTTAGAAAGTTACAAAACTTTAAACAGTCACAAAACTTTAGAGTCACGTTCCCTTAACCTCCGATAGGAGAATTATTTTTGTACAAAGATAGGAGAAGCCTGATCAGTGAGATAGAAACATGAGCCAAAGGGACATCATGATCCATTCATGTCATCAAATTTTAAATAATAAAATTTTAAATTCATAATAATTTTATTTTGTTTTTATATTTAAAATTTAAAAGAATGATTCAGAGTGATAATTTTATTATATCAAATTTTACAAACCAAATTGTTAAGATAACTTTTCGTATAGTTACAGTGATGAAATTTAATATAGGTAAAAATATTTCTAAATGTAAAAGATTTTAAATCTTGGTACTTCATGTTAATTCTTTTTTTATAGGCCGTAAAAATTTAATTACTTTTCAAAGTAAGAACAGCTAAACTATATATATATATATATATATATATATATATATATAATAATAATAATAATAATAATAATAATAATAATAATAATAATTGATATGCTATTTATCAAGTTTATTTCAATACATAATGATTAAAAAAATAAATAGTGTGGAATGGAAGGTGGATTTGGTCCTCAAAAGTGTGAAGGTTATTTACCTACTAGAAGAGAGATCCAGTTTGAAGTTACCAGGTGTAAGTGTTTGGTTTGAGATTAAATTAATAATAAATTTATGATTTAAATTATTAGAATAATTTATATTTTTAAATTTAAAATTTTAATTCTAAATTCTAATTACTAAATCAAATATGTACTAAGTACACCTTTTCTAAAGGCCGAAATAACAAGGTGCTTGCTGCACAAGTCAAACATTTTTTTCAAACTTGTGACTTTAATTCGATTATCTTATCTTTTTCACTTTAGTATAAAGTGAAAATGCATTTGTCCCCATTCCACAATTACCATAAAGTGCAAAATGTGTCAATAAACATATCCAAAACTCAAACACAGGAACACAAGTAAAGAATCATTTACTTTTTTTCACAGACTTTGGGGAACAATGTTAACAGGACAGTGTTTATTTGTTCAACATGTTCATGTCCTATTTTATCTCAATTAATATGTTTTCAATTATAAAAATAAGTGTGGCTTACTTTTAACTATTTTAAATGTTAATTTTTTTATATTCTTATTTTATTTTGATGATTATTTAAGAGACACTCAGTCATTTTGCAATAGAGTTAAATTGTAATTAGTTTAAAGTAAATTGAAAAGGAAGAATATTTTGAATGGAAGAGAGTGTATAAAAATGGGAAACAGTGAGTATTTATGTGTGAGATAAGTGGACATTAATTGTATGTGAAGTCTGAAAGTGTGGATGCATAGTTATTAGTTACAGCCATGGATGGGGACCAGTGGACCACAGAACAAAACAGAGTACCAACCCAATCTAAAGCAGGATGAGATCAGTACTTCACCACTTCTAGGTTCAATCACCAATAACTTCATTTTTTTGAAAGAGTGAAAATAAAAGTGAAAAGAAAAAGAGGGGAAGGATGGTTTCCCGTGAGTTTAGAGTTTCAAAAGCGTGTGCGTAAGCAAGATCGCAATTATAAGCTTGTGTCGGTGCAAAAGCCACACGAGAGTAGCGTTTCATTTGATGCTTCTTCTTCTTCATCGTCATCATCATACATCAACAATTTCACACCACACACAGTTTCTTGGTTCTCCGCTCCTGTTCTTCAACCCCACTATTCTGTTCATCTTTTTCTGGTTTTCAATTTTTCTCATTTCACCAACAACAATTTTGTCACCTCCTCGTACAAAAGAGATACATGTGGACCAAGGAGAAAAAAGAGCAAGCATATTATGATGTAACATCATGTCTTGGTATCAGCAACATGGTACATGGACAAAAGACTTCAAAATTATTATATATGTTCAAGTTATGAGTAATTTCAGTTGGCTACAACTTGCAATAATTTAGTTGGGTTTGTATAACTATTAGAGGTCTGTTGCACACGTTGGTTAGAGATCTCATGTCACCTTACTTGAAATAAAGTGGAGTGGAGGACACCAATTGGAATAGGTTATATGAGATTAGGTTAAGTTTTAATTTTTCCAACATGCTATTAAACTTTATTTTAAATCTATCAAAAGTTATTTACTATGATATCTATTAACCATCCACGTGATTTATTTATTTATTTGATATAAAAAATAAGTGTCATAATTTAAAAAAAAATTATAATAATTTAAAAATAGTAAAAACATAAAAAATGCAATTAATAGAGAAAAAAATAGATATATTTTAAAAAGAAAAAATAAAATAAAATTTAAAATAATATTTTTCATTAACAAATATAACTAAAATAAAAATATATAGATGAATTCATGTCTTGTTTTATAAGAAAATTTACTTGGGTGAAGATTCATCCCTGATGTCACATCATATTGTTAGCAAAGAAATTTTCTTGGGAGTACTTACTTGGTGACCACTTTCTTTTTCACTGGGTGTTGTTGGGCAACCACAGAACCACTCCTCCATTTCCAAACACAGACTTTGTAACTGGCAAAATGCGTACTTAGGTGCACAACAATCATACAATGTTTGAATGGGGCTGTGCTCATATTTTTTAAACACAATTTAACAGGTACTACTTTTAAATTTTCAACCAATTTGGAGGACCACCATCTCCTTCAAATCTTCAATGCCATTATGGCGGGTAGTTCTGCCCTGAATTTGCTTTTAACCGTCACAGAAGAAATTATTATTATTATTATTTTTTATTTACAATTCAAATGAAAATAAGAACATATATAATATATAATATATTCCATCAACTGTTACTGATTAATTTCATAGAATGGTGATGAATTTATTCACGGACGGGCCAGTTTTTCATGCACGTTAAAGTTATGGACTCGTTGGACAAGCAGTGGCCCAAAATAATGTGGGATATTTTTTTCCCTAATGGGCCGTTAAAAATCTTAATCACACCCGACAGGCCCAACATGAAATGAAGTGTTTCTTTCTGGGTTTCCTATTTTTATTTTTCAATATATAAAATTTCATTTCGAAAATTATAGAAAAAGTTAATTTCAAAATAACTGAAAGAAGACTAAAAAGAAAAATTATAGAATGCAAGAAGTTTAGTCAATGAAATGTCGTATGTGTTTAGGATCTGTTTAAGTAAAACTTTTCCATAAAATTTTTATACAAAAAATAATATATATATATATATATATATATATATATATATTTAAGAGGTGTAAAATGTAAAAATTTAATATATATATATATATATATATATATATATATATATAGTTATAATTTTAGAAAATATATGGTACTCAATTCTATTTGTGTCCTGTACAGATGAATTTACTGTCAATGCATTAAATATCTATATTTCATAGAGTATGTTTCTTCTTGAAATACTTTTAAGGAAGAAAATATGAAAAGAAATAATTTATTTATAAATTAAGAGAAAATTTCGTCCAAATAGCTACATCATTTCCTACACAATCACTTTGCCAAGCATTTTCCACATTATTACGAAACAAATATTTTCACAATTTTCATAATAAGAAGGAAAATGTCTTTCTATTGTTGTTGTGAGCATGAGCAACTACATCAAAATAAAATAATTCAATAGTAAAGAATATGCATTATAGTTTAAATAAACTTTTCTTTTAAAAAATTGGTTATTTTGTTTTACTTAATTATATATTAATTAATTTTAAAAGAGAAATAGTATTAGATAAAAATAAGCTTAATAATGTTTAAGATAGGACCAAGCGTAACTTGTTTGGTCCATCTGGGCAAGACATATCAGCTAGATTAATTTAAAACAGTTATTTTTACAAGTCTTCACAACCCTGATTCTTAGTTTCGTTCATTGTGTTTAATTTACCTCTTCTTCTTTCTTTTTCTTTTTTTTTCTTTTTTTTTCTTTTTTTTTCTTTTTTTTAAAAGAAAAACAAAAATACTCTGCACAAAAACAAGTTTCCATATAACTCAACGAAATTTTTGTTGTTCCCAGGACTTTGCTTATAAAGAAAAACTATGTTTTTGTTTTGTATAATAATATTATATCATGGCCGTTATAATATTGTTAAAGTATATTATGACTTAGATATTATTTGTATTAGAATTATAATTCATTATAATCTTTTAAAGTGAATTAAAAAAATAATATAAATTATTTTTATTTTATTTTTTAAAACAAATGTGGGACTCGTAAATATTTTATAATCTCATATTTATTCACTATTTCAATCGCAACTGATTAAAAGAAAGTAAATAGTTTTTAATTTCATATTTATTCACTATTTTAATCGCAACTGACTAAAAGAAAAATAAAAATAAAAAGAGAAAAGAAGTATGATTGAGAGAAAAAATAGAAAAAGTGAAATTAAGAGTGAGTGGACATGAGACAAAATTAATATTTTTGATAAATAAGAATTTAAAATAAAAAATTAGAGAATACAAATAAATAAAAATTATAGGTGTAAAGGAAATTAAAAATGAATAAGAAAATAATAATAATAGATAGATAAGTAAAAGTAAATAATAATAATAAATAAAAATTATAGGTGTAATGGAAACTAAAAATGAATAAGAAAATAATAATAGATAGATAAGTAAAAGTAAATAATAATAATAATAATAATAATAATAATAATAATAATAATAATAATAATAATAATAATAATAATAATAATAATAATAATAAAAAACTAAAATGAGAGATGAGTGAAACTCGTGCACCTTTTTGAAGGGGAGGAAATAAGGTTATTTAAAAGAAGGGTGTATATTTTATAAGGGGTGTGGGAATAGCAACCCCGTGTTCTTCTCTGTATTGGGCCTTTCCTTTATACGGTCTTCGTTTTAGCGCTGACAAAGAAGACGTTTCCCCATCACGAGGACTTGCTTCAGATCCCAATTTTCCAACACATTCTTCCCTTCGTCATGAATAATACCATTGCCTCCATCCTCCAACTTCATTCCCCTTCCCCTTCCTTCAGATTCCGCAGATAGAGACACGAACACGCAGAGGCACCTCTCTCTCTCTCTGCATTATGGAATCTCCGTTTCCGCTTCTGCTCCTCCTCTTCCTCTGCCTCTTTCCCACTCCTTCCTTCTCCATTGACAATTTCCACCAAGCGTGAGTATTACTAATCTCTCCATTTCTTTCGCTTTCTTCCCTATTCAACTTGCATTCATCTCTCTCTCATATTTCCAAGATCTCGCTACCGGTAACCAGTGGACCATCCCAAACTTTGCTTTTCTTCACCTTTTAGATCCTCGCTATGCTTTCTTTCTTTTCCTCATTCGTTACTCGACGTCAATCTAACACAATGGTAAAACTGTTTCATACTCGCGGAAAGGGGTGATGGGATGGATTTTTGGCAGTAACGTATGAGATATGTTGATTATACGTTGACTTCTGGGCTTGTTGAATAATTCAGAACGTGAAAAGAGGAAAAAGAGACACTATAGACTTACGGCCGCAGCGACAGAGAGAGCATTTTCAAATTGATATGTGTAGATTTAGTGCGTTGTTGTCTTTACACTAGAGTTCTGCCAACAATAACATTGTAGTCTGTGTGTGTGTATATATATATATATATATACTTGTTTGAATGTTTAGCCAATATTTTGGGTCTGGGACTCGTTTTGTTGTTATTGTTAATGATTTATGCAAGTACTGAGGAACTTTTCTATGATGCTTCTATTGTAATTCTTAGTCTGTTTGACCTCCTCTAGGGTGTTGTACTGCAGAGTTTCTTTGTTTTCTTTATGTGAAGTTCGATTTTCCTTTTGGTTTCAAGTTGGGGTGGAGTTTTACTTATTCTTGCTATTTTTGTATATGCAGCTTTCCCATTGTGGAACCTGATCCTGGTCACACAAAACTTCGTCTTTCAAGAGAAGGTTTGGAGGCTATCGAGAGAATAACCAACCCCATTGCAGCAGTGGCAGTATGTTTGACTGAAACTTTAGAGCTTGCTTTATCCATTTTTAGGATTCCACATCTGTTTTTAATATGATTTTTCATGAACTGATGTTCTGATTGATTCATCATTGAGGGATTAGCAAATATTACGTGGATTAGTGTTATCCATGTTGACAATTCCTTACTACTACGGTTGTCACTTAATGCTGATTACTATGTGAACACTTGCTCTATTTTGTTAGTTCTAACACTTGATAGGTAGCAGTAGGCCAGCAATTGATTCAACTTGAAACATGAACGCAAAGTTAAAGGCATTTGACCTTCTACAAGTATTTTCACACTGTGGAACTTTCGATATTTCATAATCCAAGATGATCATTTTCTTTGCCGAAAGAGGAGACCAAAAACTTGGTCAAAGATATTAAAATTTATGGAAGGTTAGAAAAGTACACGTGTTGACGATCCAAACTCTCCCCAGCTCCACATAATGCGAGTCTTCATATTTGTTCTCTCAACTAGTTTCAGTTTTTCACTTCCTCTTCAAATCAGGATCATCAGATCATATTATTTGAGAAAGGGACACAAAATCAATCATATGAAGACCCGCAGTAATTTATTTAGGGGTCCATTAATTTTGCTAGTGTCTCTCTCTTATGACATGAATACATTACATGACCCTCCCATCTTAGTAAGTAATTTGAGAGAATCCTGATAATTTTTCGTTCAAAGGATGTTTAAATAATTTAAAGGTTAGATAAGTGTAAATCTACCAGTTCACGAGTGAAGCCTGATTTTGTGACGAGGAGTTTGTCATATTTCTTTCTGTTCCCCCCTATTGTATTTTTCTCCTTTATTGAAGTTTTAACCTATGTAACTGCTTCTGTAATTGATTATTATTTTTTTAATATTATCAGTAATCCCACTTTCATTAAATTGATTAGTGATTCATATTGAAGTAAACTTGTCCAGTATTAAGAAATGTTATTACATCACCGTCTACCACTTTATGGGCTCAGCTTTTACCTTTTTATGGTGTTTTTTATCAGGTGATTGGGCCGTATCGATCTGGAAAATCTTTTTTGCTTAATCAACTTCTCTCTCTTTCTTGTTACGAAGGTGTCTCCTTTATAGCTACTAGATTTTGCCCTCAATACCAAATTTTGGGATTGTTTTGGTGTAAATGTTTGGTTGAAAAATTTAACTTGATATTTTTTGGTTAGGGTTCGGTGTAGGGCACATGCGTGACACTAAGACAAAAGGTAGATAGAGTTGCCATTTTTCTCATGCTATGCTTAATTGGATATAATATTTTACAATATATTTTAATCTTTTGGTTTACTTATTCAGGAATATGGGTTTGGGGAACACCTATAGATTTGGACATTAATGGAGTAAGAACTTCTGTCTTTTACCTTGACACTGAAGGATTTGAAAGTGTTGGGAAGTCCAATGTATATGATGATCGGTAATTGCTTATGATCATGCATTCTGTTTTCTGTGTTGAATGGTATATGATTTTCTGTTTGCTTTCTCTTATGTTTTCTTTTGCAGGATATTTGCTCTGGCAACTGTCTTGAGTTCTGTGCTTATATATAATTTGCCTGAGACGGTTAGTTATTGCTGTCATCTCCTAATTAATTGTGAAAAATAGAATAGTGGACAAAACTTACCGCACTATCAATAATTTGATACTAATTCTAATATCATAAATAGTACTTTGATATGCAACATTGGTTATTGTTAGGGCTGTTAGCTGTTTTTCAGTAATTGATAGGATTTTTATACACCTGACACAAAGTAAAGCTAGAAATGACCCAATTCCCCGGATTCAGCTGTTATTTTGAATAGATCACCAGCTTGAAATCCCTCGTCCGTCAATAAGCCACTCCTCTAAAATAAACCTTACTATTCCAAAGTCCTGTAAAGAAACCCTAAGCCATAGGCTAGAAAATCTTATAGAATACTCTCGAATCCCAGAAGATGCCCAAATAGAAAGCTCCTTACCACCCTTACTAAGTCCATATAATGTCTTTAGAAGAAACAAAGGGAGATTTTCCTGGAGCGTAAAAAACCTGATATCCACTCCCAGACCAGGAGTAAAAGAAATTATCCAAACCACAAAAATGGATAATTGTGCTCTCAATGCTACTTCGGCAGAACAGTACGTAGATTTGGAGATAGAACCTTCTCTCATCAAACTCTGGCAAAGAGAAGGATATGTAGCTCTTCATTTTGGAGCAGTCAGACTAGTGCTTACCCTTCATGGGAGAAAAGGATTACCGGTGACCGCTAGAGTCTCTCTAATAGACTCAACGTTCCAAAAATATGAACATGCTGTTATTGGAACAGTCTTGACTACGTTAAATTCAGGAAGTGTGGTTTTAACCATGTTTCCTAACTTCTGTGTACAACTAAAAGATCCAACTCTTCTAAAGAGATTTCGAGTACAAATCCAGATTGTCGGAGCTCCTCAGGATGAAAGTGCGATGACAGCTACTCTTCATCACCAGTTGATCTTCAGAATCCAAGATCATTGTTATGATCTTCCAACAGAATCGCCATTTGCAGAGCATGCTCTAATGGTGATCTCAAACACGGAAGAACATACTCCTTCCATAATCCAAATTCCCGACATGCATTCCTAGAGACGAACTCGAACAACTAATCCCAAGAGAATGGATTAGTAATTATGAAAATTTCAAGAAGAATCGAGTCACCAATCATCAAGATGGATCATGCATTCAAAAGACTTCCGGATGGAACGGTGAAGACCATCTTTAAAAAAGAAAATGACGAAGGATCATCATCTTCAACGGTTTTCACAACCATGATGATTACTTTGGGAGATAAAGAAAGAAAGATTCCTGTACATTCCTTCAGACCAGATGGAAAACCCATTTATTCTGATAAAATAAATGGACACTTTATGTGGGATGTGAATCCAGATACGTGTGATCCAGGATGCCCTTGCACAGAAACATCCGATGACAGTGATGATGACGATGACGATTCAGAAGAAGAAGGAGATAGTGATGATGATGATAAGGATTTCTACAATCCTCCTCCTGATCCTGATAAACAAAGAATGGTGATTTCTCGCCAACCACTGCCAATATACGAGAAAATCTTGAAGGCCTTGAAAGAAAACTATGAGCACTACTACCAAGAGAAAATGTCAAAAGCACCTCAACCAATACAAACCCAAAGTTGTATGATGTTGTCTTCAGAAGAAGAATTCCCTAGTCTGAGACGAGCAAATCCTCAAGAAGAAACCGTAATGAAGCCTTTCATTTATAGTAAAGAAGTGACAGCAGAAGGATCCAAGAAACCTATCTCTCAGGCAGAAGAAGTACTAAATTGGCAGACAAAAAATGCTTTAGCCCAGAATAGCCTACTACAAAAGATTGAAAGAAAAATGGATAGAATAGAATTGTCCATAGAAAAGGAGATTGGAGGCATGAATTCCAGGTTACAAAAGCATTATGCAGAATTGAAGGAGAAGATAGAAAGACTTGAAGAAGAGACAAGGAAAATCAAAGAAACAAGGAGATTCAACAACCTGCTCATTGAAAAAGAAAGAGAGTTACAAAAAACAAGGGAGCAGTATGAAGAACTTATCCAATATGTAGGAGAGAAAAAGAAGATTCCCATCTTCGAAGATGAAATATCTGCAAGAAGGAAGGACTTACTATTTGGGCATCTTCTGGGATTCGAGAGTATTCTATAAGATTTTCTAGCCTATGGCTTAGGGTTTCTTTACAGGACTTTGGAATAGTAAGGTTTATTTTAGAGGAGTGGCTTATTGACGGACGAGGGATTTCAAGCTGGTGATCAGTCATGGTGGTTTGGGTTCTCTCCTTACTCATCCTTCTTAACTATTATACTATGTTCCCCGATGAAAAGAATAAATAAAGGAATAGTAGGCAACAGTTAGGCTCTGATACCACTGTGCCGGGAGCTCTGCATATCTTTAATATAATCATTAAACCTTTCACATGCGAGACTTCAGTATTCCAACTTACTTTCTCAAGCACAGCTAATTAGTTTAACAATCATATCAAAAATAGCAGAGACCGAAAATGGATCTGGATCACATAAACTTTCTGATGTACAGGATCCTCATATGAGGCAAGTACAGAGCATACTTATTTATGCTAGATTTTACTATTCCTTTATTCTTCATCTCACATGAGATAGATACGTGGCGTTGTTGTGACTTATCCCTGTGAAGGGAGTCTGCAGAGAATAGGCATGAAGGCCTCGCTCTGTAATTAGGTATGAAACCAACAGAGGTTCTCCACTTTTCCAGCCAATATATCTTCATTGATTTAGAGGAACAATAGCATAATAGAAAAGAAAGACTTTCAGGAGAGAAAACTAAGAACTTAGAAACTCATAAGTGAGGGAAACACTCAAATTTTATTTCTGGGTTTTTCTTCGATATCTTACAAAGATGGGGTACCTCCCTTTTATAACTAAAGGAAGGCATGTACAGACAAACACTCATAAATAATTACATTCTTTTTCTTCCAACATTATCTCTACTTTATATCACATTTGTTATCTTGTCGATAACTTTATTTCACACTAAATAACTTTATGTCACATAGGTCTTCTCACACCGAATATCTTTATATCACATCATTTGAAAATGGGTTCATGACTTGGTGACAGATTTGGATCATCTGAGTCAGAGTCTTCCGTGTCCATTATTAAGTCTTCATCATTATCTTCTTTCATCATGATAATTTGTCCTTTAATATCTGCCGATTCCATGTGAATTTGTCTACTTCCTTGGATATTGACAAGTGGCATTACTCTTTCTTCTTGATCATGGAAAGGTCCAGAGTCTCCATCTGGCTTGCAGATTATATCCAAAGGCTTCAGATGTGAACACGTGGAATTTTTGTTGATCATTTCCGAAAATGTTCCATTGAGTCTGTGCAGTTCTATTATTAACTCACTTTGATAGAATGGAGTTTGATCCTGTTGAGTAAAGATCTTTAACCTTGGAAATGTTGACCAAATTCTGACTTGATTTTGCGTCCATAGTTCATGTGATTCTGGATGTGCAAAATATGGCCTATGAATTATAGCAACTGTGATGAAGTATTCTGAGTTCCAACCTGTCATTTGTGTCCTGGTTAGCTCTTCATTGATGGCGTTTATCCACAGAGAAATTGGTTGATACCAGCTTAAAAACTTAATTAATAAACTGGAACAATCTTCTTTCAGCATCTTTAACATCTTTTTTGTTGGGAAGATAATTGGATAATGATGCAAGATTGAGACACACCATAAGTACCATTGATCTTCTTCTGTGAATTCTTCTCCAATAAGAATAGCAAAGATATTCAGAAAAGGAGTATCTGGGTTGAACCAATTTTGTTTTGGAGGTATCTGGTGGTTTTGTAAAGACCTTGCTAGATATGAAAACATATTTTGTCTAGCAAACTGTTGCAGGGTTGCAGGAGTTTTTATGAAATCAAACCTTATCTCAGGTGGAAATGGATTGTGTGGATAAGGGTTAGAAGAGGAAGGTGGGTTTTGCATGAGGATAAGTGGGTAGGAACTGGTTGAAGAAATGATATGGATTGATGAAGGCTTTGGTCGACTCAGATAATCAGGGACAATGTTGGTATTTCCTTTTATGTGTTTGACTGTGAAATCATATCGGGAAAACCATTCTTTCAGGCGGAGTATCTGAGGGTTTGGTGGTACTCTGTTTTTGAAATCAAGCATTTTAGGAAATGCAGAGTTGTCTAAATGAACTTCGAATTGATGTCCTCTGAGATGGAAATCAAATTTTTGAATTCCATATTTGACTGCCAGAGTTTCTTTGAACACTGTGTGATAGTGTATTTCTGTTTCTTTGAATGCTCCGCTGGCATGTCCATAGTAGAATTTCTTGTTTTCAATTTCTTCTATCAATACCGCACTCCAAAAATGGTCACTAGCATCTGTTTGCAATATTCTTTTTCCTTCTCCAGGAATTTTTAAAGGTGGTGGATTCTGAGAAATCCTTTTCAGAATTTTGACTGCTTCTGTTTGTTCTGTTCCCCATGGAGGAGGATTCTTCTTCAACATTTTTGAAAGTTTGGAGGTGTAGATTGCTATATTTGGAATGAAGTCTCTTACATAGTTCAGAATTCCTAGGAATTGTTGTATTTCTTTTGTTGTCATATTCTCATCTGGGAATTTTGGCAAGTTTTCCACTATGTGTGGTTGTGGGACATATCTTCCATGAAAGAAATGCATTCCAAGGAAATCTATTTCTTTAACTCCAACCTCAGATTTCTTTGCTGAGAGCATTACTCCGTATTTGTAACAAAGATCATGGAATTCTTGAAGCAAAAGTTTGTGATTAGCTTCTGTGTATGAAAATAGCAGAATATCATCAATGTAAATTAGAGCACTGTGAAGGATGGGTTCAAAGATTCGAACCATGGCTTTTTGGAAGAGAGATGGAGCTACTTTTAATCCAAAAGGAAGGACAGTCCATTGGTAATGGGCATTTGGAATACTGAAAGCTGTTTTGGGTCTATCTTTGGGGTCAAGGCCCAATTGCCAAAAGCCTGATTTTAAGTCAAACTTTGAGAAGAAATAGGCATCTTTGATGTAAGAGTGAAGAGAATAGATCTTGGGTAATGGAAACTTGTCATCTTTGATGAAAAGGTTTAATGATCTATAATCAATAACAAGTCTCTTCTTTTGTCGAATTTGTTCTGACCTTTTGTTGACATAAAAGGCTGGACAGGCCCAATCTGATTTGGTAGGCTCAATGAGACCTTGTTCTAATAGTTGTTGACATTCTTCTTGGGCTGCTTTGTAATCAGATGGACTCATTCCTGGATGGCTTGCTTTTGTGGGATTGATATCTTCACTCTTCTTGAAAGGAAGAGTAACAAAGAACTCTTTACGTTTCCACAAAGGATTTGGATGGGAGAAAAGACTATGGCTTTCTGCACATAATTTGAGTAACTTATTTCTGATTTCTTCATATCCAGGAGGAACATCTGCTAATGTGAATAAATTTGAAACTGGCACAAAAGGTTTTGTCAATCTTTTGAATTTGATACCATCAGACAATATCTGCAGCTTCCGAATTTGAATGAGAACATCCCTTCCTATCAGAACATCCTTTCCATGTTTATCACTTCCAATTACCTTTATCCAGACTGTACAGCCAGGAAAAAACTGAATTCCTATCTTTTGTTTGGTCATCAGTGTTGTCTGGAATATTTTTCCATTTGCTGCTCTGAACTTATGGATATTATTCGTCCATAGTTTGGCTGGAAGAATAATAGGATTCATCATTGTCCTTGTAGAACCAGTATCAATAAATCCTATAGCTTTAATTGGAACATCATACTTGGAGGGGAAAATGGATATTTCTGTATTGGGAAGAGAAGGGATTTCTGGTTCTGTGGTATTGACTTCTTGGATTTTTAACACAGGAAAATGTTCTTCACTGCTAGATTCTTCTGAACTTTCTTCTGTATCAGCAATGGCAAAAACTGTTTGGTTATCTGGTTCTGTTTGCTCCTCATATAATGATTCTAAATCATCTTCTTTCTGGGTCAAGAAGAGTTCTATCAGCTTCGCAAATTTTTCTCTTTTATTTGGACAATTTCTTGCAAAGTGTCCTTTCTACTTGCAGATATGGCATCTTAGATTGTTTCCTTTTCCTCTGAATGGTTTGTTTTTGAAGAACCTGTATTTCTTTCCTTTCTTCAACTTGAATTTGGCTTTGGGAGGAATTCTTTTTGATTTTTTGTTTTTGCAATAACAACCATCTTCTTTGCACTGGATTTGCAAATATTTTTTCTTGCAAGTTTTCCTGTATTTCTTCTGGTCTGATGCCATTTTGCTGAACATTTTTTGCTGACTGCATAACTTTTCTTTTGCGGCAATGCAAGTCTGGTAAATTTCTCCCATAGTCATATGCAAGATCTCTTTATTTGTCTGTTGGAGTATCCTCCACATTTCATCTTGTAATTCTTCGGGAAGTGAACTTACAAAAGTGTTTTTGAGACTAGGATCATTGACTCCATTGAGCTGATAAAACCTTTGACTCATTCTCAGATAATGTCTGTCAAGATCTTTCTTTTCCAAAGAACAACACTTCATTTCAAAGAATTCTCTTCTGGACTCTTGATCCAGCAATGTTGCATTCCCCAGAAAATGAAATTGTAATGCTCCAATAACTTCTTCAATAGTAGAATTATGAAGACTTTCTTGGTTGACTGTTCCCAGGGTGATATACCATTCTTTCAGAATTCCTGTCATGCCTGCACAAAATTCTTCTATAACTTTGTATCTGTCTGTTCCTGGGTTCACCATTTTAGTATCTAACCAAGCTTTGAAGTCTAGGAACTTTTTTCTCCATTGAGATGGGGGAATGTTATCAATCGTGAATAACATGTTGTTGGTTGGATGTGGAGTATTAACTTCTTGATTATGTAGTCTCGTCCTTTCAGCAAAAGGTTGATCTGTATCATTTGCCATGAAAGTATGGTTCACTTCTGCTTCTTCTGTTTCAGTGTTTTCTTCATAGGATTCTACTGATTCTTCATCAGAAGAAGGTATTGAATCATCTGAGCTGATGTGGTGGATTGTGTATTGAGAATAAGGGTCCTGGGCATCTTGGAAAATCTTCTCATCAGAAGAGATTTCTGCCTTTTTTGAAGAAGGTTCAGGTATCGGTTCAGGAGAGGTTTTTCTTTCTTCAGTTTCTTTCTCTTTTCTTTTTTCTTTAAACCAATCTCTATTTCTTGGTGAAGAGTCTTTCGGGGGGAAAAGTGGAGTTGGTTTAAGAGATTGTCTTGAAATTGTTGGAAATATTTTTGATGGCCTTACATAGTAAGGTTCATCTTCGAAGATGGGAATCTTCTTTTTCTCTCCTACATATTGGATAAGTTCTTCATACTGCTCCCTTGTTTTTTGTAACTCTCTTTCTTTTTCAATGAGCAGGTTGTTGAATCTCCTTGTTTCTTTGATTTTCCTTGTCTCTTCTTCAAGTCTTTCTATCTTCTCCTTCAATTCTGCATAATGCTTTTGTAACCTGGAATTCATGCCTCCAATCTCCTTTTCTATGGACAATTCTATTCTATCCATTTTTCTTTCAATCTTTTGTAGTAGGCTATTCTGGGCTAAAGCATTTTTTGTCTGCCAATTTAGTACTTCTTCTGCCTGAGAGATAGGTTTCTTGGATCCTTCTGCTGTCACTTCTTTACTATAAATGAAAGGCTTCATTACGGTTTCTTCTTGAGGATTTGCTTGTCTCAGACTAGGGAATTCTTCTTCTGAAGACAACATCATACAACTTTGGGTTTGTATTGGTTGAGGTGCTTTTGACATTTTCTCTTGGTAGTAGTGCTCATAGTTTTCTTTCAAGGCCTTCAAGATTTTCTCGTATATTGGCAGTGGTTGGCGAGAAATCACCATTCTTTGTTTATCAGGATCAGGAGGAGGATTGTAGAAATCCTTATCATCATCATCACTGTCTCCTTCTTCTTCTGAATCGTCATCGTCATCATCACTGTCATTGGATGTTTCTGTGCAAGGGCATCCTGGATCACACGTATCTGGATTCACATCCCACATAAAGTGTCCATTTATTTTATCAGAATAAATGGGTTTTCCATCTGGTCTGAAGGAATGTACATGAATCTTTCTTTCTTTATCTCCCAAAGTAATCATCATGGTTGTGAAAACCGTTGAAGATGATGATCCTTCGTCATTTTCTTTTTTAAAGATGGTCTTCACCGTTCCATCTGGAAGTCTTTTGAATGCATGATCCATCTTGATGATTGGTGACTGATTCTTCTTGAAATTTTCATAATTACTAATCCATTCTCTTGGGATTAGTTGTTCGAGTTCGTCTCTAGGAATCTGTCTGGGAATTTGGATTATGGAAGGAGTATGTTCTTCTGTGTTTGAGATCACCATTAGAGCATGCTCTGCAAATGGCGATTCTGTTGGAAGATCATAACAATGATCTTGGATTCTGAAGATCAACTGGTGATGAAGAGTAGCTGCCATCGCACTTTCATCCTGAGGAGCTCCGACAATCTGGATTTGTACTCGAAATCTCTTTGGAAGAGTTGGATCTTTTAGTTGTACACAGAAGTTAGGAAACATGGTTAAAACCACACTTCCTGAATTTAACGTAGTCAAGACTGTTCCAATAACAGCATGTTCATATTTTTGGAACGTTGAGTCTATTAGAGAGACTCTAGCGGTCACCGGTAATCCTTTTCTCCCATGAAGGGTAAGCACTAGTCTGACTGCTCCAAAATGAAGAGCTACATATCCTTCTCTTTGCCAGAGTTTGATGAGAGAAGGTTCTATCTCCAAATCTACGTACTGTTCTGCCGAAGTAGCATTGAGAGCACAATTATCCATTTTTGTGGTTTGGATAATTTCTTTTACTCCTGGTCTGGGAGTGGATATTAGGTTTTTTACGCTCCAGGAAAATCTCCCTTTGTTTCTTCTAAAGACATTATATGGACTTAGTAAGGGTGGTAAGGAGCTTTCTATTTGGGCATCTTCTGGGATGCGAGAGTATTCTATAAGATTTTCTAGCCTATGGCTTAGGGTTTCTTTACCGGACTTTGGAATAGTAAGGTTTATTTTAGAGGAGTGGCTTATTGACGGACGAGGGATTTCAAGCTGGTGATCAGTCATGGTGGTTTGGGTTCTCTCCTTACTCATCCTTCTTAACTATTATACTATGTTCCCCGATGAAAAGAATAAATAAAGGAATAGTAGGCAACAGTTAGGCTCTGATACCACTGTGCCGGGAGCTCTGCAATCATTTCTCTCTATTAATTGTATCTCTGAATCTGTATTTTTATCTCCTATAAATAAGAGAACACAAGAAGATGATTTGAAGCTCTCAAAATCAGTTCTTTATTTTCTTTTTTCTATTTCAAGTTGGTATTAGAGCGGGTTCATCCCGCTCTGCCTGTCTCTGTTTTTTTTCTAGCATTAATCGCCGTTCGCCACCGTCCATCGTTGTTCGCCGCCGGTGCAGTACTTCTCCGGCACCATTTCTCTCTCTGACACTTGGGTTAGGCTCGCCTCGAGGCGCGCGACCCAACCCCAGTGATCGTTTCCTCCATCTCTGCCTTACGCGCCGCCACGCACCACCTTCGTCCGCGCCTTCCTCCGCGCGTGAGCCTCACGCGCTGCCTTCCCGGTGGCTGTTTTGCTCCAGTCCACCTCTATCCGGCTCGCCTCGTCGCCCTGGTGCCAGATCTGCACTTTGTTTTGTGTTCTCTGTCACAAAACGTGGTGGGTCTGCGTTTTTTCTCTCTGCCGCTCTCGGTCCTCTCTCTGCTTCCATAGACAGCACGCTGGTCCTCTCTTGTTTCCTGAAAAATGTCAGGACCTGTGTCTGTATCTTTTTCTGGGACTCCGACTATAACCACAGAAAAATTAAATGGGAAAAATTATTTGTCTTGGGCTTCCTCTGTTGAGCTCTGGTTTTTAGGACAAGGAGTTCATGATCATCTAGAAGAAGATGGAAGTACTAAACCAGCAGATCAGACTCCTCAATGGAAGAAACTGGATTATCAACTTTGTGCACTATTATGGCAATCTGTTGAACCAAATATTTTAAGCATTCTTCGATCCTTCAAGACATGTAATTCTTTTTGGAAAAAAGGCCCAAAATATATTTGTTAACTATTGTTGAAAGTCCCACATCGCCTACCTCATATCATTTGGTATGGTTTAAATACATGTTAGGCTACTCCACATAGAGCCAATTGGTTTTATGTTGGAACCTTAACATGGTTGAAAGTCCCACATCGCCTACCTCATATCATTTGGTATGGTTTAAATACATGTTAGGCTACTCCACATATTGCCAATTGGTTTTATGTTGGAACCTTAACATGGTATCAGAGCCAAAGCCTAACATCTTTCCGGTTATTGTCATGGGTCAAAAGTTGCCCTTTAGTTGGGTCAAAAGTACCCTTTGCCTGGTCCGGCGGGCTTCGTTGGAGGGGGTGTGTTGAAAGTCCCACATCGCCTACCTCATATCATTTGGTATGGTTTAAATACATGTTAGGCTACTCCACATATTGCCAATTGGTTTTATGTTGGAACCTTAACACATGTTGAAAGTCCCACATCGCCTACCTCATATCATTTGGTATGGTTTAAATACATGTTAGGCTACTCCACATATTGCCAATTGGTTTTATGTTGGAACCTTAACATGGTATCAGAGCCAAAGCCTAACATCTTTCCGGTTATTGTCATGGGCCAAAAGTTGCCCTTTAGTTGGGTCAAAAGTACCCTTTGCCTGGTCCGGCGGGCTTCGTTGGAGGGGGTGTGTTGAAAGTCCCACATCGCCTACCTCATGTCATTTGGTATGGTTTAAATACATGTTAGGCTACTCCACATATTGCCAATTGGTTTTATGTTGGAACCTTAACATGGTATCAGAGCCAAAGCCTAACATCTTTCCGGTTATTGTCATGGGCCAAAAAGTTGCCCTTTAGTTGGGTCAAAAGTACCCTTTGCCTGGTCCCGCGGGCTTCGTTGGAGGGGGTGTGTTGAAAGTCCCACATCGCCTACCTCATATCATTTGGTATGGTTTAAATACATGTTAGGCTACTCCACATATTGCCAATTGGTTTTATGTTGGAACTTTAACAACTATATTCAACGACTTTATGATTCTGCTAATAGACTAGCCTCCCTTAAGCAAGAGGATAATTCCATGATGTCCTTTGTTGCTGGAAGCTCAATCAGTAGTTGAAGAATTAAAAATGTTTCTGGAGGCAGAATCATTAGAGGAAAGAAAGACGAAGCTGGATAAATTCTATATGATAATGATTTTTAGGGCTATGAATCCAGAATTTAATCATGTTAGAGACCAGATTCTAACTGGAGAAGAAGTTCCTTCTACGGAGAGTTTAATCACAAGGCTACTTCGTGTTCCTTCTATCAAAAGCAAAACCAGTCAGGAACTTGCTGATTCTTCTGCCATGATTTCTGCACGTGGAAGAGGTAATCACAGCAATAGAGGACGTGGTGGGAGAGGACGTCCTCAGTGCTCTCATTGCAAAAGAATGGGACATACTAAGGAAAATTGCTTTGCTCTGCACGACTTTCCTAATAAGGCAGCTAATACCTCAAAATCTGAAGTTGATGAGCCCAAGTTCTCTCATGAAGAGTATTAAGAATATTTAAGGATGAAATCAACCAATTTGGTTCAAGCATCTACAATACCAAATTCGTCAACCGCCTGCATTTCACAATCTGTGGAAAGTCAAAATCCGTGGATTATTGACTCAGGTGCTTCTAACCACATGTCTGGTAATACCTCTTTATTCTCCTCTCTTTCATTTCCTAAAACCTCCCATCTTATATCTTTAACTAATGGATCTAAAGTAGCTTCTAAAGGAATTGGTCAAGTATCCATCTCTTCTTCTTTAAACCTTCAAAATGTTCTTTGTATTCCTTCTTTTCCATTCAGTCTTGTTTCTGTAAGCCAATTAACCAAATCATTGAATTGCTCAGTAACCTTTAATGCCAATTGTTTTGTTATCCAGGAACGTGGTACGGGTCGACTGATTGGAGAAGGACATGAATCTGGAGGCTTATACTACCTTAGGACTAAGTCATCTGTATCTTGTGTTGCATCCTTATCCCCAAAATTGTTACATGAGCGATTAGGGCATCCTCATTTAGCAAAATTGAAAAAAAATGGTTCCTGAACTTCAAAACCTTCAAACTTTTGAATGTGAATCTTGTCAACTAGGGAAACATACTAGGTCTTCCTTTCCAAATCATTCTGAATCTGGATGCGATTTTGCTTTTAGTATTGTTCATTCAGATATATGGGGACCTAGTCGTGTTTCATCTTTTGGTTTTAGATATTTTGTTACTTTTATTGATGGGTTTTCTAGATGTACTTGGGTTTATCTTATGAAAGATTGTTCTGAACTATTGCCTATCTTTAAGTCTTTCCTTCATGAAATCAAAACTCAATTTGGAAAAGTAATCAAAGTTTTATGAAGTGATAATGCCAAAGAGTACTTTTCTAATGATTTTTCTAATGTCCTAAATTCTCAAGGTATTTTACACCAGTCCACGTGTCCTCACACACCACAGCAAGATGGTATAGCAAAACGAAAAAATAGACATTTGGTTGAAACTGCACGTACCTTATTGCTGGGTGCCAATATGCCTATTCATCATTGGGGAGATGCTATTCTAACTGCATGCTTTCTCATTAATAAAACACCATCTTCTTCTCTTGACAATAAAGTTCCACACTGTATTCTATTTCCAAAGGAACCAATTTTTCATGTTTCTCCTAGGGTATTTGGATGTATATGTTTTGTTCATAACATGTCTCCTGGCTTAGATAAACTCTCACCTAAAGCTATCAAATGTGTCTTCTTGGGGTATTCTTGTCTTCAAAAAGGATATCGGTGTTATTCTCCTGAAACCAAGAGGTACTACATGTCTGCTAATGTCACCTTTTTTGAATCATCCTCCTTCTTCCCTTATTCTATGCAGGATATTGATTCTGTCCAAAATGTTTTTCCTGTTCCCTTAGTTGAATCATTTGTACCTCCTATTCCTGACACCCCAAATCCCAACCAAAATACTCTAGACTCATCATCACAGCCTATCATCACCTATCAATGCAGGAACCAGGTGAACAATCCCATTCCCCAAGATGAGCCATCCATATCAGGTCCTTCTCCATCATCCTCTAATACCACGGCTCCTGATAACGATGACTCCAGTTGGCCCATTGCCATTCGCAAAGGTACTCGTTTTACTCGTAATCCTCATCCCATTTACAATTTTCTTAGTTATCATAGATTTTCTCCTTCCTATTGTTCTTTTATTTCCTCTGTATCCTCTATTACAATTCCCAAAAATGTGGTCGAAGCACTTGATCATCTTGGATGGCGACAAGCCATGATTTCTGAAATGCAGGCTCTTGATCACAGCAAAACATGAGAGTTTGTTCCTCTCCCTTCGGGAAAGAAAATAGTTGGTTGTCGTTGGATCTATGCTATTAAAGTTGGGCCCAATGATCAGGTTGATCGTCTCAAAGCCAGGTTAGTGGCTAAAGGGTACTCTCAAATATATGGACTTGATTATTGTGATACTTTTTCTCCTGCAGCCAAAATGACCACTGTCCGCCAGTTCCTTGCCATGGCCGCCATTCGTCATTGGCCTCTTCATCAATTGGATATTAAAAATGCCTTTTTGCACGGTGACTTAGAAGAAGAAGTTTACATGGAGCAACCTCCTGGATTTGTTGCTCAGGGGGAGTCTAGTTTGGTTTGTAAATTACGTCGATCCCTCTATGGCCTAAAATAGTCTCCACGTGCTTGGTTTGGAAAATTCAGTTCTATTGTTCAAGCTTTTGGATTAAAACGCAGCAAAGCAGATCAGTCAGTGTTTTATTGTCACACTGCCCCTGGCAAACATGTTTATTTAATTGTGTATGTTGATGATATTGTCATCACAGGGAATGATGTTGCTAAAATATCTCAGCTAAAAGAACACTTGTGTAGTCATTTTCAGACCAAGGATCTTGGATATCTAAAATATTTCTTGGGTATTGAAGTAGCTTAATCTAGAGAAGGTATTGTCATCTCTCAAAGGAAGTATGCTCTAGATATTCTAAAAGAGACAGGTATGATTGATTGCAAACCTGTGGACAGTCCTATGGATCCAAATTTGAAGTTAATGGCAGGATAGGGTGAAGTTTTCTCTGACCCAGAAAGATATAGAAGACTGGTTGAGAAACTTATTTATTTGACTATTATTAGACCTGATTTGTCTTTCGCAGTTGGTGTTGTCAGCCAATTTATGCAAGCTCCTTGTGTGGATCATTGGAATGCTATCATTCGAATCTTAAGATACATTAAAAAAGCTCCAGGACAAGGTTTATTATATGAAGATAAGGGAAATACCCAAATTTTTGGGTACTGTGATGCTGACTGGGTTGGATCTCCCATGGATAGGCGTTCCACTACAAGCTATTGTGTTTTCTTTGGAGGTAATATCATTTCATGGAAAAGCAAAAAGTAAAACGTTGTTGCCCGATCCTCTGCTGAAGCTGAATATAGAGCAATGACGTCTCTTACTTGTGAACTTGTTTGGGTAAAACAATTCTTGCTAGAATTGAACTTTTGTGAGATTCAATCTATGAAGATGTATTGTGATAATCAAATTGCTCTTCACATTGTTTCCAACCTAGTATTTCATGAGAGGACTAAGCATATTGAGATTGACTGTCACTTTATTCGGGAGAAGTTATTGACTAAAGAAATTTGTACTGAGTTTGTTGGTTCCAATGATCAGCTTGCAGATGCATTAACAAAATCTTTGAGAGGACCTCGAATGGAATTCATTTGTTCCAAGCTTGGTACATTCAATTTATATGCTCCAGCTTGAGGGGGAGTGTTGAAGTATTTATTAGATTAATTATATCTTGGTGGGCATTTATGAGATTAGTTGTAGACCTAGTTCCTAGAATGCATCTGTTTATCTTTTTTAGGATTAATCATGTCTCTATTAATTGTATCTCTGAATCTGTATTTTTATCTCCTATAAATAAGAGAACACAAGAAGATGATTTGAGACTCTCAAAATCAGTTCTTTATTTTCCTTTTTCTATTTCAAGTGTTTGAACTTTGGACAATGCACATTTAAGTATAAGAGGGAAACACTAGAGGGTAGGCTTTAAACTTGGAATGGAGAGAAGTAAGTCTCTAAAGTACGTGAGAGAGAGATAGAAAGTTTTGCTTCTGGTTGTGTGACTTCTAACATGGTATCTATTCACCCTATTTTTGGTCCACTTTTATTAAAAAATTACCTTGGACCAATGTGACAGAAGAAATCTACTGGTACTTCCAATTCTAAATTTGTAACAAATGATGGATTACCTTTTGGCTTTGAATCATTGAGCACAGATCAAGTTATCTGATATCAAGTTCAACTTGCTAGAGACTAATATTCTTGAACTCTTCAACCAGCATATTTCATTTTAATTCTTGTTTAGGTCAGACTGAAATGTTATCTTTGTGTATTCAGATACGGGAAGCTGACATCTCTCGACTCTCTTTTGCGGTTGAGCTTGCTGAAGAATTTTATGGGAGGTTTGCATCTTGATGAACTTTTTATTTGTTAATAATAATTTTATTTTGAATTATCAGCGTAATCTCCCTGTCCTTTTAATATTGCTTTGTAAAATCTCTTCGTTTGGGGGATAAATTATTCTTACTAACTTTAACTTGTTTCTTGAATTGCAAATTTTGCACGTCCTAAATTTGCAACTACGGTGCGTTGAACAGAGTGAAGGTAATCCAAGGCCTTAGCGTTGTTATTTAATTTACTTTTCTTTCTATATTTTTTAAATGTAAACTTTGTCATTGATAATTTGATTTATATTTGAATGTTTGGATCTTTTATAGGGTCAAGATGTTGCATTTGAACCTGCTAAACTCTTGTGGCTCATCCAACGTGATTTTTTGCGTAAGTTAAATTGAGACTTAGAATTGAGGGAAAAACTTGCTTGAGAGTGAGCGCTTTAGCCTTTCAATTATATATACACCACACAAGAGAGATCCCCAAAAATATGGAAAGAATCATATATAACCAAGAAAATATTATAAATATAATGGGTAAATAATAAAAGGAGATATTAACAGCGATCAACAAATATTCTAATATCTCAGTATTCTTAGCCTATATTAATCAAATTCACAATGAAACACGGTCCTAATCTCACTTAATCTACATAGAATCTCAACATGCCCTTTAAATTGGGCCATATAAGTCGCATACATCTAACTTTCTACTTATGTATAGCATTCCTTACCTGTGAAGAAACTAGTAGATTTAAGTTGATTATTGGAACCAACAAAAAATGTAATGATTTCTTTAGAAACAAATCTCTCATGAACAAAATGACAATTAATCTCAATTTGTTTTTTTGGCTTGTAAACAATAGGAATAGAAGCAATTTGCATGTACTTTGGCTTAAAATGGTAATTGCTTGGAAGGAGGTATAAATGTATAAACATTTTATCCTAACTGACATGGCTCAGATTCTAATGATTGCAAATGAGAAAGACGTTGGACCAGTGTATTCAACCTTTTGAGACTTGGGTGGCCTAAACAACAGTGAAGGAGACTTTGTTGTGCCACATGACTAAGATGGAAACTGAAGGTAGTGAAGTGTATGTGGCTCATATCTGAGCTAATTATATGCCCCATACTCTGGCCTTTTGTGAAAGCAAAGAATAAGTGAAGATTAATGGTGTGAGAATGATAATGAACAAAAATTAGATGAAAGTAAAACTAGATATAATGAGAATATAACCTAAACACAAAGTTTTAAGGAGGAATGGCTTGATCAATATCACTGACATTTTCTTTAGCACCATCTGCAAGTGTAATGATAAGATTTTTGGTTGAGAATTTTGAGAAAGGGGATTATCTACATGATTAGAAGCATAAGAGTCTTAAATCCAGGGAACAATAAACAGACAAATACATCGTACGAGAAAAATTGCAATAAGCATAGATCATATATAACCGGGGAAACATTTAATTACTAATATAATATACATATAACAAAAGAGAGTGTTAATATCAATTAATAAATAATTGAACATAATCTCGGAGTATATCAATCATGTCCACAACAAAATATCAGCGCCGGTCTCACATAATTTAGATAGAATCTAAACAAGTTAATTAATAATTTTGTTAGTTATCTCATGTCATTTATCCCTCTTTCTCCTAGTCTCCTAGGTTCCATCCCTTTCAATGCTTGAGTTGTAGGAATTGCATCTCTTGTTGCTGTACTTGTCAATTATTAGTGACATATTAAACCAGTCACAGGTCTTCACCTCATTCATTAAGCGTCATGAGGGTTGGTCCTTGACAGAATATTAGAGCTTTTGATTCAGCGGTCAAAAGTTTGATCCTTGCAATCTATTATTCTTACAAATATGATAAAATAGGCTTGTGCATTGACTGCTTCAAGCTCAAATTGCTCCCACGAGCAGCTAGTTATATGTGAATGGACAATAAATGTGATATTTTCCTCAATTGTCTGCAGAAGGGAAATCGGTGCAAGAAATGGTGAATGAAGCTCTGAGACGAGTCCCCAATACTGATGGTTTGTAGCAATTTTTTTTTTTATATTGTATCAGCTTTGCGTTTGTTTTAAAGTCAATGATCTGATGGAAGATTTTGTTACTACTTAATTGCAGGGAACAAAAATATTGACGTGGTATTTTATCTTCTTAAATTCAATTTCCAATCATCAGTAAAATAGTACTAGTCTGGAATTGAATATTTTTTGTTATACTAAAAGTCAACTCGATCAGGTCAATCAAATTCGAGATTCATTGGCTGTTATGGGCGACAACAGCACTGCCTTTAGCTTACCGCAAGTATGCCTGGCCCCTTTGTTCAAATTTTCTTTAATTCCTTACCCTTTCAACCCTAATTTGGTTTTCTTTATCTGGGTTTTGTTATATGGAACTTTGAGTGTAAATAAAATGGTATAAAGATGGATTTTATCGCAGTTGTTTGTTGATTGCCAAGGGAGAGTGAATGATATTAACTGTCATCGTAGCAACCCTATTGTATGTCATATATGTGTCAAAGGAAAATAACAATGCTTTTTAAGTTTATCGAACATTAACATGTTGCCTAGGTGGTTTCTTCAAGCCATCACAAAAAAAAAAAAATAGTGTCTTCTGCTGGAGGAGAGTGTCTACTTCTCATTTGACTGTCTTGATTTGGGATTAGAAGATAAAATTATAAATGCTATTAGCGTCAAAACTTGTCTTATTTGGCACAGAACCAATTTTTATCCCCATTGTGTTACTTGTCTCCTAACATAGTTCTGAAATGTATTTGAGGAACACCCACGGCAAGTGAAGCTAACTAGACATATAAAGTTGAGTTTTTTATTTGTATGGGTTTTTAACTGCTTTCTTTATTAAGATCGTGTCACTGGGAAAGACCCCTGACTTTTTTGGTCATGAAGAATGATATTTTAGTATTGGAAATTGGTTATTTCTGTCACATGAGTTCATGTTGTATTTCGATTAATATTTATCTGTAGTTTTCTTTGCATTTTTAATCCATCTGCATAGCATAATATTTGCCATGTATGTACTCATTTCCTGATGGAAAGTTTATCAATATTTAATGTAGTCTTCAATTTTTGTTAAAACCATTGTGTTATTATCTAATTATTGAAATTTGATGTTAACAGCCACATCTTCAGCGGACAAAGCTTTGTGATATGAAGGATGTGGAGCTCGATCAATTATATGTCAAGAGAAGGGAGCAATTGAAAAAGCTTGTTGCTAGCATAATCTCTCCGAAGATTGTACAGGGAAAGACACTAACTGGAAAGGAGTTCGTCTCCTTTCTGGAGCAGGTACTTAATTTTGGATATTCCTATTTGAGGAGGCAGTAATTAAAAACTAATCATAGTTGTGGATGGGGTGAATTATCGAAACAGTTACACACAGGGTAGACGTTTCTTTTAATAGTAATCATGGGGAACCCCTACAGAACATTCTGCATATTCTCCGATCTCGTAATTATTGTACAATAAAATCAGCAGATCAATTACGTAGAACAAAGGATAGCTGAATCTGTAATAGACTTAGTGCTTTACTTCACTTTATATCCTTTATCTAATTGTTGGTTTTTTTTGAAAAGGAGAATAGATAAACTCGTAAGCAGTTGTGCTTCTGAATTTTTTTAATTTGTCACTTTCTCTTATAAGAATTTTCTTTTGTGACAATTTCACTCGTCAGTTCACTAAAGATGCCCTAATGATTAAATAAAGTAATGCTTTTGATGTGACTTCATTCTGTGAATCTCAATTAGAACACTGATTTTGACCTTTCATATTTAGATACTTGAAGCCTTGAACAAAGGAGAAATTCCATCGACAGGCTCTCTGGTGGAGGTTTTCAATAAGAATATTCTTGAGAAATGTCTGAAGCTATACAGTGAAAAGATGGCAACATTAGTTCTACCTCTTCCTGAGGAATCTCTGCAGGGGGCCCATGATAGGACTAGAGATGAAATCATGCATGTTTTTGATCAGCAGCATTTTGGTCGTCACCATGCTAAGAAATCAGTTATGCAGCTGGATGAAGAAATACGACAGGTATTGTTTGAATTTATCCTTGGTTTTGTGTGAATGCAGTTAGCAATTATATTAGCAAAAACAAGTTCAGAGGTTTTCTCCATCAAATATATTTTATGTTTTTAATTTTAAAAGGTTCTTTGCAAAATTAAGAGTGAATTTAATAAATAAATTCTCTTTACCGGTATTTGATATATTTGGTGGATCCTGTATATGGTCGATGGAGTTTTCAATCAATCAGATTGAGCAGCATGTCTGTCTGGAAAATAACTAAGACCATGTGGCGGTTGATTGAATCTTATCGTGGGGTGCACAATGGGAGAGTCAGAACAGTGAGATTGTGAGAAATTTTGCATGAACCTATTAAAATATACCATATTAGGATTATATTTGCTGATTTGTTGATCTTTGTTTGGACGTTTCCTCTGCTCTTCCCTGGTCCTGGAAGTTGAATCTTCCGATTTAAACTTATAATTTATTGGGGAAAATTATGCAGGTGTACAAGAATTTTGTTTTGCAAAACGAGTTTCAATCTTCAAAGCTCTGTGAGGGACTGTACACCAGGTGTGAGGACAGAATGGATCAGCTTCAAGTTCTCAAGCTTCCTTCCTTGGCAAAATTTAATGCAGGTTTCCTGCAATGCAATCATAGTTTTGAGCACGAATGTGTTGGACCTTCAAAAGCAAATTATGAGCAACGCATGATGAAGGTCTGGTACAATTAACGGTGTTTTTTTTATTCTTCTAATTTATTACCTTTTTTTGAATTTACTTGAACATTGGAGTTCACGGTGCCTTATCTCGGTACATAGAAATAATTAATTTCATATTCACGTGTCTGTCTGTAGTTCTCTATTACTTTGTGGGGCTTATTGTTTGTTCTTGTTACCTTTTGTATTTACTTGAACATTGGAGTGCACAGCGCCTCATCTCAGTACATATAGATAATTAGTTCATATTTCATGTGTCTGTCTGTGTCTCTCTATTCTTAGTGTAGGTGTGACAGTATTCCTTATATATTTTAAGTTGACCTTTTTGGCCATATTTTAACATTGAAACTGGAACTATTTCAATTCTCCATGGATTAACTAAATTTTGCTAATTCATAATTTTCCTGAATTTGGTTCAAATTCTTAATGTTCTTTGTTGTAACTAATGGCAATGCAGATGTTGGGGAAGTCTCGGTCTCTGTTTATAAAGGAATACAACCACAGACTCTTCAATTGGTTGGTGGCCTTCTCCTTAGTTATGGTAGTCATTGGCCGCTTTTTTATAAAATTCATTTTGATTGAAATTGGAGCATGGGCACTCTTTATATTTCTGGAGACATACACAAGAATGTTTTGGTCAGCAGAGGCACTTTACTATAACCCAGTTTGGCATTTTATAGTTGCAACCTGGGAAACTGTTGTTTACAGCCCTGTTCTGGATCTTGACAGGTAATTTGAACCTTTTCCTTTGGCACTTTGAATTGAATTTATGTCAAAACCCTTGAATCAGTTGGTATTAAAAATTCGTTTTAGATATAATTGGTTGGTATTGTTACAGTTGGTTTTAAATTTCTGCATTTGATTCGTGTGTCTTACATAATGACATGTTGAAAGCGTTACCAAGGAGTGATAAAAAGCTTGTAAATGCGTTAGTTTCACTTTTTCTTTTGTCTGACTTTATAAAATTCTGTTTATAATCTGTTCCATGTTTGTTTTTAATCATGAACACTTGTCACTATCTTGTTTAGGTATGAGCAGTTATGAGATTTCAATACTGATACATTATACTTTTGGTGATAAAAACAGATGGGCTATTCCCCTCGGTGCAGTCCTGTCATTGTTTATTCTTTATTGGCGGTGTTATGGGAGAAGGAAATATGGTTCCCAGTGGCTATTACCTTTATACAGAACCAATAAAAATGGTTCTAATCGACAACGAACAGACTAAATCTGTGATGATGGTTGCAGTTGTCGGCTTGTTTCAAGAGTTTGGCATGCTGCTCCGCAATTGTCCCAAATGGCGAGCTTTTTATTTAATTTTTAACTGGAGCTCGCTGGCCCCTTCATCTTGATAAGGTTCTTCCGCTGAGTGTAAAAAGGTGAACAGAGGGTGACTGACCTCTAAAGTAGCTTCTACAACTTTAGGCCCTCAAAGATGTTCTTTGTTGCCACAATGGCACTATATTGAATTTTATTTGTGTATTATTTCACAATTACTTATATAGGATTGTAGAGTAAATTAAATGTTATATACCTTGCTGTGCCACAATCATGTGTGGACGTGTAAACTGGTAAATTTAAAGAAGGGAAAAATGTTGATTCTTTTTTATTGTTTCCACTGGTGAATTAGCTATTCCTTATACAACAACTAAGTTTTGGCATAGGTGAGGACTATATAAGAATAAATCATATTGAGTATCAGTGATTTCGCCAACTAAGGGTGTTAATCCTTTTATTTTGACGGGTTCTAGAAATTATATAATTATCTATTTGACATGAAAGTTGGGACTCCATTAAAGGATAAGGTTTGACATAGTGTTTGGGCAATTTTGATCCACCAATTGTTAATTGGGGGATTTCATTCTTAATATGTCTTTTAGACAAGTACTACATCAATTTCAGGTGCATTTGAGGAATACTTTCCAGAGCCAAACTTAAAGGTCAATTGATCATACCTCATGGAGGATTATGCTTCACTTGAGAAGGTTAAAGACATTTCTACTTCAATGATTTACCTTTTTTTTAAGAAAAAAAAAATACATTTTACTATAGGGATCAAGGTTTCGCTTTCTATTTCCTAAAGACACCTTACGTTGATGTACTTGCCCAGTTATATTATCACCTATATACAACCATGTAAAAAAGAAAGCTTCCAAAAATTATAAAGATTTATATTTTAATCATATATTCCTTTTAGTATCGCAGCATAGAAAGTCAAGATTATATATATTCAAAAGAATGTAAATAAATCAATCCAATCAAATGACCATGTTTAGAAAAAAAAAAAAATTACAAATAATGATATTGAAATTTGTACGGTTTAGAATATTTCCCCCTTTCACCATTTAACATTTGTTCAATTAATTGGATGTTACTTTTGCATCTTTAAAGATTAATTACGGATTTGTAAATAAATAGTTAAAGAATTTCATATATTATTTTATATGATTTAAATATAATTCATACCTGTAATTATATGACTGATTATTGTCAAATACAACCACTTAAATAATGAAATATATCATAGAGTATATTTGTGATTTAATTTTATATCATGGTGGAAAAATAACATTGAAAATTGTTAGTGGAAAGGGATAAAATGAATATCGAGAAATAGTACAATGAAAGAAAATTATATTCGATATAAAAATTGAATTATATAATTGTCCTCAAAAATATTGTAGAGATAGTGTTTTTAATATTCAAGTATTTTCTTAATTTGTCAACTCTTTGATTATTCAAAGGCTTAGTCATAATATCTGTCAGTTGCTCTTTCGTGTCACAGTGCTCAAGGCTCAACTTCTTCCTCCTTATTTCATCTCTAATGAAAAATAATCTCAATTTAATATGTTTACTTCTCCCATGATGAATTGAATTTTTCGCTAAATTTATGGTTGACTTATTATCAATCTTTAGTGTCGTAATCTTCTCTAATCTTACAAGGGCTCGATTCACCAAATTCTCGATCTATAGTACTTTACAAGTTGTATAAGCAACAACCATATATTCAACTTCACAAGAGGAGAGTGTCACAATAGGTTGTAACTTCGAGCACTATGAAATCAGTAATTTTCCCAATAAGAAACATAATTTGATGTGCTTCTGAAATAAACTTTATCTCCAATCTAGTTAGAATTAGAATATCCAACCAACTCTTCTCCATTCTAATGTGTAGCATTTGGTAATAGAATACTAAAATCAATTGTCCCTTTAATATACCTCAAAACTCTCTTAATTAGTTGTTACAATATGAGATGTTTTGGGTTTGTCCATAAATCTACTCAACAACTCAATACCAAAGCAGATATCCGGTCTACCACAACACAAGTATCTTAAGCACCCAACCATCTATTTGTAAATTGTAGCATTTATAGGCTTCCCATCTTCATCTTTGTCAAGCTTCAAATTTGTTTCATCTAGTGTAATCGTCGCATTGCACTCACTCATACTAAATTTCATAAGTACTTCTTTAGCATATTTACTTTGGTGAATCAAAACACATTTTTTGCCTTCGATGAATTCTATTCCTAGAAAATATGATAACTTTCCTAGATCGATCATCTCAAACTGATATTGCATTCTCCTTTTAAAATTATCGATCAAAGTAATTTTACTTGAAATCAATAAATCATCAACATATAAACAATTAACATATCATCTCCTTCGATCTTCGAGTAAATCCCATACTCGACTTCAAACTTAAAGAATCTTTATTGTTGAAGACAATCATCGATTTCAATGTTCCAGGCTCTTGGGGTCTGTTTCAAGTCATACAATGCCTTCTTCAATCTAAGAACCTTTTGTTCTTCTCCAGTAATCACAAATCCTTATGTTGTGTAATATAAATTTCTTCCTCCAATTCATAATTCAAAAATGCAAATTTTACATCCATTTAAATCATTTACCACCCTTTATAGCTAGCGAGAGCTACCACTGTTCTTATCGTCTCCATCATAGCAACAGGTGCATACACTTCTTTGTAATCTAATCCTTCTCTCTGTAGAAAGTCTTTCACCACAAGTTTGGCTTTAAATCTTGCAACTATTCTGTCCGATTTTAAATTCGTCTTGTACATCTATTTTGCTTCAATTGGCCTTTGATTATCTGGGAGATAAGTTAATTTCCATGTTTTATTCTTCTCAATTGTCAATAGCTATTCTTCATGGCTTCGATCCACTTGGGATCCTTGATTGCTTCATAAAAGCAAACTGGTTCAGTCTCAATGTCAACATACAAGGCTAAATGCAGAAGATCATTCTCATTCTCCATTTCTCCAATCATTTGTCCAATTGATGTAATAAAATCATCAGTATTGATTATATAATCATCAAATCTAGTTGATGTCTTAATCAATCTAATTGGTCGATTTCTCCTTCCTTCGATTTCAGAAATTGATCGATTTCTTCCTCCTCTTTCGATTTTGAGAATTAATCGATTTTCTCCTCTTTTGACACTAGAAATCAATCGAACTTTGCCTTCGATTTTTGTATCACCTGAGTCATCGAAGCTAACACTTCAATTTTCTACCATCGAACACCATTTCCAACAATCTTTCTCATCTACCACATCTCTACTAATGGTAATCTACTTCTTGATAGGATCACACAACTTATATGTACCAATTGCATGATATCCTACCAAAATCAACTTCTGACTTCTATCATCGAGCTTCATCCTCTTCTCATTTGGAAAATATCTCCAAGTAATCAAACCGAATACTTTCAAATGCTTTATATTTGGCTTTCTCTCAGACCATACTTCTTCTGAAGTTTTCTCCATTACTCTCTTTGTTGGACATCGATTCAAGATGTATACAACTGTGAATACTACTTCTCCCCAAAATGAATGTGGCAAGCCTTTGATTTTCAACATACTTTTGACCATATTTAAAATCATTTAATTTCTTCTTTCCATAACTCCATTGTGTTATGGTGTGTACGAGGAGACTATCTCATGCATAATGCCTTCCTTATTGCAAAATGATGCAAACTCACCATTATTGTACTCACCACCACTGTTCGATCTCAATACTTTGATAGCTCTACCACTTTGTTTCTCAACCATCGATTTAAAATTGACAAAGCGACTAAACACTCCTAACTTATTCTCGAGCAAGTAAACTCACATCTTCTTGCTATAATCATCGATGAACATCACAAAATACCTGTTTCCACCTAGTGAAGAAATAGTAAAGGGTCCACACACATCGGTGTAGATAATTTCCAACACATCCTTGCTTTTGGTCTCGATGCACACCTTAAAAGGATTTCTGGCTTGTTTCCCTATTAACTAGCCTTCATATATGTCTTTACCTTTTTTGGACTCGAGGCAATCTAATCACCATCTCCTTTTCTCCAAGGTGGCTTAAACTATTGAAGCCAAGATGACCAAACCTTAAATACCACAACCAATTGTCATTCGATACTGTTGCTGCAAAAAACAAGTTATTCAATATTGAAATATTGGCTCAAAAAACTCTGTTCTTACTCAGAGGTACCTACAAAATTGATATCTCATTCTTATTGAGGATTATCAACACTTGCTCCCTCGATCTCAAATCGATCAAATACCTTTTTTGAAGTAGTTGTCCGATACTCAATAAATTGTGCTTTATGGCTGACACATAAAACACATCCAAAATTATTGTAGATTTGACATCTCTTCTTTTGATTATGATTTTACCTTTTATTTTACAATTCACTATGGAATTATCTGCAAATTTTATCTTTGACTTCACATTTTCATCTATATCGACGAACCAACTCTTTTGAAATGATATGTGATTCGAGCAACCAATATCCAAATACCAAGATTCACCAAAGTCTTCACTGGTTTCGTTGTGATCACCATTAATAACACTTCATCCTCTGATTCTTCCTTTTGTACAAAATTTACTTATTCTTCTTTGCTCCAACGGTCAGTAGCATAATAACCATATTTGTAACAATAGTAACATTGTACATTTTTCTTGCTCGCACTAGAGCCTAATTGACCACCTCTCCATTTTGAGTTTTTTCCCTCTACCACCTCTCGATTATGAAAAGCTCTCATGTTTCTCTTCTAAGCCTCGTCCACCATTATTTCTACTTTTTCCTTTTCCTTGACCTCTCTTGTTCAATTTCCTTAATTCTTCTAGTTTTGTTTTGCCAATAATGTTTGTTCTGTGTTGGACTTTTCTTCTGCTCTCTCATGTAATCGTTGTTCGTGGGCCTCCAATGATTATTGTAGTTCATCAAGTTTCAACAAATATAGATCCTTAGACTCTTTGATAGCTACATAAATTATGTCGAACGTAGCATTGAGGGTTTTCAACACCTTCTCCACCACCACTCGTTCTTTCAAGCTTTCACCACTAGACTTCATCAAGTTTGTGATCCACATCAATCTTGTAAAGTAATACTAGATGGTTTCTTGCGTCCCTATCTACAACAATTCATACTGACGATAAAAGGTTTGAAGTCGCACAACCTTCAACCTTTCTCCACCTATGTAACTATACGACAGTATATTCCATGCTTCTTTCATTGAGTTTGCCAACAAAATCTTCTCAAAGTTGCTTTCATGAACACACTGATGAATGTAAAACATGACATTGCAATCATGTTTCTTTTCCTCTTAAAACGCCACACGCTGCACCTCGGTGGGTTCTCCTAATGGAGGACCATCTGGGTCATAACACACTGAGCCTCATCTAAGGCCCAAAGAACCATCTAGGCCGCAACACAGTAGGCCTCAAACAAGGCCCATAGTTAGGAGGATAGAAGAGGAGGAAGTTTTTCCAATAACACTCCTCCTTTAGAGTCTCTCTTATTAAAATCCTCTTCTACCTTTTACCTTTAATAAATATGTAAAAAAATCACCCTTTTCTCTTTTACAGGATACACTTGATCAAAGGGCCTCAAAGAGGTTGCAACCATAAAGCCACGACTCAACAATGAAAAGGCTAGATGGAGAGGAAGCTCACAACCACTCCTTCACTCACCTCACTTGGTTGCACATCATGGAAACTCCTTGGTATATAATCACTTGGAAACGCCTTCACCATAGCAATGTGGGACTTGAAGGAGGCGGAATGATAAAGAGAGGAACAAGGAAGAACATTAAGATGGAAAAAAATGGCTGCACCATTTTCCCTCACATTTTTGCCAAAGAACACTAATTCCAAGCCAGAGGTCCAAGCTTCAATTGTTGGTTGGAATTATGGGGAACATGAGCATATATAAACTCTTAAAATCATGTAGATGAAATAAATGTGGGACTTAATCCCTTTGTAATTGAGAAATTCGGTCATCACTTGTATAAGGCCAAATGAGTCCCACATCCCATAGGTGAGTGAGTGAGTCCCACATTCCTTGTGTAACTTTTTGAGCACATTTGAATGAAGTCAAAACTTGTGTGTGGAATTTTCATCATTGCCTGTACCCCGAATTTGACTTATCTTCAAGTGTCTTTGTAGATTTCTTTCTCATATTCTCTTAACAAGGAACCTTTCTTGGAGGAGCAAGTGCCAAGTTTCTATTGAAACTTGGGGAAAAATTTTGGTTAACGCTTAGGTGCTCATGGTGCAAAATTCTCAGTGTCATTCTTGATGGGAGGAGGAAAAATATTTTCATCATCTTTGGTAGGCCCTCATATCCATCTAAAACTTCTTGAAAACCAAAAATAGCCTTCATCTTTACACACCAACTATCGTATCGATTTAGGTTCTTGCTATCGAGCACTGACATGTTGTCATGCAACTCAGTTCTTACCATCACCATTCTTCTTTTTATTTTTCTTTAGATCTTGAAGCTCTTGATACCACTGTTAGCGAAAAAAAGGAGGTCAAAAAAATTACAGAGAGAGTATCAAGAGAAAAAGATACACTGAATGAAAATTGTATTCAATGTAAAAATTGAATTATACAATCGCCCCCGAAAATACTTTAGAGACACAATATTTAAAGCATTAACTAATGTTTGTAGGCTTACCAACCTAACTGAAACAATCTTTACAATATTATTGTTGAATTATCTAACCCAATTAATTTCTAAATGATGACATCTTCCTATAGAGTGGGTATGGTCATGAATGGTTCAACCAAATGTGAAAATGGATATATAACTTGGTTAATATATTATTATGTGAAATAAAATCTTGATACTATACTAGAGATATTCAACTTTATAAATATAAAAAAATCATATCACACAAAAATGGTTTGAAATAAATAAGAACAACCCATTTTGAAAAAAAAAACTTATTTATTGTAATAGTGAACGAAGCAAGATACGATATTATTTAATGATACCCTTCCCAATACATAAAAGGATTTATGATATTTTAGAAAGATTTGAATCAAGCAAGTCAACCAAGAGCATCATATAGCTTTTTTTGGCTAAGCAAAGGAAAAATATAAAACAGAAAAGATGAAATGAAACTCAAATGGACAACATAAGAAAATGTAATAACATACCACCTTGATGTTTTTGTTGTAAAAGCTGACAAAAACACAAATAAACTTTATTCCTGAGGCGTGTATAATCATTGTCCTTAAGGACTTATCCGCGGTGTATTGCGTAAGTCCCCCAGGATACAACATAAACTTCTCAGAATTTTTGAGGATCTTAGAAACCAGCAAGAAACTCTTGAAGGAGTAAATAAACCCAAGATAATAGTAGAACAGGAAGAAAATATAGAAGAGAAGATGAGAGAGGTGTCCCTGGAAGAGTGTAAAGTGGTCTCTATTTATAGGTGTAGATTGAGCCCAAAACCCTAACTACATACGTTCTCTGTAACATTCTTTGTAACGTTCTAAGTTTTGCAATACCTCTTATTTTACAACAATCCTCCACATATTGCAAAACAAAAGAGATAAAGAATAAAAGAAGAAAATCATGGGTCTCATATAAGATGTAATGCATTAGAGCTGGTATAGCAAGCTATATGAACCAATCTTAGATTGAAAACTTAACACACAGTGTAGTTAGTGTAGCAAGTTATTTGAACTAAAACACTTAGTATGTGTTAACGGTTTAACAATCACAATACTGAAAGAATTAATGGTTGAGTTCAAGAGGGGGGGTGAATTGAACTTTAAAACTTTTTCGCAAAACTTACTTTCTTTTGGAAGAATGAGTTATCTTTATTTAATCTTTGTGAAGGTAGTTTGGTTTAAACACAACAAGTTTATTGACAGAAAATAAAAGAGATGAAAGAAGAATATTAACACACAAATTTATACTGGTTCACTCTAATCCAGAGCTACATCCAGTTCTTGACAAACCAGTCAAGTCTCACTAATACCAAGTGAAAATTTACAACCAGTAGATACTCACCTATCTACCTCAAGAACTATCTTGCAAACCCACAAGACAGAATCTTGAAAAACACCCAGTAACCAAACCCAGTTACCGTACCAAATGCAGATTACAATCCAAACTGCACAAACAACTTTTACAAAAGAATATAGAAAGAAAAAACCTGGACTTGAAGTTTCTAATTGTCCAGAACCAATTCTATCAGCACTTTCTCTCTCTGAATGACCACAATTCTGATCACAGCACCTTATGATATGAAAAAGATTCTTGAATGCAGAGAAAGTCACGTATGAAAGTTTCACAGATTGATTTCACAAGTTTTCTCAAGTGGTGTGTTGTATTGTATATTCAAAAGATAGATCAAATCTGTATATATAGAGTAAATCAGAAAAAGCGAACGTTTCATCCGTTAAAAACTGTTTTAGAGAGTCAAAAGATAAGTTGGTTAGCAGTAAAACAGGTTTAGAAGAGAATCTGATCGATTAAAATAGAAGAATGATTGATTAGACTGAGTTATGATCGATCAGAATAAAACTATGATCGATCAGAATGAGTTATGATCGATCAGAATAAAACTATGATCGATCAGAATGAGTTATGATCGATTATAACAAAACTATGATCGATTAGAGTATTATTTCAATCGATTAAAAGATCGGTTCAATCGATTGATTTCATTTAAAGTTCCATTTAATCGATTAAGACATCGATTCAATCGATTGATTTCATTTAAAGTTCTATTTAATTGATTGATTCGAGTTTTAATGGATTAAAACAACTTAATGAAAAATGACAACTCTCTGTTTCAATCGATTGAAAAACATTTTAACAGATTAAATTCCTGCAAACACTCAGTATAAAAAATAGTCTCTCTGTTTTAACAGATTGAAAAATATTTCAACAGATTGATTTTCTAAAAACACTTAGACTGGAAAAGATCTTTCTGTTTCAACAGATTTAAAATCATTTCAACAGATTGAAAATGCGAAACTTGATATTGAAAATTCATTGAGTTTTTTTAACTTGTTGATTCCGCGAATCAATCAATTGAATTTTCGATTATGTATGACCATTTATTGTTAAGTGATTTTAACAGATTGAAAATCCTTTTCAACAGATTGAAAAAAAACTTAGTTAATTCTTTTAATACTTAAACGTAAGTTTTTCATGCAGAAAAATGATTTTCAATGAGATGCATCATGTTAAGGTGCTTATCACAAAATATAATGGCCTATCAAGAGATTAAGTGCTTAAACTTAAAACCCTAATCATCTACACACCCACAATCTAAGTTATATTTATGTCTTCGTCAAATCCACCAAGTGCTTCAAATACACCCTCACAATTCTTGCTGTTATAGCTGTGTTGTGCTTACTAGGCCATGCACATGCCCGATATTCATGAGTGCTCTAAAAATCTTGCAAAGATCTCATACAAGCGGCCCCACTCAACACTCATATAGGTGACTTTATCAAGCGTATGCTGCAAATCATACACCACCTGTAAGGGATATGAAATCGTTAAAAACCTTGTTTAGACTAAAATTCATACACTACATAGAATTTAAATTACAAAGTTTAACCTCTCAATGATGCAGTATCTAGCACTTTCACATATACATCATAGGAATGGACATAATTGATTTTAATCAATTTTAGTGCTAGCAAAACTAACAAGTGACTTCTTTTTACCCATATGAACCTTATTCATGAGATCTCCAATCACAAATGTTGGGTTACCATCACTTGTTTGCTTGCAAGTGGCTTAAGTTCCATTCCCTTCGATGTCTCTAAAATTATATTTCTCGCTAAGGGTTTTGTCAGAGGATCTGCTAGATTCCGTTCTGACTTCAACCACTCAACTTCACTACCAACCATTTCGAGAGCAACAAATTCAGATTTCATTATTGATTTGCAATAATTGTTTGCCTAACTGATTTCCATGTAATCACACCACCCCTGAGTGTGAATACATAACCACTAGTGGATTTTGTCTCATCTGAATCAGATATCCAGTTAGCATCACTGTACCCTTCTAGTACAACAAAAATCCATTATATTCAATGACATAATCCATTGAACCTCTTAAGTATCTCACAAGTCTTGCAAGTGCATTCCAATGTTCTTGATTAGAACATTAAGTGTACCTTCTAAGTCTACCTACTGCATAAACAATGTCAGGTCTAGAAAAGCTCATTAAAAGCAGTAAGCTCCAAATTACCTGGGCATATTGAGGTTGAGAGATTAAGTCTCCTCTATTTTTCTTTGACTTAGAGTTAAAGTCATAAGGAGATGTTGAATTATTGGCAAGCGTACCAAAATTATCAATCGCAGTATAGTATTTCGATTAAATAAAATTCGATCTCACGAGGAATGGTTTCAATGGAAATTCCCAATTATGCTTACTAAGTAGATTAAAACAGATTGGGTTTTGCAATAAGAGTTGAATTGAAATTAAATGACAAAGAACTGTAAATTGTTGACAAAATATCAATTAAAGGCACTTAGGATTGGCTTCCTTCCTTATCCCTCTTTTGTAATGGCTATGTCACTTAAGAACGTCAATTATCCTAACAATATTGATGCCACCTACTCAAATATTGATTCCTCACACATGAAATTCATAAGAAAACCTAATAAATGTTGATTCCTCACACAATTAAGAGATTTCCCAGCATTAGGTTTAGGGTGTTAAGCAATTGATACATTCATTCCATTCCTGACAATTAACGTAACAAATATTCTTACCGTGATCTAGGGTTCAAGATATATTTTCCAATCATACCCCAAACATAAAGAATAAATCATTCCCAAAGCACAAAGGATAAGAATAACAACATCAAAACATAGATTAATATCTCAAAATATCACCATGATACAAAAGAGTTCAAAGGAAGTGCACCAAATCCTAAGAGAATGAAGTTAGCCACTCATGTTGGCCAATACAATAATCCAAATGTGGAAGAAGTGAAGAATTGATGAAGATTGGACGAAACCCTAGTAGTAGTCGCGCCTCTTCTCCCCAAAACCGCTTGCTTTTCTCAAAACACATCTTCTCTTTTTATTGGAAAAATTTGGGCTTTGCGTCTTTCACTCGAGCGAGAACTTTTGTTCAAGCGAAAGTAGCCTATTTTCGCTCAAGCGACAAAACGCTCGCTTGAGCGAATGAACTCCAGAGAAGAATAACTAACATTCGCTCAAGCGAATTTTCCTGCGCTTGAGCGACTGATTTCTAGAGAAGAATAACTGATATTCGCTCAAGCAAATCTTGTCTCGCTTGAGCAAGTGAACTATAGAGAAGAATAACTAACATTTGCTCAAGCGAGAATCCATCCTGCTCGAGCGACTTCCATGCTGAAAATCTTCTTCCTTCTTCTAGTTTTACTCCAATTTTGCTGTTAATTATGCTCCTTACACTTGTATCAAGGTATTCTTGAATTCATCCTATATTGGGAGAAACATAGATTAAAATTAACATCAGTTAAGTGGTTTCATAACAATTCAAAGCATAATTATATAAACTTTTTACCACTTAAAAGGGGTATTCACTCATTTGATGTTATAACTCCTAAACTTCCTAATAAGTTTCTTAATATATTGTTCTTGGGATAGTCAAATACTATCGTCCTTCCTTATGATTTTAACTCCCAAAATCACATTGGCTTCACCCATGTCTTTCATTTCAAATTTAGATCCCAGAAACAACTTAGTTCTAGAGACAATGTCAATGCATGTACCAAATATTAGCATGTCATCTACATATAAACATATAATGACACATTCACCACTCTCAAATTTAGAGTACACACATTTATCAACATCATTAGTTGAAAAGCCATTACAAAGTAGAACACTATCAAGTTTTTCATGCCACTGTTTGGGTGCTTGTTTTAATCCATACAAAGATTTTAAAAGTTTGCACACTTTGTTCTCTTAACCAGGAATAACACACCCTTCAGGTTGAGTCATATAAATTTGCTCCACTAATTCACCATTCAACAAGGTTGTCTTAACATCCATTTGGTGTATAACCAACTTATGGATAGCTGTTAGAGCTAACAAAACTCGAATAAAGGAAACCCTAGTGACAGGGGTAAAGGTGTCAAAATAATCAATGTTGGATTTTTGAGTAAAACTTTTTGCTACTAATCTTTGCCTTATATTTATCTATGGATCCATCAGGATGATACTTTTTGTTAAAGATCCACCTACAAACAATAGATTTTGTTCCTTTAGGTAAATATACTAAAGTCCAAGTATTATTTTTCTTAATTGAATCAATAATATAAGCAGAATGATAAAATTCATTAACAACCTCAGAGATGTTAAGTACAAAAAGACCTTGATCACAATATCTCTTCCTTACAAACATATTATTTTTTGTCATAACAATCTTATCAGATTCAAATGATAATTTAACCCCAACTTTTCTCAACAATGGTGCAGAGATTAGATTAGCTCTGATTAATGGCACATGTAGCACATCACTCAAGGCCAGAGTCTTTCCATATGTGAGCTTTAGAAGAATTTTTCCTTTTCCTAAGATAGGAGTTATCCTGGAATCACCGAGATAAACATGTTCTTCTCCATCCCCACACTAGTGTAGGAGGTAAAAGCACTTTTGTTTGCACAGATGTGTCTGCTAGCACTAGAGTCTATCACCCATTTGCTCATATTTGTCACAAGGTTTATTTGGAAAACGATCGTAATAATTGTATCTTCTCCTTTGGCTAAATTTGTCTTAGGAGGATTGTCGTTTCTCATTCTACGTCTGCACTGAGGTGCATGATGACCTAGCTTTCCACAGACAATGAAATTTCCCTTCTTCTTGAAGGTAAGGTGGGGTTAGATCCATTGGTTTCATACAATCTCAAACTCTTTCTTATACATATGTACAAAATAATATATGGACAAAATAATATCCTTCATGTACAAAATAATACGTAGATCTAAAATGAAGATCTAAGTCATGCATATGTAACTGCTAATTGTTTACTACCAAAAAAAAAAACTCTCACAACATTATAATACTCATGCATAATTCATTTTTCCTGTTGCATTGGTGTAATAAATTCGAAAAAGAACCTGTGTTTGGCAGGTGTGCTCTGTGTGTACGCTGCATGATGCATGTTGATAGCACTTCATCTAAAAGTTTACCTTTCTTCCATCATAATTATAACATGCAGTGAAACCAATTTCATACATGATTCACCTTTAACCAATCACGTAATTTGTCTTTTCAATTAAAATAAATTACGAGGTCATTCACATTTCAATAGAATTACAGTCATTCACACACATGGGCTATGAAATTGGTTTCAATTTGAAATTGATTGCAACTGAAAACATAAATTAGAATTTATTCCTTTATTCATTTTTGGGAAAATAAATTTGGGAATTAATTAGGGTCCATTCTAATCGGATAGAGAAATCCCTAAATTCATAATTAGGGTTTATCTTAATTTGGGAAAACTATCATAAGAGGAAAATCATAAATCGAATAACTATGGCTCTGATACCACAAGTAAGTTAATTTTAAGTTTTCCTAGTTCCTAATTCATTCTAGAAAACTACTCTTCAGGATCTTTAGATTCTTGATTCTCATGTAATAACATACATAAATCAACATACATGAATCATATCATAATAAGAAGACTAACCTTGATCTATGATAATATGTTCTTTTAATCTCTTTGTTATGTCATAATAAGAAGATTAACCTTGATCCATGAGAATCTGTTATTTAATGTCTTTGTTCTCCAACATCTCTCTTTGCCTTGTCAGTGTTGGTTTGCACATTTCCTTTCTTTCATTATCTAATATTGTAAAAACTGTTAAAGGGTATAGAAGGTTATATATTTGTTGTTTATATTCGTACTATCAATCATAAGTCCTTAAGATTGTTGTAAAAGTTGACAGATACACAAACAAAATTTATTCCTGAGGCGTGTATAATCACTGCCCTTAAGGACTTACCCACGGTGTATTGCGCAAGTCCCCCAAGATAAAATAGGAACTTCTCAGAATTTCTGAGGATCTCAAAAACTAGCAAGAAACTCTTAAAGGAATTTCTAAGGATCTCAGAATAGGAAGAAAATAGAGAAGAGAAGATGAGAGAAATGTCCCTGAAAGAGTGTGAAGTGGTCTTTATTTATAGGTGTAGATTGAGCCAAAAACCCTAATTACATACGTTCTCTTCTCTGTAATGTTCTCTATAACGTTCTTTGTAACATTCTGTATAATGTTCTATGTAACGTTCTAAGTTTTGCAATACTCCTTATTTTACAACAGTATTAAGGACAAATACTTTTGTTGATTACAAGTTCTCTAATATAATAACTTAAGTTAACAATATCAACCTCTCTCAAGATACTTAATCTCACATAAAATAAACTAATTTTATATATCGCATATTAAAAAAATAAGAGAGAAAGGGTTGCGATGGATGACTAATTTTATATATCGATATTTGCGAATGGTTGCGATGGATGACTAAACTCCTATATTTTTGTAAAATTATGTGGTCAACATTCTTAAGATACCCGATAACCGGATTGACCTTAAGAATTAGGTTTTCGTAGATGGGTTCTATGGAGTCGCCACCAGTGTTTTAACCTTAAACACTGAAAAAGGGTAAAAAGGCGTTGGTTTTAAAAAAACCAGAGTTGGATAAGGGATTTAGTTACATGTGGGGAAGGTGTTAACACCCCACAACGCCTTTTTCGGGTTCCCTATGATAGACTAATTCGTAAAATAAAGACTAAGAGAAATTAAGCTTTTACCCCATTTATTTATTTACTAACAGAATTTAAATGTCTACATGATCCTAATATCTAATGCATACAAGGAAAGCAGTAAAAGAGAAGAGATATGAAGGAGAACCTCCGAGGTGAGCTTTTATAAATCTTGAACTTGAGGGTCCTTTTTGGCAGTCCTCGCACTCTACAGAGACACTCCTCCCTCGAATAAAAAATAAAATGCCACATTACCGAGCGCTGGATGTCTCAAAAGAAGACTTCCTTAACCGATTTCTACCTTAAACGGAAATCGAAAAGCCCACTCGGACTCTGGAATAATGCCCAGAGTCACTCTCAAGTGTCAAAAGACTTCCTAGAGAGTGTAGGAGTGGAAAGGTGTGTGAAATGAGGGGGGAAGGCTCCTATTTATAGGAATTTGTGTCAGGCAGGGACGACCATCTGGGCTTCTGACAAGCGAGACGACTGTCTGGGCTTCTGACAGGCGAGACGACCATCTGGGATATCGAGACAACTGTATTTGGCTCAAAGAAAGGTGAGACGACCGTCTCGACCTTCGGGGAACGTGAGACGGCCGTCTGGCCAAACGGGACGGTCGTCTCGAGCCTCGTGTCAGTGTTTTCCTATTTTTTTTTCTTTTTTTATGTGTATAGAAAGCCCTCCTATCCTTACATAAAGCCTAGTGAACATGCCTAGGGGCCTAAAGAAGCCTTGTCCATCTTCGAATGAAGGTTTTCTGGTCTTTATTGAAAAATCAGGCAAGATTTGGGGTCTACAGTTGCCTCTCCTTCACCCGACCAATTGACTATGGGCTAATGTGCCATGAAATCGATTGGCGGGTGAAGGAGTTAACCTTCTTGCCCGATTGTCCTTCAGATGCTCCTCTTAATGTGGTAGCCGACCCTTAGGATGATGAATGTAGTCTGACGTTGTCTTCAGGATGCTTCCTTGCTGCGGAGGCTGATCCTTCGGACGATATGTGTGAAACTTCAGGATGCTCCTTTGATGCGGTAGCTAACCCTTCGGCTGATGAAGAAAACTTTTCCCTTGGGATGCTCCTTCGATGCGGTAACTGACCCCTTGGGTGGTGTGTGCATAGTAGGCTTTTGTCTTCAGAATGCTCCCATGCTGTGGAGGCTGACCCTTCAGACGGTAAAGGTGGGTTGTGTCTTCTGGATACCCCTTTGCAACGGGGCTGATCCTTTGGACGATGTATGTAAATTCTGCCTTCAAGATACTCCTTTGCAATAGAATTGATCCTTCAGGCGACGACAACAGATTGTGTCTTCCGGATACTCCTTTGTGATGAAGACAACTCGCTACATCATCCTTTTGGGGTTTTCGATCTAGCGGGCTGCCTTAACTTTTGCCTAAGAATCTCCTAGTAGGCATTATTCCTTTTCATTTTTATTTTTTCTTTTTAATGCTCCCCTGCTTATGATGCATGATATGATCTTGACAAAAGGAATCTGCACATATTTATGATTTATCAATGCAGAGACAATTTCATAAACTGGTCAAGAGAAATGAAATGAATGAGAATTTTATTGATATGTATAAACAAAAGGTTTATTATTTTGCAGAAGGATTACAAATGGAATTTAGAAGAATGGTTGGTCGGGGTTGGCTACATTGTATAGGTTTCAACAATCATGTCTTATGATATCTTCCCCCCTTGTTTTCCTAGTCGCTTCAGTTGAGATGTTTGAGCCTGGAGTGAAGACTATGCAAGGTTGTCTGCTTCTAGAAGAATGTTATCTTAGCCGCCTTCCGGTTTTTTGACTAAGACAACCATTTCTCTTAGGGAATTTTTCTTTCTTATCTTTTTTTTTTTTAAGCCTCTAAATTCTGCCTAGGACGTATCCTAGTGAGGCGAGTGGATCCTAACTTTTGCGTAGGATGCCCTTTACGGGTTTTCATCCTGGCAGGTTATGAGCAATGTCCTTCAAGCATAATACTTCTTCACCATATCGGGGTTGATCGGGTGTCGACGTTCTTTTTCATTCATGTTCATGAGGATAAGAGTTCCTTCTGAGAAAGCTCGCTTGACCATGAAGAGTTGTCCATGATTTACCGCCCATTTTCCAATTTGGTCTTTCTGGGTCGGAAGCAATTTCTTTACCATTAAATACCCCTCATGGTAAGAATGGGGGTTGGCCTTTTTGTCGTAAGCTCTTTTGATCTTCTTTTGATAGTGTTAAGGTTCCAACATAAAACCAATTGGCAATATGTGGAGTAGCCTAACATGTATTTAAACCATACCAAATGACATGAGGTAGGAGATGTGAGACTTTCAACACACCCCTTCCAACGAAGCCTGCCGGACCAGGCAAAGGGTACTTTTGACCCAACTAAAGGGCAAATTTTTGGCCCATGACAATAACCAAAAAGATGTTAGGCTTTGGCTCTGATACCATGTTAAGGTTCCAACATAAAACCAATTGGCAATATGTGGAGTAGCCTAACATGTATTTAAACCATACCAAATGACATGAGGTAGGCGATGTGGGAATTTCAACAGATAGGCTTTGTTCACGACATATGACGTCTAACCATTTTTCTTCAATTAGATTCAAGTGGTTGTATCGGCCTTGGACCCACTCAACTTTTATCAAATTTGCTTCCATGATAACTTGCAAGGAAGGTATCTCGACCTCTATTGGTAGTACGACCTCCATGCTATATATAAGGAAAAATGGAGTGGCTCTTGTGGAGGATCGTACAAAAGTTCGATATCCTATGAAGGGCAGAGGGTAACATTTCATGCCTAATCCTTATAGGTTTTGATCATCTTCTGAATGATCTTCTTGATGTTCTTATAGGCGGCCTCTACTACATCATTTATCTTAGGTCGATAGGGAGAAGACTTATGATGTTGGATTATGATGTTTTGGCATGTCATGATAAGACCATGCACATGCATCCATATACTCCCTTAATTTTTGTATTGACCCATCCCTGACATTATTATTGATTTGGGTATCAATACTTATTTCCTTTTTTTTCTTGCCCCCAAATCGATGGCCTTGATTTCTTCTTGGTAGGGCTATATGTATTGAACTTACTTTATTAGCAACCTTTGCATGTCCAGGGAGATGGTCCCCTTCTCACTGTCTGACCCGATCCATTCGCCTTTGGCTTTCAGATCCCCAGAGAGTCATCCATCACAGACATGATTGTTTTTATTCACGGTTATTTTTAGGCTTCGATTTTATTGTCAATTATTTTGAAAGAATATTAAGAGAGAAATGAATGAAAAAAGAATATGAATGCTTATGAGAATGCCTCATTGTATTGATAAAAAAGAAATATTTACAAAGCCCTTTTAGTCAAAGATCTCGTGGCCATGGGCGGGGACTGCGAGAGATATGCAGGAAGCTTAAAACATATGGAGCCCTTATCAACTGGCCCTCTTTACCCAACCTCACTATTCTGGTTGTGACAGAGGATTGGTATCCACGTTAGGAGCGAGAGCGACGAAGGTGATCCACCCGACATTCAACAATTCTTGAACCCTATATTTCAGGTTCACACAATTCTCCACGGAATGTCTGGGAGCGCCCGAGTGGTAATTACATTTTTCGTTGGGCTTGTACCAACCGAGGTAAGGTGGACCCATCTTCTTTGGAGGGATACGTGCTAGGAGATTGGCCTCTAACAACTTTGGTAGCAGGCTCCCATAAGAAGTTGGAATGGGAGTGAATTTCTTCTCTTGTCTGCGTGATTGCCCAGCTGGTGGTGAAGAGGAAGAAGGAGTAGCAAAGTTGATGGCATTCACAATTCCCTCCTTCTTCTAGCCAAAGGACTTTTTGAATGATGCACTAGAAGAGGAAGGTTGCGCAATCCTTCCACTCTTCAGTCCTTATTCCACTCTCTCACCGATGGTTACCACATCCGTGAGAAGAGTTGACGTGTTCCCTATCATCTTGTCATAATAGGGACCCGTCAACGAGTTGATAAACATGGACACGGTTTCCTTATCTGATAGCGGATGCTCCACTTGGGCAGCCAACTCCCTTCAACGCTAGGCATATGCCTTGAAGGGTTCGTCGTTTCTCTTGTTTAGAGCTTGTAGATCTGACCTATCTGGAGTCAGATCGATGTTGTGCCTGTAACGACGAAGGAAGGCGTCTGCCAGCTATTTCCAGGTTTGGACTTGTCCCCCCTCCTATTGCATATACCAGTTCAAGGTCGAATCAACCAAGCTTTCCTGGAAACAGTGGATCAGGAGCTCCTCGTTATTGGCATATGGAGTCATCTTACGACAGTACATTGTAAGATGACTCTTGGGACAAGTCATTCCCATGTACTTTGGTAAATATGGAACCTTGAACTTGGGGAGAAATCGAATATTCTTAACGAGGCACATGTCGGCCGCCTCTTTAACATCAAAATTATGTCCTTCCATAGCCCTTAACCTCTCTTTGAGGGTAGAAATCTGTTGCTTGAAAACTTCAGGAGGTTGGATGATTACTGCCCTCACTTCGGGCTGTACGTGAGCTCCCCGCTCAAACTCATGGTCGGAGCCCTCCTCCTCATGATGTGAGGCGTGGTCACTGTGAGGGTTCTCCTTGTGTAAGTTCTACTGATGCATTAACTCTATTAACTGCGCCATTTGTTCTTTCATGGAGTTAAGCTCAGCGGTGAGCTTGCGATTCTGCTCTTCTAACTGTTTCATCCTCTTAGCCTTTTGCGCGCGAGTGAGGACAAGAAGAAGACCAACCATTTTCTAGAATGCAAAATGCATTAGGGTTTTTATTATTTTTTATTCTATGAAATGATTAGTGTGGGATAGATACGCCTTAAGATAATGGCTTTGATATCATCCTTAAGGCTTATACTTTGCAGAGTACCATACCCACTTTAGTGTAATGGTTCCTTCCCCATCATGGATTTGACAAGTATTAGGAAGGTTACCACACCTTAGTACATTTGTCCCTTCCTTGTGGAAGGTTACAAGCTTGTTTGAGGCCTCTTTTGCCTTTGTCTTAAGGATATCTAATGCCCCCTAGAATGAATGCATTTATGCATGAGAGACTTTATTAGAATGATATATATGTATACTTTCCTTATGCATTTATTTTCTCTCTTTGGTTTTACTACTTATGAGATTATGCAGATATGAATGGTTGACTTTGTCAAAAACTCTTTTTATTGTACAAATAATTTTTATTGTTTTAGATTGTTCTTATTTTTTTTTTAACCCTTTATCTCTTCTATAGGTCCACGTGACTACTTAGCTTACAAAGAACCTAAAATGTAGATTGTCCGAGATAAAGTTGTTTATTATGAAATTTTGGTTTTATAAGCCCTTATCTCTTCTGTCGGTCCACGTGGTTACTTAGCTTATAAAGAACCTGAAACCAGGCTAGCTAAAATGTAGACTGTCCGAGATAAGGTTGTTTATTATGAAAGGGTTTTTAGATTTTTTTTTTGTTGTTGTATGATTATGTTATGCAACAAACATATGCATAAATAATTCACTCATCCGTGAACCGAGTGACGTTGTTTCATTACGAGGTAGGGGTATCCTGTAGAAAAGTGTGTTTTCAAGGTGGTTCTAATTATCCTCACCAAGGTTAGGCCCCTAAGGTGCCTCCATTATAGGGTCCCCTCGATCTCCCAATCTCCAAACCATGCATGGATCTCCGTGTCAATGTTCTTAGACCAAGAGAGGAGCGTTATCACCTTGAGTGGTGGTTTCTGACCATGACCTATAGGCAAATCGAGGTCATTACTACTGTCGGCCGTACCTACCACCCACTCCCTAAGTTCATCCCTCTTACCCCTGGGTATAGGGGGATTGTTGTGTGCAAAGGTATGTGTACAATTGTTATTTCAAACAATTGCAGAAAGTAAACATACAATAGTTATTAAAGTCATAGAGTAAAGCATGTTATAAATATAAGGAAGGGTAAAAGCATAATTTCAAGTTTTTATTTATTAAACTAGTCCATCACTAAATGGGATCAACTCTCTAGCTTCCCCAGTGGAGTCGTCATCTATCGTTGCCAGCGCGGGGATTTTGATATTTGCAAACGGTTGCGATGGATGACTAAACTCCTGTATTTTTGTAAAATTATGTGGTCAACATTCTTAAGATACCCGATAACCGGATTGACCTTAAGAATGAGGTTTTCGTAGATGGGTTCTATGGAGTCGCCACCAGTGTTTTAACCTTAAACACTGCAAAAGGGTAAAAAGGCGTTGGTTTTAGAAAAAAACCAACTTTGGCCATTACAACCAGAGTTGGATAAGGGAGTTAATTACGTGTGGGAAAGGTGTTAGCACCCCATAACGCCGCTTTCGGGTTTCCTATGATAGACTAATTCATAAAATAAAGACTAAGAGAAGTTAAGCTTTTACCCCATTTATTTATCTATTGACAGAATTTAAATGTCTACATGATCCTAATATCTAATGCATACAAGGAAAGAAGTAAAAGAAAAGCAGTTAAAGAAAAGTAGTAAAAGAGAAGAGATATGAAGGAGAACCTCCGAAGCGAGGCTTTATAAATCTTGAACTTGAGGACGCTTTTTGGTAGTTCCCTCACTCTATAGAGACACTCCTCCCTCGAGCAAAAAATAAAATACCACACTACCGAGCACCGAATGTCTCAAAAGAAGACTTCCTTAACTGATTTCTACCTTAAACGAAAATCAGAAAGCTCACTCGAACTCTGGAATAATGTCCAGAGTCACTCTCAAGTGTTAAAAGACTTCCTAGAGAGTGTAGGAGTGGAAAGGTTTGTGAAATGAGGGGGGAGGCTCCTATTTATAGGAATTCGCGCCAGGTAGGCCGGGATGACCGTCTGGGCTTCTGACAGGGAAGACGATCGTCTAGGATATCGAGACGGCCGTCTCTTGCTCAAAGAAAGGCGAGACGATCGTCTCGACCTTTAGGGAAGTTAAGACGATCGTCTGGCCAAACGAGACGGTTGTCTCGACCTTCAAGGAAAGTGAGACGGCCGTCTGGCCAAATAGGATGGCTGTTTCGAGCCTCATGTTAGTGTTTTCCTATTTTTTCATATTTTTTGTGTACAGAAAGCCCTCCTATTTTTTCGTATTTTTTGTGTACATGGAGCCTAGTGAACATGCCCAGGGGCCTAAAGAAGCCTTATCCATCTTCGAATGAAGGTTTTCTGGTCTTTATTGAAAAGTTGGGCAAGATTTGGGGTCTACACCAAACAACACAAGTATATAATAAAACTATATGCATTCAAATTGAAAGAACAACATGTTAGTAGTAAAGAATATGAAGAATGTGTTGGAAGATAAAAATTGTTAGGAAGATACTAGAAAGATGGATAAATATTACTTATATAAGGTTGATTTATTCTTTTTATTATAACATGAATTACCAAAAAAATTTCATCGATAATATTTAATAAAAAATTAATAAAACCATTTATATAAATAAACCTATATCACTATAAAATATTAGTTTTTACTATAGATATTTACTCGGGCGAAAAAGGATCCCTCACTAAAATTCCATTATCGATAGATATATTCATTGGTAAGGTCCTTAAATGTCACGTACAAAATCCGTTGATAAGACCTGTTGAAAAGTTGAATGTTATACATCAAGCGTCAAATTGAAGGAATTTACTGATAGAGATATCCTTTGGTGTGTTACATACAAAATCTATCGATGAATTTATCAAAGGAATGTTATACATCGAAAATTAAATCAAAGGAATTTATCAACAAATATATCTGTCAGTCAAGTGAAAAGTTGAGTATTATACATTGATAATTAAATTGAATTAATTTTTTTTGAAGGATTTTGTCGACGGATGATTCGTCGATAACAATTTTTCATCTATAATTTGTGTGCATCAGTAAATTGAATAAAAAGAAATTAAAATGTAAAATCTGTTCATTCTCTCTCGTTTGCCTAACAACAAATGTTCCCTTATTTTGTGCTTTTGTCGTCCCTCCCAATCCCTCGTGAACATCCTCTTCGAGCATATTTCTAGCCTAATTGAGTCATGTCATAACATCTCTTGTCCCTCCAATTCGCCTCCCATCATCCACCGGTCCCTCAAATCCACTCCCAAAATTTCTTGCCCCAAATCCACTCTTAACACCAATAGATCGAAATCCTCTCCCACCCAACTTCTCGTACAAGCAATCTCCGTCCACTTCGCAAAGGTATGTTTCTGCTTATTTGTATCAAATTTTGCAGTGTTGGTAATGATGTAGTTATTTAGTGTGTAAATTTATATAATGGTGGTTTAATTAGGGTTTGTCTAAGGTTTTTTTATCATTATTGTAGGCTCTATTTAAGATACAACAGGAAATATGTTATTGTAATTTGGTAGTAGGGATGTGATGCTTGTACAGAGAGTTGTTAAGTTTTCAATGAGGCCTCTAGACAAGTTAGTTTTGTGTCAATATTGAACTAGTGTTTATGTTTTTCATTGCCAAATAATGTGTCATTACATCATATGCATTCACTAAAAAATCACAACTGATGAGTTAATACACTATTGTACATGTTGTGCCAACTATGCCACATTAGTTTTGGTTCTTGGTTGCAAAAGAATGAACTAAATATATAAATATGACTTTAGTTGTTATGATGCGTATTGTTTGATTGATTTAGGTAAATACTGTGACTGAAAAATAATTGGTGAAATGTATTAGTTAAATTTTGCAGGTTCTGTTGGTAGCCAAGAAAACAAAATGGTTCTGGTTGTAGTCAGGTTATTATGGACGAAAAATTATATCGGTAAATTTATCAATCTTTGGTGGTATTAATGAAAATAGTATTCGTCGATAATTATTGATGATAATATTTGTCGGTAGATATGTGTTGAGACTCTTCATGCTCACACTTATCGATAATTATTGATGAACCCTTCCCTCAATAATTACCAATGGATATTTCTTGTAAATATTATGATATGATTTTGTGTGTGCACTTACCGACAAACAAATCTGTCGATAATTATCGAGGGATAAAAACCATCGATAATTTTTGTGACGATGATTTTATCGATGAATTTTTGTCCATGAGAAATGATGTGGACATAAAAGTCCAAGGTCAAGAGAAGAAATATGAAGATCTAATTGAAGACTTAATTGGACCAATGACTAGAGGGAGGAATAGAAAGACCCAAGAAGCTTTACAACAGAAGGTGACTCTTTTATGGGAGACCCAACAATCAAAGACCCAAGTAACTGAGGAGGCTAAGCTGGTTACATGTGTAATGGGCTTGAAAGGTTAAAATAAAAATATACCTTTTTTTTGTGGAGATGAAATTTGAACCCATGACCAATAGTTTAATATTTGATTAGCTTTAATTCTTTTGGATTTCTTTTTATTATTAACAAAGTCAATCCCAAGAAAACCCTAAATCATAAATTTTTGTATTTATGATTGTTGAATTGAGAAAAGAGACAACAGATGAATTTTGCCAAAGTGAGAATATTTCTTTGCTTGGGTTCTTTTTTGTTAGAAATGTAGGCTGAGATCAAGAGGGGGAGGGTGAATTGATCTTTGAAAGATTTTCGCAATTTACAAATTATCTATTTCAAAGATTAAGAATTCTGACCAGTTCTTGAATCAAACACAACAAGCAATCAAAATAAAGGCAGTGACAGAATTAAAGAGAGAAAGGTTTAGAAAGATACAACCAAGATTTATAATGGTTCACCCAATCTCAGGGCTACGTCTAGTTTCCAGCCAAATTCCAGCTGAGTTCCACTAGATTGAACGTTTTACAGATTACAACTTCAATCCCACACTTAATCTACCACAAGAACCAAAATTCCAGTCCCTGCACCTAAACCTTCACCAAGAACCAAATTCCAGTTCTTGAACAACCCTGCAGCCAAAATTCCAGCCACAAAAACCAGTGTCCACAATTCCAGGCACCCACAATACAAGTAAAGAAAGTAAAGAAACAAAGAGAAGAAACTAGACCACCCAAACCAGGTTTATGCAGCTCTGCAGAATGAGTTTCTTCTCCAAAAGAATGCAAATATTGCCTCAAGAAAGAACTTCACAAAACTAGTGCGATTCTCTCTTGAAAGTAGCACTTATGATTGCTTGATTTATTGCCAAAAGGTGTGTTTCAAAAGGTTCAAGCAATTCTGTTTTTATTGAAGATTTTCCAAACTGCTGGTTTATTTAATCCGATAAAATAATCTTTTAATTTGTTAAAAGTCTTGTTTTAATCTGTTAAAACTTCTTTTAATCTGTTAAAATGTTCTTGATTATTTTCCATATTTGTTTTAACCGATACGACAACGTTTATATCAATTAAAACTCTTTGTAAAAAATCTTCCAAATTGTTTTAATCGATTGTTTCGTATTTCAATCGATTAAAATACTGTTAAACATTCTTATAAACTTTTCTAAGTGATTTTAACTGATAACAATCTGTTTTAATCGATTAAAACACTTTGAAAAAAGTTCACTTAGTTATTTTAATCGATTGAAACGCATTTTAATCGATTATAATTCTGCCAAAAGATTTCATAAAACTTTCTAAGTTAATTTAACTGATAGCAAGCATGTTTTAATCGATTAAAACATTCTGGAAAAACCTCTTAGTTGTTTTAATCGATTATTTCGCATTTGTATTGATTAAAATATTGACAGAACAACTTTCAAAACACTTCAAGTTATTTCAATCGATTATTTCGAGTTTGTATCGATTAAAATTCTGTCAGAACACTTTTCAAAATAGTCTAAGTCATTTTAATTGATTATATCAATTCTATATCAGTTAAAATACTGGCAGAAGGTTTTCAAAAATCCTTCAAATGAAAACAATCGATTATTTCAAAAACATATTAGTTAAAAACCTGTTACAAAAGTGTTAAGAACATTTTAGTTGATAAAGCTCATATACTATTAGTTAAAATAGTTTCTTCAAAAACCTTTTAACAAAATACTTTGTTTTTAATCATTTAAACCTGTTTTAGAGGCATTTGCAAAATCTTTTAAATGAAGAGACCTCATGCAGCAGAGAGATAAAAATGATTATACCTAAGTAAAGATACAGACTCACTAATCACACTACCCTTTTATCTAAGTGACCTTTGACTGCAGCAAAGTAGCCTTGACTTCATTTTGACTTCATCAAATCAACAAGATCTTTGCTAAAGTAATTCAATAGGATCTTCATCACTTTCAGTCTCCCCTATTTGATGAAGTCATATACCTCTTTGAATAAAATCTCTGCAGAAAAAGTTACTTGAATATATAGATTAGTGAGTATTCAAAATTTATCATTTTCCCATTTCTCCCCCTATATTGTTACTCCCCCTAAATAAGGAAAATTAATATTAAAAGCAAAGCAATTATTTCTCCCCCTTTTGACTTCATCAAAAATAGGGAACAGAGGAACAAAGCAAATACTATACATGGTATGTATCAAATTTTAGTTTTTGAAAACAGTAAAAAATTTGAACAAGATACATTACTCATATCAAAACCAATCTAAGTTGATTCAAACTTATCTTCATTAACACGTTTGTAATGAATACAATTAACACGTGTAAAGATAAGGGAATCATGCTTTAGTAGCATGTTACAAGAACAACCATTAACTAAAGCCTTTAATTTTTCTTTCCAGAGTAATGATCGATTAAAAATAGGACAAAATCGATTAAAATGATCTTGTTACTGGTTTTAATCGATTAAAATAATGTTTTAATTGATTAAAACAGTGATGAATTTCGAAAGTTTGAAACATAAGTTGATTTAATCGATTAAATCGACATTTAATCGATTAAAACAGTAAGAAAAATGTTGTATAAGTACTTTTAATTGATTTAAAGCTTGTTTTTATCAATTAAAACAACCAGTTTTGAAAACTAAGTAATGTTTGATGCATCTAAAATGCCTAATTCAGTGCGAATTTTGTAAAAACGATCACGAGCAAGAGGTTTTGTAAAAATATCTGCTAGTTGTTTTTCAATTTCTATAAAGAAAATTTCACAATCACCTTTCAAAACATGATCTCTAATGAAATGATGTCTAATTTCTATATGTTTTGTCCTAGAATGTTGAATTGGGTTTTTAGTTAACATAATGGCACTAGTATTATCACATAAGAGAGGAATTTTTCTGAGAATTAAACCATAATCCTCAATTTGTTGTTTGATCCAAAGAGATTGAGCACAACAACTTCCAGCTGCAATGTACTCGGCTTCAGCTGTAGAAAGAGCAACAAATGATCGCTTTTTACTATGCCATGAGATTAGACTGCTTCCAAGGAGATGACAGGTGCCACTGGTGCTTTTCCTATCAAGCTTACAACCTGCAAAATCTGAGTCAGAGTATCCAATTAAATTTAGTTTGGACTCACCAGGATACCATAACCCAACATTTAAAGTTCCTTTGAGATATTTGAGGATTCTTTTTGCAGCACTAAGATGAGATTATTTTGGTGCAGATTGAAACCTGGCACACATACAAACACTAAACAAAATGTCAGGTCTACTTGTTGTTAGATATAGTAAAGAGCCAATAAGCCCTCTATATTTAGTTTCATCAACAGGTTTTCCTTTTTCATCAAAATCAAGATAGCAATTTGTGGACATTGGTGTTGATGCTTCTTTGCACTGTTCCATCTCAAATTTCTTTAAAAGTTCTGTGCAGTATTTAGATTGATGAAGAAAACTTCCTCCTTGAAGTTGTTTAACTTGTAATCCAAGAAAGTAGTTGAGTTCCCCCATCATAGACATCTCAAATTCTCCCTGCATATCTTTGATAAAAACTTTACATAAAGACTCATTAGTGGCTCCAAATATGATGTCATCAACGTATATTTGAACTAGAATTACATCATTATTTAATTTTTTTAAGAATAAAGTTTTATTAACCAAACCTCTTTGATAGCCCTTTGAAATGAGAAAATTACTTAACCTTTCATACCATTGTCTTGGGGCTTGTTTGAGACCATACAAAGCTTTCTTTAATCTATAAACATATTCTGGATGAATATGATCTTCAAAACCAGGTGGTTGTGTAACAAAAACTTCTTCATTCAAATAGCCATTTAAGAAAGCACTTTTGACATCCATTTGAAATAACCTGAAACTTTTTATCGAAGCATAAGCAAGTAAAAGTCTAACAGTCTCTAATCTAGCAACAGGAGCATATGTTTCATCAAAATCAATTCCTTCTTGCTGATTATACCCTTTAGCAACTAATCTGGCCTTGTTTCTAGTAATTATACCATTTTCATCCATTTTATTCCTAAAAACCCATTTTGTTCCTACAATATTTGCATTATCTGGTTTTGGAATTAATTCCCATACTTCATTTCTTGTAAATTGATTTAATTCATCATGCATAGCATTAATCCAGTAATTATCCTTTAATGCATCAGATATGGTTTTTGGTTCAATTTGTGATACAAATGCCATGTGATTGCAAAATTTATTTAAAGATCTTCTAGTGGAAACTCCCTGATTTATTTCACCAATGATGTTGTCTATTGAAAGATTTCTTGGGGTCTTCCATTCTTTAGGTAGCTGCTCTTCAGATTCTTCGATATCTTTGGCTTGTTTTTGAAAAACTGTTGATTCTGGCAGTTTTAACTAATACATTTTATCAGTTAAAACATCATCTTCTGTACTATACTCAGAAATATTCTGCATACTTGGGTTAGTCTCATCAAATACAACATGAACAGATTCTTCTACAGTTTTTAGCCTTTTGTTAAAGATTCTATAAGCATGGCTATTCAATGAATATCCCAAGAAGATACCTTCATCTGATTTGGAATCAAACTTTCCAAGATTTTCCTTTCCATTGTTTAAAACAAAAACCTTACATCCAAATACTCTAAAATAGTTTATGTTAGGCTTTTTACCTTTGTATAATTCATAGGGAGTTTTCTTAAGAAAAGGTCTAATTAAAACACGATTTAATACATGGCAAGCAGTACTAACGGTATCAGCCCAAAAATATTTTGGTAATGCTTTCTCATTAAGCATTGTCCTAGCTAACTCTTCAAGAGAACGATTTTTCCTTTCAACTACACCATACTGTTGAGGAGTTCTAGGAGCAGAAAAAGTATGCTTAATACCATGTTTATCACAAAATTTATTGAAATTTTCGTTTGAAAACTCTCCCCCATGATCACTTTGAATACAAGAGATGAAATAGCCTTTTTCATTTTGAATTTGTTTCGCAAATTTCTTAAACATATGGAAAGTATCAGATTTTAATTTTAAAAATAATGTCCAGGTAAATCTTGAGTAATCATCTACTATAACCAGTGCATATAGATTTTCTCCTAAACTCATAGTTCTAGAAGGACCAAAGAGATCCATGTGCAAAAGTTCAAGAGGTCTAGATGTTGAAACAATATTTTTCTGTGAAAAAGAATTTCTTACTTGTTTCCCCTTTTTACATGCATCACATACTTTGTCTTTCACAAACTTAAGTTTAGGTAAGCCAACTATAAGATCTTTAGAAATAAGTTTATTAAGGTGATTCATATGAATATGAGCTAACCTCCTATGCCACAACCAGGAATCATTCTCTTTAGAGATTAAGCAACAATTTTTAGCAGAATTAGTATCTAACATGTAAATATTGTTGATCCTCTTACCAGTAATCAGTACACTGTTCTGAATCTGATTTTATTATTTGACATTGATCTTGACCAAAGACAACTTTGTGTCCTTTATCACAAAGTTGGCTAATACTAATCAACTTATGTTTTAAACCCTCAACATATAATACATTGTTAATAATACCTGATTCTGTGCATTTGATGTCACATATTCCAAGGATTCTTCCTTTGTTATTATCCCCATAGACAACAGTCCCACCATTCTTTAGTTTTAAGTTTTAAAATTTTGTAATATCACCTGTCATGTGTTTAGAACAGCCACTGTCAAGGTACCAGAGATCTTTAGTTTGTTTTTCCTGAAAGAGAAATTAGTATAATTGCAGTACAAAATGATAGAGAATTGAAATAATCAATTAATTCTACACTTGGAAGTACAATTTTAATCGATTAATTTGATATTCAATCAATTAATCAAGTTCTGGAGAAAATATATCCGAATAATAATCGATTTAATCGAGAAATAATCGGTTAAATTTATCCTTTTAATGATTTTAACTGATATAAATCCTTTTTAATCGATTAAAACAGCTAAACTAGATTCCAGAGAATATTTTAATTGATTAATTCGCATTTCAATCGATTAAAACTGTACGGACAACTTTTCTGGTATTCTCTGTAAGTGATTTTAATCGATTAAAATAGCTTTATATCAATTAAAATACACAGTCCATGAATCCAGAAACAGAATTTGTTGATTTGATACCAAGGGACTTCCAGATTTTGTTCCTGCAAAACAAATTTAGCATATTTTTGGTACCCTTTTTTTATAATTACAGGGTCCAATCATGTTATTTGAAATGATTTTTTGGGAATCCACTTCATTCTACCTTTAGGAATAGTATATTTCTTAATTCTACAATATTTCACAAAATGACCTTTTTTCATACAGTAAAAGCATTTAATGAATGGGGACGAAACAGATTTACTATATGCAAAATAGTTTTTAAATGCTCTAGTTTTCTTTCCAATAAGAGGTGTAAAACCAATACCACCACGATCAATAACCAATTTTTGAGAATCAAGTATCATATCCAGACTAGTTTTCCCTTGTGCAAGTTTAGATGCAGTTTTTATTAAATATGTTAATTTCTTTTGTAATTCAGGACAATTTTTACAGTCTTTATCCTTACACATGCAATCAGAATTATTACCTATTTCCAGATTTTCATTCTTAGTTTTCACATCAACTATTTTCTTTTCAAGAAGAGTGATATTGTTTTCTAATAATCTATTCATGCTTTTTAATCTTTTGTTTTCAATTTCTAATTTCTTAGCTGCTGCATGCATTTCATAAAAAGCATCTTGTAATGAACTAAAATTCATAGTAGTTGTTGAGTCAAAACTTACACTGGTCATTGGAGAATCCGAATTGACTATCAAGCATATCTCTGTTGTTCCTTCATAGGCCATTTCAAGGGTTTTCCACATTTGTGCAGCAGTTTGACAATGTGCTATCCTGAAAAAATCATTTCTGTTAAGTGCAGATATGATGATATTCTTAGCAATACAATCATCTTGGATTAGTTTCTTTTCACAATCATTTAAGCTAGACCATTCTTTGTTAAAAACATAAGTTCCCTATTCAATGATATTCCAAACATTTATATTAATAGATTTAATAAAGATCTTCATCCTAATCTTCCAAAAAGAGTAATCTGTACCACAAAACAGTGGAGGTCTGTCAATACAAGCACCCTCAGAAAATTTATTTCCAACCATTTGGATCGAAAGACTTGAATAATTCTCAAGAACCTTGCTCTTGATACTAATTTTTAGAAATGTAGGCTGAGATCAAGAGGGGGGGTGAATTGATCTTTGAAAGATTTTCGCAATTTACAGATTATCTATTTCAAAGATTAAGAATTCTGACCAGTTCTTGAATCAAACACAACAAGCAATCAAAATAAAGGCAGTGACAGAATTAAAGAGAGAAAGGTTTAGAAAGATACAACCAAGATTTATAATGGTTCACCCAATCCCAGGGCTACGTCCAGTTTCCAGCCAAATTCCAGCTGGGTTCCACTAGATTGAACGTTTTACAGATTACAACTTCAATCCCACACTCAATCTACCACAAGAACCAAAATTCCAGTCCCTGCACCTAAACCTTCACCAAGAACCAAATTCCAGTTCTTGAACAACCCTGCAGCCAAAATTACAGCCACAAAACCAGTGCCCACAATTCAAGGCACCTACAATACAGTAAAGAAAGTAAAGAAACAAAGAGAAGAAACTAGAACACCCAAACCAGGTTTATGCAGCTCTGCAGAATGAGTTTCTTCTCCAAAAGAATGCAAATATTGCCTCAAGAAAGAACTTCTAAGAACTTCACAAAACTAGCGCGATTCTCTCTTGAAAGTAGCACTTATGTTTGCTTGATTGATTGCCAAAAGGTGTGTTTCAAAAGGTTCAAGCAATTATGTTTTTATTGAAGATTTTCCAAACTGCTGGTTTATTTAATCTGTTAAAATAATCTTTTAATTTGTTAAAAGTCTTGTTTTAATCTGTTAAAACTTCTTTTAATCTGTTAAAATGTTCTTGATTATTTTCCGATTTGTTTTAACTGATATGACAACGTTTATATCCATTAAAACTCTTTGTAAAAAATCTTCTAAATTGTTTTAATCGATTGTTTCGTATTTCAATCGATTAAAATACTGCTAAACATTCTTATAAACTTTTCTAAGTGATTTTAACTGATAACAATCTGTTTTAATCGATTAAAACACTTTGAAAAAGTTCACTTAGTTATTTTAATCAATTGAAACGCATTTTAATCGATTATAATTCTGCCAAAAGATTTCATAAAACTTTCTAAGTTATTTTAAGCGATAGCAAGTATGTTTTAACCGATTAAAACATTCGGAAAAACCTCTTAGTTGTTTTAATCGATTATTTCGCATTTGTATCGATTAAAATACTTGACGTAACAACTTTCAAAACACTTCAAGTTATTTCAATCGATTATTTCGAGTTTGTATCGATTAAAATTACTGTCGAACACTTTTCAAAATAGTCTAAGTCATTTTAATCGATTATATCAATTCTATATTAGTTAAAATACTGGCGAAGGTTTTCAAAAATCCTTCTAATGAAAACAATCGATTATTTCAAAAACATATAAGTTAAAAACACTGTTACAAAAGTGTTAAGAACATTTTAGTTGATAAAGCTCATATACTATTAGTTAAAATAGTTTCTTCAAAAACCTTTTAACAAAATACTTTGTTTTTAATCGTTTAAACCTGTTTTAGAGGCATTTGCAAAATCTTTTAAATGAAGAGACCTCATGCAGCAGAGAGATAAAAATGATTATACCTAAGGAAAGATGCAGACTCACTAATCACACTACCCTTTTATCTAAGTGACCTTTGACTGCAGCAAAGTAGCCTTGACTTCATTTTGACTTCATCAAATCAACAAGATCTTTGCTAAAATAATTCAATAAGATCTTCATCACTTTCATTTTTTGCATCTTCGATCTTATCAAGAATTCACCAATTCTTATGGCGGTCATCTTTAGGCTTATAAAAATTTATTTGTAGTGCTTTCCCTTTATTCAGGTTTTCTTTATTTTGTTCTCAATTCCTAATTTTCTATTCTTAATTGATTCCGACCCTAAATCTTTTACGTCAATTCTATTTGAAATCTTATCAAGAAATTTGTCAAAAATGTCAATTTATCGACAAATTATTTCCATTACCGACAGAACATTTTTGTTGATAAAACCTAATTTTCTAGTAGTATACAACTAAATAACACAAACTTATAAAAAAATTAAATAAATATTAAAACATGATATAACTTTTAATCTCTCTAGAAAATTCTTATCTAATAAACCTAAATTCTCTTAATAGTATATATATGACCATTTACAATTAGTTTATAATTTATAACTAATATTAATAAATCTTGCTATATTTTAATATATGAATCATTTAGTTTTTTCAACAAACACAATGTATGTATCCTTCGTATTGAACATAACTTCGTATCGGTTTATACATGTAGTTACTAGGTTTTTTATGATTAATTAACAATGCAACTTCATTTTTTTCTAATAATTTTTAGCAAAGTTAATTTTTGCACATAATCACTTAATATATGCACCGAATTGTGGATTTGTCTTTAGTTTCATGCACAGGTAATTTAAATTATACATATTTTTAGTACGAGACTAGGCCATCAAAACATCAAAGAGAAATAAGTGTAACCACTAATGGTTAATAAAGAAAATATATAATGCTTAATAATTATTTAATACAAAATTTTTTAAGTCATGTCAAGAAATACTAATAAATATGTCTATAATTTTTTTGTTATAATTATATGTTAGACTAGTCTGTATCGATCGGATATAGTCTTTGTACTTGTAATATTATATATTTTTGTGTAATTAGTCAAGTCATATAGACAAAAAAATAAGGGTAAATTAATTATTCAAATAATAATTATCTATCAAATTTACCATACATATAGTATTATACAATTATATCTCATCATCATGTTACCTCTAACCCATATAGACATCTTTCAACCGACTCACACTATGCTCCAAACATAAAGATTGACATTTGCAGGTCATATTGAAACTGATACTACACCAAATACTTCCTAACTACCAACATTATTCTAACTTCCATATCTACAGAGTTAGACTACTGACAACACTACCTATCTTGATGTACTTCTCTCATGATCTCAAGGAAAGTATTAATAATCATTCGTTGGTTCCTCATCTACTGATATTTTAGTCTATTTGATAGAGGTTATTAGTGGAACTTGAAAATTCATTAAATCCACATACACATAATAGTCATACTAACACACACAATACCTCTCGAGTACACCCACAACCAAACACATCTCATTCAATTATGGATCACATATCTATCTCGACTTAGTCTCACACACACACACAAATATATCTGAATCAATTATGAGTCATTATCCTGACTCGACTAAGTCTCAACAAATATATCTTCATCTCAAGAACACACAACTCTTCATATCATCTTATAATTCATCATACATGTCATTTTCTTACATTTTTATCATTTTTAATAAATTGGGTTTCTTTGGAATAAATGTTTTAATTTCATATTTTCTAATTTGACCTTAGTTTATGCTTTTGGTTATAAATTCTCTGTAGATATCCATTTTATGTAACTCTTATTTCATTGGATTTCTTCTTTCTAGGGCTTCAATTTGTATACATGGAACATAAAATTTTTAGTTTAGAGTTATTTTTTATAAATTTTAGAAGTTCAAACAAAAAGACGCCCCAAACTTTTGGAACTTTTCACTTGAGCGAAAATTTGGTCATATAAATTCTCTCTCCCCTATCTTGATTGAAAATAACCTCATTGGAGTGAAAATTCAACTAACTTGACTTTTACTTGAGCAAAAAGACTCTCTTGAGCAAACTGTCATCACTTTAGGCCATCTCTTCCTCATCTTATCCCCGCTCAAGCGACATAGGTCTTGCTTGATCAAAAATAAATTTGAGAAGTGAAGTTTACCCAGTTTCCAACCTTTTCTCATCCAATATTTAATAATACAACTCATTTATACCACAATCATGCAATAGGAGCATCACAACAACATAAACATATATTTCTACTTTCTTTTCAACCCACTAGAATATATATATATATATATCCTCTTTAGGTAAACTATTACTTAAATAACTAATTTCCCCTTACCTGAAAAATAATTAATTTCCCTTACCTGAATATTTCTGAATTCTAGCTTCTCCAAGTATATGTGCGGTCCATCGTCCATATTCTAGTTCCAAAATCTAGGTAGCATCTCCATATCACTAGAACATTTCTTACTATTTGAATTCCCCTTTTAAACTTAAGAATAACCCAAAATCACAAAATAGAGGAAACTTACCTTTCAAAATTTTGTTTTAGCAAAATCCCTACTTGACACTTTTACTTTCTCCTTCCATTTTTGGATGTAAATTCCACCAAAGTTTCAATATACACTAGTATAAACTACGAAAATGACGATGTCATTTAACAATGATATAATAACCATCATTAAAGATGACGTGGTGATAATTTTAAAATTAAATCTAATTTTTTAATAACGGTTGTTAGAGAACCATTGTCATAGAACTATTGTTGTACATGTGAGATAGGTAACATTTGATGATGGGTGTACAAAAACCATCATTGTAGGTGTCATACAACGATGGTTATTTACATAATCTTCGTCGTATTTCTTATATCTTGTTCACCTTCCCCTTATTTCTCATTTTCATTGCACTCTCTTCCTTTTCCCTGAAGCTCCTCTCCTTCACCCACTCATCTCACTCCCTCAGACACTACTCTTTCTTGTGGCTCTCGTCTCTCACATCCTCTTCTCCTTTTTTTGTTTCTTCGTGCAATGGTGGTGTTCGTGGTGGTTTGTAGTTGTTGCTATGGAGGTTTTGGTGGTGTTCTTGATGGTTTCTTCCTCCACTGTGGTCATCCTCTTCATCCTTCCTCCCCTCCGTACTAGTGGTGCTAGACTGGACACCTCCCTCCCTCCCTCCTTCGGTGGTAGTGGTGGTGGTTTAGGGTATAGTTGTTGCATTGGATAGTGTTCGTGTGTTGGATAATGGTGGTGGTTTCTATGGTGGAACTGAATAATAAGTTTTTGTTATTCTTTATCAATTTTTTTTTCTATTTATAATATAGTGATAGTGATTTTGTATCGTTGAATGAATTTTTGTTGAGTTTGGGAATGTTCAATCCTTGACAAATTCTATTTGTAATTTTTGGATGTTTATATTTTAGGCATTATGTTTCAAAAATTTTTAAAAATTATGAATCAAAGTTGGATTAATTGTGTATGCATAATTGACGAATATGAGAAAGGAGTGAAATTTTTTTACTATTTGCACAACACAATACTTTTACTAGCTCTATTGGTGGAAGATTTAGATGTCTATGTGTTAACTATATGAATGGAAGAATATTAAATGTTGAAGAAATTAGGGAACATCTCTTATGTGATGGTTTTCTTAAATATTATATGACTTGGATAAGACATAAAAATTATTAGATTTGTCAGTTGTAAATGAATTTGATGATTTGTTTGATTCAACCATGGATGATCGGTAAGAAGATACGATTTGTGATGTTGAAGTATAATCTTTTACTCAAGCGCATGTGTATCAAGATATGTGTAGTGACGTAAAGACCCCATTTCATCCTGGTTCAACTAGATTTACACGGTTGTTAGTAGTGTTAAGATTGATGAATTTGAAGGCAATCAACAGGTGGACTAATAAAAGTTTCACTAAATTACTTTAGTTGTTGAAAGATATGCTTTTAGAATGAAATACACTATCTAATCATAATTATGAGGCAAAGAAAATACTTTGTCCAATGGGTTTTGAGTATAAAAACATACATGCATGTCCTAATGATTGTACTTTATATAGAAATGAGTTTGAAGAGCTAAAAAAGTGTTCAATTTGTGGGTTATGTCTGGAGTTGTCAACACAGGTGGCATGGCCGATCCTGGTCTACCCCTATGGACCAAGTAAAAAAGATATCGATAATTAAGTTTGGCCTATATTTTAAAGTGAGCAATAATTTTTAACCTAATTTGACTCTATATTAGGCTAATGGGCCAACTTTGGCAATGTGTCCATACTAAAATAACTAATTAAAAAATATTTAAATAATAATAAAAATATATTTTTAAAATTTAAATTTGATAATTAAATTAATTTTTACTTAATATATAATGATTTAATATATAAATTATAAGATAATATATCCATTCAATATCAAAATAAGAATTAAAAACTTACTCTTTATATAATTTATTTTTTAGTAATTTATTGATCTAAAATGATAATTAATGTTAACCATTAAATCTTGGAATAAGTGATTTTTAGAGACTTATTTGATATTTACTCTTAGAATAAGTGAATACCTTACCAAATTAGTTTATGTTAGACAAATGACATCTAGAGGGGGGTGAATAGATGCACAAATTAAAATAGATGTCAAATTAAAAATTTATTTGTGAGTCAGTAATTTGTTTAAACACAGATAAAGCGGAAGCGATAATATAATCAGGAAAAGAGAAAGAGATAAGGGAAAAAGAAGAGCACACAGTGATTTATACTGGTTCAGGTATAGTTAACCCTACATCCAGTTCCCAGTCAACTCTTAACACAAGAGTGACTCCCAATTCACTATCTTTCAAATTCAGTTTACAAATTACAATCAACTCAGCAGAAGAACCAGTAAAAAGTAAACTAATTAAAAAGACAATCACTTCCTTAGAAACCCACTAAGGATGAACACCTCCCTAGAATCCCACTAGGGATGAACACCTCCTCTGAACAAATCAAAGGATGAAAAAACACCTTCTTAGAATCCCACTAAGGATGAACACCTCCCTAGAATCACACTAGGGATGAAAACCTCCTTTGAACAAATCAAAGGATGAAAACACCTCCTTAGAATCTCACTAATGATGAACACCTCCCTAGAATCACACTAGGGATGAAAAACACCTCTTTGCCACCAATACACAAAGGATGAAGGTAATAAAAATAAGAACAGTCACACCTGGGTAATGGAGACAACAAATTGTAGAAGCCTGTAGAATGTCAATCTCCAAGAACAAGTGTGATTAACAATGAGAGCACAGAAGACAGTAGAGAAGAGAGTTTTCTCAGAATGTGTAAAATATCTTTGTTGCCTTACTCAAAATTCTTTTCTCAAAACTGATTGAATGTAAATTGTATTTTTGAATTCTGTAATTGTGTGTTTTTTTTATTTTTCATCAAACTTAATTAAATAGAAAAATAGCATAAGAAAATGACCGTTGGACATTAATATTTTTGTGAATAAAAATTAGGATATATTCAAAAACATTTATTTTTCAAAACATATATATTTTTCAAATTTGAATTGCCATAATTGATTATGTTACCAATATAATCAATTATGACAGAGAAAATCATTTTTCCATTTCTGATGCATCATAATTGATTATGACAGTAAAAAATATCATGTTATGAATTTTATCACACTTGTGCTTTGAAGGCTTATGCATAATATTAATTACTTCATCAACTTGTACCTCCATATTCAGTATTCTAAGACTCTATCTAGTCTTCAAGAACCATCTTGGGCTTGCTTAAATCATCATCTTTATCAAAAACATATCTTGGGCATGTAGGAAAATGTTTCAGATTGTCACCAACGTCTTAAATTCAACTTGTCCTTAATTCATCTTGAATGATGTTGACTTGAATGTAGTTGACTTGAATCATCATCAAAATCATCTCTTGGGAATGTAGGGACATTTCCATCGATCTCCCCCTCATTGCTTTTAGTTTATAATACAAATATTTTTTTTAAATATTACTTTTATTTTTATTAGAAAATAGTTATTATTCTATAAAATAGCTCGGTCCATAAACATACGGGCTAACCTAATCTAAGATCATGTAGGTCATGATCTAAACAGGTCGCATCAAAATAGGCTTGATTCAATTTAGGTCACAAATTTTTTGACCTAGCCTAACTTACTTCTCTGCTCTTTCGAGCCGGCCTATCGGACTGACCTATTTTGACACCCCTAGTTATCTCGTTATAAAGTAAAGGATAATAATCAAGATATTAGGGATGACATGACAATAAAGGGATCCTTTGCTAAGTCCGTTTGGTATTTTCCAATAATTCAAAGATCTAAGCGTTTGTTTGCGAATCCTACTGACATTAAAAACCTTAGATGAGATATAGATGGGAGAACATATGATTGATTGATTCGTCATCCAACTAACTCTATGCAATAAAAGGACTTTGATAATAAGTTTCTCCAATTTAGAGATGAATCACGAAATTTTAGACTTGGACTAGTTACAAATGGAATGAATCCATCTAATAATCTAAGTACTAATAATAATTTATGGCTTGTTTTACTATTTATTTACAATTTACCTCTAAGCTTTGTGTATAAAGCCTAAATATATTATGTTGTCTATGATGATCTTAGGCTTAAGACAACTAAGAAATTACATAAGTATATATATCTTAGTTCGTAGATTGAAGATTTAAAATTATTGTAGGAGGAAAGGGTTAAAATATTTATTATGTATACATATACAACAACCTCCACGTCAATAATAGATTGAAACTCGTCATCGTAATTTTTTTTTTTTAACTATGTATATCATGAATTTAAAGAGAATCTAGATAATTTTATTTTAGAGAGATTTATAGAATTTTTTAAGCAGTTTAATATATTTTTATATTCAAACATCACGTAATAATAATAATAATAATAATAATAATAATAATAATAATAATAATAATAATAATAATAATAATAATAATAATAATAATAATAATAATAATAATTCTTAAAAAAAGAGTTTAATAATAAATATATAATCTTCCTCAATTAAAAGTGTATGCTAATACTATATTGTTTTACCATTACAACAAAATTTAATCTCACGTCACATTTTGAGATTTGTAGTTTAGCATGTATTATATATATATATATATATATATATATATATATATTCTCTAAAATAACCTATATTAAATAATATAACAAATAATTTGTATTAAATGTATATAGGATAATAAAGCGTTTTGATATCTTTAATTTGTTCAAAATAGGATTAGATGGATTAACCGTTATAATTAGAACCGATTACAAATTTCAATTCGCTAATATATTTTTAAAAAAATATTTTTAATTATATAAATAATTTTTAATTTGTTAATTATTTTTTTATCAAATGTATATCTTAAAATAATTAATTATATTTAATAATTTAAATTTAATTTATTAATATTTATAATTTAAATTATAATATTATAATATATTTAAATAAAATGATAAAAAATATAATATTTTTAATTTATGCATTTTTCATATAATGAATCAACATGGATTAGAGACAAGGTGGTATATATTTTCTTGCACCTACAATACGTACGGATGTGAGGTGAGTCCATTTAAATTTTCTTAATTATATTAATACTAATTGAAGAAAATAAACTAATATTATTAATAATTAATCATAATGATAATAATAATTTTAATTATTCAATCCTTAATTGATATTGTTATAATGATACACTTTTAAATTAGAATATCTTATATATGACACAATAAATTAATAACTATAATGAATTAAAAATTAAATTTTATCTCTCGTTTTACGGTGGAATTTCGATCGATTTCGATTCTAAGGGTGTTTTGGTCCTAATCAAAATCCTACCACGTAAGCTCTTTTTACTTAGGCTAGCAATTTGGTTTTCAATCGAAAACGTGTATGAAAATCGAAAACTCCAGGATATCGAAAATGCTGTTTTTGGTATTTTGTATTTAAAGTATCGAAAAAATTTAGACTATCGAATAGAAAAACAGAATATTAAATTGCGAGGAAATGTAAAGTGCGAAAACCCCAAATTTGCATTAATTGTAAATGACAAGAAATCGAAAACAGTGCAAATATAAATGACAGGAAATCGAGATTGCAAGAAGTAAATGACGAGAAATCGAGATTTGCAGAATGTTAAATAACAGAAAATCTAAATGCAGAAACTCAAATTTTCATTGAATTGAAATGGACAAGGAATCGAAATACGAAACATAAAACTGCTGAATTTAAATTGCATCAAAGTAAATTACCAAGGAAAATACGAAAGCGATAAATGTACTCGTGAGCGGGGAAATCCGGACCGCCGTAAGCTTCATGGTGTTCGTCGTTTCTCCGTAGACTTTTCACTATCGGTTCCGTGCTCGCCAATTTTTGCTCCCCTGTTCCTTCCTTCTTTGCTCTATTTATAGGGCATCCTTCAAGCCTTCTAAGAGCAGTTAATACGACTGCTACCACGTTCTACGTGCGTATGGTAGTTTATCTTCTAGTTTCCCACGTTCTCACGATCTCCGACTTTTACCCATGATTTCAAAACTGCTCTCTATACGTGCATTCGACTTACTTCCCTTCACGATTTGGCCAAAATCTCGATGTCCCCATTGGCTTTCTTTACTCTCGATTCTATATTTTTTTCGAGAACTTCGAATTGCTCACGATTCCTTTTTAATCCTGATCTTATATGACTTAGTTTTTATTCGACAACAGTCATTTGATTACAATTCATTCAATTTCGATCGCTTTTCTCGATTTGCCACTAACAAAATGCCCCCTTGGAAGAATATAAATGATTTCTGTTTTATATTCTTTCAATATTCCCACCTTAGTGTTTGAAAGCCCACAGGATTTAGGGTTTAGGGTTTCTGGGGTTCTAGGGTTTAAAAGGGTTGTGGGTTTCTTTTTGCTTTATGTCGTTGTCTCGTCAGTCTGCTGCCTTCACAGTACGCTGCATTTATTACCTTTCACCTCCATCGTTCCAGTTCCCTATACGATTTACCCTTAACCTCTCCCTTAATCTTCACTCTGGTTTTTACGCGAACCATTACCTTCTGTGCAATTTCATCTTCTTCCTTGAGCTCCTACCTTCGTTCCTATTACCTCATCCGTTAACTCTTCCCTTTCTGTTTTCCTAAATTCACTACAATGGCCAGCTCATCAAAATCTTCTGACTTTTCCGCTCCACCCCTTTCTTCACTGCCGTCTAACCTGCTGGAGATCAACAACCAGAGGTTCGCTCCAGTTCCTCTGATGGAGGAGGCTTCCCGCAAGATTGCTGAGACGCAGGTACTTATTCCTTATACTGTTGAAGGGGTAAATTTTGCTTTTGGGGGTCCTCTCCGTCCTATCGATGACATTTTTACTCCTCTTAACCTCTCAACTAGTCTGGCTTTGGTTCATCAACCTGAAGTTAGGGTTGATTTTCTGAATCTTACCTCTAAAGTGTATAGAACGGGCCCTCCTTCCAAAAAGCCTCAATTTATTAGGTGGTTCGATAGGGTACAAGCCAAGTTTGGGAACCATTGGAGGGATATATGAAAGTGATCCTAGCAAAGATCTCATTGATTTGATGAAGTCAAAGATAAAGTCAAAGGTCAACTCTGCAACAGTCAAACAAGTCACTCAGAAGAATGGAGCTGAAGACTTAGTGTGTCTAAACAGAAAGCTTAGGTAAAACCACTTTACCTTTTCCACTTGCATAAAGCTTCTTCACTCAATTTGCAAAATGCCTCAAAAATAGTTTTAAACAAATCAAACAAAAGCATTTTGTCAAAGAACCTTCTTAAAAATGGTTTTAAGCTGATATAGTTTTTTAAAGAAACGTTTAAAACACTTAGAATGTTTATAGAAGTGTTTTCACGGTATTTTAATCGATACAAACTTCTTTTAATCGATTAAAACTCTTTATGACCGATTAGAATTCGAATATAATAGGTCGGAATGCATTATAATCGATCAGATCTTAAATATGAGCGATTAGAATTATTTTAATCGATTAAAACACGTTTCAATCGATTAAAATCACTTTGGATGTCAGTATGATCGATCAGAATGAGATTATGACCGATCGAGTTGGTTATGATCGATCAGAATTGAATTATGACCGATCAGACTTATTTCAATCGATTAAAACGCATTTCAATCGATTAAAATAACTTAGAAAATCTTTTCAATCGATTAAAACAAACTTTCAATCGATTAAAATGACTTGAAAATATATGTGCAGTTTTTCAATCGATTGAAACGACTTTATATCAGCTAAAATAACTTCGAAAGTTTTATAAGAAGGTTTTTAAACAAATCAATCGATTAATACGCGATTCAATCGATTGTTTTATACTTAGAAAATGTTTGTAAAACGTTTTAAGCTGATATAAACATGGTTGTATCAACTAAAACATTTTCTCGTTAAAGATCAAGAACGCATTAATGGGTTGAAAGGACTTTTAACAGATTGTAACGGCTATTTCAACGATTAAAACAAACTTTCAACAGATTAATGCAGTAGATTTGAAAATACTCTTTTATAAACAGAATTGCTTGGAACTTTTATCATATCGGTTTTGACACAATTCAAGCAATCAATACAAGCAACTATTAGCATTTTTCAAGAAAGATACACAACTGTTTTTGTGAACTTCTTTTGAAATCTTTCTTGAGGCACTTTGCATTTCTTTGAAGAAGAAACTGACTGTGGATTGGTGTAATCCGGTTTGAGCTTTCTTTGTTTCTTCTTTTAAATTTCTATTCATTCATTTGTACTTGTTTTGTACCTGGAATTTGGGTACAAGTTTTCTGCAATTGTTGTAGAAAGTTGCCAAGAACTGGAATTTGGTTCTTGGTGGAAAGGTTAAAGCAAGAGCTGGAATTTGGTTCTTGTGTGTGGTGCCTGGAATTTGGGCACTTGGTTTCTCTGCAGCTGGAATTTGGTTGCGAGAGGTTTCCAAGAGCTGGAATTTGGTTCTTGGTGGAGAGTTAGAATAGGTGTAAGAGGGTGAGTCTCGTAAAACATCTATTCTAGTGGAACCCAGTTGGAATTTGGTCAGAGTCCGGACGTAGCCCCGGTATTGGGTGAACCGAGTATAAAATTACCGGTGAAATCTTTCCTAACCTTTCTCTCTTTAATTTCTGCTGCTGCACTTAAACTCGTTTGATTGCTTTGTGATTTGTGAATTGATAAGTAATCTTAATTTTCGAATTAGATAATCGTGTATTGCGAAAAACTTTCAAAAATCAATTCACCCCCCTCTTGATTTAAAACTACTTTTCTAACAATTGGTATCGGAGCAAGGTGCTTGAAAGTTATTCAAGTCTCTTGATCCATGGTCGAGAACAGATTACCGTTTTCGAGGGGGCATCTATTAACGGACCTCCACTATTACGTGGAGCAGATTATCCTTTACGGAAAATTAGGATGAAAATCTTCATTGAATCCATTGACGAAATGCTTGGGATGTTATTACTAATGGTCCTTTAATTACGGATAAAGGATGGTCAAGCTTGAATGAAGAAGAAAAGAAGAAAGTTCAAAGTGATCTGTAATGCAAAAAATATAATTACTTCGCTCTTAACATGGATGAATTTTTCGGGGTGTCCCGAGTGCAATTACGCCAAGGAGATGTGGGATGTTCTTGAGGTCACTCATGAAGGAATCTGCAGATGTTAAAAGAGCCGAGAAAACACACTTTGATAAGAGAGTATGAGATCTGTTTAAAATGCAGAATGGTGAAAGCATCGCGAGATGTGCGAAACGCTTCACGCACATCATCAACCATTTAATGGGCCTAGGTAAGACCTTTGATAAGGAAGAATTAAATATTAAAGTGTTGAAATGTCTTGACGAGTCCTGGCGACCAAAAGTCACCGCAATATCGGAATCAAAAGATCTGTCCACCATGACAACGACCTCCTTTGTTTGGAAAACTCGAGAGAACATGAAATGGAAATCACAAGATTCAATGAGCAAGAAGTCTCCGAGAAGAAGAACAGAAGCATTGCACTTAAAGTTGAAGAAAATCAAGAATCGGAAGAAGATAATGAGAACCTTGGACTGCTTGTTAGGAAATTCAACAAATTCCTCAAGAAAAAGATCCAAGACAAGGAAAGACACAAAAGGTATGAGAAAAGAAGCTGATTCTTCTAACTTTAAATGTTATGGTTGTGGCAAACAGGGCCATGTTAAAATGGAATGTCCAGAAAGAAATAAACAAAGTGAAAAGAAAGAGGAAAAATCAAAAAGAAGAGCCTACATAGCCTGGGATGATAATGATACGTCATCAACGAGATAACTACGAAAATGAAGAAGCCAATCTTTGCTTAATGGCGAGTCAAAATCCACAAACCAGCCAGGTAAGTTCTAGCTCCTCTTCAAATATAGTTAACTATGATGCATTACAAGAAGCATTTAATGAAATGCATGAGGAGGCTAAGAAACTTCAAAAAGAAAATAATAGGCTAAAAGGATTAAATAAGCGGCTAGTTAACAAGGTTGATTCTCCGGAAAAGCAGATTAGTGAAAATGAAACCGATAATGAATTCTTGAAAGCTGATTCATGATAACTCCGATTGTAAATGCAATAAACCATGCAAAAGCTGTTACGAATTGCAAAAGAAAATTGAATTCTTATCTCAAAGCTGTTTCAAAGTTCACTCGAGGGGCAAGCCAATCTAGATGTATTACTTGGATCTCAAAAATTAATTTTTGACAAATCTGGAATAGGATTTAAATCTAGATCCGAGTAAAACAAAAATAAATAGGAATTCATACTCTACAATCAAATGTTTTTACTTGCATGAAGAAAGGGCATTCGAGTAAAATACTTGCAGAATTAAAAAGTATGCTATTCCTAAAGGGAGAATGAAATGGGTTCCAAAGATTAATTCTTTTCAAATAACATGATCAGGACCCAATAATTATAAAGGGTACCAGAAAAATACTTAATTGTTTTGCAGGAACAAGTCCGGGAATCCCTTGAAGATCGAAGCTGCGAAACCAGGTTACGTGTATTTAAATTAATTGTTTTAATTGATATAAATCAATATTAATCGATTAAAACAACTTACCGATATCTGTCAGTACCATTTTAATCGATTGAAATATCGAAATAATCGATTGAACTGATCTCGGGATTTTGGTTTAATTGTTTTAATCGATTATAATATCCGTATATCAACTAAAAACACTTAGGTATCAAAATTAATCGATTCATTTACGTTTTAATCGATTTAAATTACGGTGTCATGTTATTGATTTCATTACTGTACCTATCTAATCGATTCTTTCATAAAACAATCGATTAATTCACCTGTAGATGTTTTCAACCCTAATGTCAAGAATCAAATTAATAGATAATGAGTTGATTAATCAATTAATTAGGTTACGAAAACATGATTTACTGACATCTAATTAAAGTTTGATAGGCCAATTCGATTAAAAAACCCAGGTCTTTATGATAATCCGAGATCTGCATAATGTGTTTAAATGTCTCTTTGAATTTCAAAAACTTGAAATCCGTTTCTTCATCAAACCAGGTTCGAACTTATCATTTCTCAACTTATCATCTTTCTTCTGTTTTCATATTTTCAAAATCTCCTCTCAATTCTCTGCTTGTAAACATGATCAAAATCATGACTGGTTCGAGCTGATCTGTTTGAAACGTATCCATATTCAATTTTCTTTCAATGACACAAATTTTTAAATTAGAAAGCGAAGGCTGAACAAATCTTTGAATTGGGAACTCGACCGGTGACATAATGTGGGAAAACTATTACTGTTATTCATGAATGAAAGAGTCTTTTATTTTGACAACAACATAAACATGATTCAAGCTGTAGATGTTTACATTTCTCTTAATACTTTACATGGAATGCTGCATGGTAATACACTGAAAATCAAAGAAATTATCAAAGAATAGACTGTAACTTTTCTTATAGACACTAGTTACAAACAGGTCAAAATGTTAGGACTGAAAACATAGTTGATCAAAGATTCTTTTGGTGATAATTGCTTCTGGTAATAAGTTGTTGATTACTAGGAAATTCAATAAACACATGTTTTCATTAAATTTCTTGATTTTACCTAGCAATATTTCTGAAATAATTTTGGGCATGCATTAGTTCAAGCCTCTTGGTGAAATTCATTGGAATTGTGCAACTTTGATAATTCGTTTTAATCATCAAAGTCACGAGATATCACTATAAGGGAACCAATCTGGAACAGCAATTCAAAAATTGAATAACGTGGCACAGAGAATGTGTGTACAGGGATAAATTTTAAACTGTTGATTTGTTCTCTCGCTGAAGAAAAATATAGTGAAAGCTCTGGATTACTGTCATCACTAGTTCTACTGTGTTTGCATTACTAATCATTGCCCACTCTACCAGAATAAGTTTTTGTTAATCACTTGTGCATATGATACCACTTGGAAACAACAAAGTTAAAAATGATTCATTCCTCAAAAGATAATGATGAGTCGGTTCACTTGAAAGTGAGAATAACACCCATCATAATACATTAATAAGAATGCAGTTATTTGCTTGGATGATGACAACTGCAGGGTTCAAAATGGGTTGGCTATTATGAAAGAAAATTCCTATCTCAGTACATCATTAACCTGTGATTCATGCAATTTATGATATCATGCATTCTGTGTGGGATTTGGTCAGTACATGATTATGCCTCAGATGTGTAATAGCTGATGTTCCTAAAGAAACATTTAATTCCATTGAGTGTCAACCATGGACTGTAATGCAGTCAATAGTAACGATAGAACTCGCTAAAAGATTTCTTTTCGGGAAAAGTTTACGTGTGCATTCTGTCGATACAGGAGTGACAGCGATTGTTGACTCAAATAGTTGTGAATGATCACCAAGCTGGTGGATAAGCGGTTCAATCGGGGAATTTGGGATGACTAGTTCCCCTCATCATCTTTATCTTCTCGCTTATTTCTATATTTATATTGTTTGCATGGATCGTGATATTAGCTGGTGTTATACCGAAACATTTGCCTTAATCTTTGGTTAAATATGGTTTAGGATCTAATCTAGATCAGACTGGCGTAAATAGAATTTAAATAGATCCTCGAGAGCTTTAGCTAAATAAGATTTTATCCTGATAGATCTATTAGCTAAGATTTAATCAATATAGTTGTTAGTATTGTTAAAACATCCTTCTAAATGATCAGTTTTACAAAATATGCATTAAACATTACTTCATTTTCAAAGCTGATTGTTTTAATCAATACAACATCTTGTTAATCGATTAAATGAACTTATACAACATGTTTTAATCGATTCAAAATCGAAATAATCGATTATTTTTACTAAAGTTTCATGTTTTCAAAATCTTAAATGTTTTAATCGATTAAACTTTTCTTTCAATCGATTAAAATCATTTACCAAGAACATTTTAACCGATTATGCTCTGTTTTTAATCGATTTTTATTCGGGAAGAAAGATTAAAGGCTTTAGTTAATGGTCAGTTTACGTAAACATGCTACTAAAGCGTGATTCCCTTATCTTTACACGTGTTAATTGTATTCATTACAAACGTGTTAATGGAGATAAGTTTGAATCAACTTTAATTGATTATTTTCATGAGTGAAATATTGATTCACTTTGTTTTTTCAAAAACTTGAGCATATTTTTCGAAACCTTACATTTTATTCTTTTCTCTTCTATTCCCTATTTTTGATGAAGTCAAAAGGGGAGAAATAGTTGCATCACTTTAAGATAAATTTAAGAGCAACGAGTTTAGGGGGAGAAATAAGTTTTAGGGGGAGAAATAAGTTTTAGGGGGAGAAACAAAACTTTATTACATTCTTGTATTTCTCACCTAACTGCATTATCAAGTGACTTATTTTGCAGAGATTGTTTTTTCAAAATGGTGTTTGTCTTCATCAAATAGGGGAGACTGAAAGTGATCCTAGCAAAGATCTCATTGATTTGATGAAGTCAAAGATAAAGTCAAAGGTCAACTCGCAACGAGTCAAACAAGTCACTCGGAAGAATGGAGCTGAAGACTTAGTGTGTCTAAACGAAAGCTTAGGTAAAACCACTTTACCTTTTCCACTGCATAAAGCTTCTTCACTCAATTTGCAAAATGCCTCAAAAATAGTTTTAAACAAATCAAACAAAAGCATTTTGTCAAAGAACCTTCTTAAAAATGGTTTTAAGCTGATATAGTTTTTTAAAGAAACGTTTAAAACACTTAGAATGTTTATAGAAGTGTTTTCACGAGTATTTTAATCGATACAAACTTCTTTTAATCGATTAAAACTCTTTATGACCGATTAGAATTCGAATATAATAGGTCGAGAATGCATTATAATCGATCAGATCTTAAATATGAGCGATTAGAATTATTTTAATCGATTAAAACACGTTTCAATCGATTAAAATCACTTTGGATGTCAGTATGATCGATCAGAATGAGATTATGACCGATCGAGTTGGTTATGATCGATCGAATTGAATTATGACCGATCAGACTTATTTCAATCGATTAAAACGCATTTCAATCGATTAAAATAACTTAGAAAATCTTTTCAATCGATTAAAACAAACTTTCAATCGATTAAAATGACTTGAAAATATATGTGCAGTTTTTCAATCGATTGAAACGACTTTATATCAGCTAAAATAACTTCGAAAGTTTTATAAGAAGGTTTTTAAACAAATCAATCGATTAATACGCGATTCAATCGATTGTTTTATACTTAGAAAATGTTTGTAAAACGTTTTAAGCGATATAAACATGGTTGTATCAACTAAAACATTTTTCGTTAAAGATCAAGAACGCATTAATGGGTTGAAAGGACTTTTAACAGATTGTAACGGCTATTTCAACAGATTAAAACAAACTTTCAACAGATTAATGCGGCAGATTTGAAAATACTCTTTTATAAACGAAATTGCTTGGAACTTTTATCATATCGGTTTGACACAATTCAAGCAATCAATACAAGCAACTATTAGCATTTTTCAAGAAAGATACACAACTTGTTTTTGTGAACTTCTTTTGAAATCTTTCTTGAGGCACTTTGCATTTCTTTGAAGAAGAAACTGATCGTGGATTGGTGTAATCCGGTTTGAGCTTTCTTTGTTTCTTCTTTTAAATTTCTATTCATTCATTTGTACTTGTTTTGTACCTGGAATTTGGGTACAAGTTTTCTCGCAATTGTTGTAGAAAGTTGCCAAGAACTGGAATTTGGTTCTTGGTGGAAAGGTTAAAGCAAGAGTTGGAATTTGGTTCTTGTGTGTGGTGCCCGGAATTTGGGCACTTGGTTTCTCTCGTGGCTGGAATTTGGTTGCGAGAGGTTTCCAAGAGCTGGAATTTGGTTCTTGGTGGAGAGTTAGAATAGGTGTAAGAGGGTGAGTCTCGTAAAACATCTATTCTAGTGGAACCCAGCTGGAATTTGGCTAGAGTCCGGACGTAGCCCTGGTATTGGGTGAACCGAGTATAAAATTACCGGTGAAATCTTTCCTAACCTTTCTCTCTTTAATTTCTGCTGCTGCACTTAAACTGTTTGATTGCTTTGTGATTTGTGAATTGATAAGTAATCTTAATTTTCGAATTAGATAATCTGTGTATTGCGAAAAACTTTCAAAAATCAATTCACCCCCCCTCTTGATTTAAAACTACTTTTCTAACAATATAGGAATTTTCGACTTTTTGCATCTGTCTCGATGCGATCTATCATTTTTGGACATGGCGATGTTTTTGTCTGCGGTGCATTTATGGAACAAGGACCTACATGCTTTGGAGTTGCCTTGTGGCCCTCTGTCGCCTACCCTTTTCGAGATTGCGGCTATTACTGGGTTGAAGCCCATAGGGGAGAAGTATATTAAAGGTGCATATCCTTCGAGTAGCTCTTTGCGGTCCAAAATTGATTGGGAATCGAAGGCTTACGGACATTTCATTGAGAAACATTTTGTTGATGACCCTTCGATAGCTGTTACTGATGAAGAGCATGTAGCATTTTTGGTGTATTGGCTATGCACCCATGTATTTTGCCCCCGATCCATCCAAATCTCCCCCCATTTGTTTGATCTTGCATATGTCCTGCACATAGGTCAGCCTACGATATGTTTGGCTAAGCTACTACTAGCTCATGTGTATGCTACTTTCGACGAGACTGTCGAAATTTTGAACACACCTAAAGCGTCGGGGAATTTTTCAGGCCCTGTTTGGTTTGTACAGTTGTGGCTTACTTCAATTTTTGAGAGCGTCCTTCCTCGAATCTCTTCCGTCCCCCCGAGTGTAAATATAGAAGGGGCCCGATTATCCTCTCGTCACCCTCGTCATAAGTCTGATGAAACTACCTACTGTAAATACCTTCATTTTTTGTTAACCAGATTCACTTTCGACTCAACCTTGGCCCCATTTACTGTAAATCTTGGACGAACAAGTGGCCAACTTAGGGGGCCGATTTGGTTTAAATCGAAATTTCCTGCCTCGACTCCTGGGTTGCAATCAGAACTGATAGGTGTATGGAGTAACTATTTGACCCATGATGTTTTGGTATCGGGTTTTCAATCGAAGGATTTTAAGCTTGTCACCTATTACCCCCGACTTTTCTCGAGACAATTTGGGTTGAGTCAATCTTTGCCTTTCTTTTCTCTCGATACCTCCCCAAAGTCCAAGTTAACTGAATCCACAATTAGTCGGGAGCTTGTCGAGCTTTTACCGAAAACCCCGATGCACTTTTACCCCTATGCTTTCGAGTCGAATTATTTATCTACTGTGGGTTTTTCTCAATGGTGGGCCGGTTGGTTCTCGAGTAGTCATGCTACTTTTGATGAAGTTCGCCGAAGCCGACTACTCAACCTTCTCTTGTGTTGCAGGACAAGTCAAAATCGAAGAAAGGTACACACTTCCACTGTCTTCAAATATCTCGATTCGAGAACTTTTATCAAATATGTTACACTCCACTAAAATTAGAATCGACCTATTATGATGCTGTTATCTCCTTATCCAATAAAACAGACATTAATCGATCGAACCACAAAATAATCAATCCTTTAGGTAGAACCCCTTTTGAAATGTATTGTCCAAATCGCCTTCCAACTTTTCCCACAGCTCCTTTTGGACTTGCCAAACCATTAACTCATCCAAAATGGGTTCGAGAATTGAGAACCCTCGAGGAAACACGTCGCCCAAAACCCAAAAACAAAGATATTTACGTCTCGAAATTATCTTATTTCCCTTACCTTAACCTCCACGAGGCTCTTTTGCCTCCCTGGCTTGTACATATCGACCGAGTCAAGATCTTGACTCCATCACCTTTTGGTGAGAGTTTACTGCTTTCTTATACTTTTTTGATTCTGTATATTATAAACTAATCTGTCTTCTTTTATTGGCAGTTTCGAAATCTACTAAGGTCTCCGCTGTCGAGAAGGGTCAAGAGAAGGGACAAGAGGACTGGGGATCCTCGGGTGAATCGGACCCATCAGCCTTGATCAGAAAACGCAGACGTTCGGCCACCATTCCTACTTCTTCGAAAAAATCGAAGGTTCCTTTTGACTTCTGTCTTGTCCTATTCATTTCTCTGTTTGATCAATCCTTATTCTTATACTTATCTTTTTTCGATCTTCCATTTTCAGAAACAAAAATCGAAGAGTCCTCGATCTGTTCGACCAATTGCTCTTGATCCATTATCGACGGACTCTAATACCATCCCCACGACAACACCTGCTACCCGTTCAAGTCACGTAAGTTTCCTTCTCTATACAAATTCTATGTTCTTAAGTCTCGATAAAATTTGTAACAAGGTTTCAAAATTTAATTTTCAGGATCTTCCATCGGAGACTGTATCGACGAATGTCGAATCCCAACTATTAACACCCCTCACTGAGGTATCTTACATATCATTGTATGATTGCTTTTACTTTTTGTGCATTTCTTGTTCTGACAATGGTTTTCGATTTACAGCAACCTGAGGCTGTACAGATTCTTCCTCCTACCTCGGCACCACTTGCTCTACCTCCCCCTGGTATTTATACTTTTCATTGTCACTTTTTCATCTCATTCTATTATGAACCTCTCGATCTTACATTCTCGATTTCTTTCTTTTCGGTGAATACTCCAATAATCGAAGTCCAAGGCTCTCCTTCCCACTGTTTCGCGAGCAAGAGGATTCTCCTCCTTTTGCGATGCCCCTATCGAGTTGCTCTCGGCGTCATTACCGGAGATAGATGTGCCTCGCTCCGAGCACTGCGCTAGAATATCGAGCTGCAATCGAAGAAGACCCTTTTTCTATCCTCGATATTCTATTATCTACGAAGCGACACCGTCGAGCTCTTCTAAGACGCCCATGACTTCTGCGAAGGACCATACCAGCTGAAGCAACGCTTCCGATCTTTCTTTTATTCCTCGCCCCTTGAAGTTTTAGTGGAGTCACGCGACAAGAAAAAACAGTTCCAGGATATTATTACTGCCCTCGAGACGTGCCCTGATGAAGATCTTCCAAGGGGTCTCGATGCGGAGGTCGCGGCGGCTGCCGACTTGTTCAATAAGGCATATGCGGCGAGGAAGAAAAAACAATCGATTTCGACCAAGCTCACCGATATTGCTTCCTTCCAGGCTGAAAAATCAAATTTCTTGAAGACTCGAAGTTGAAGTCAGGCGGAGGCATTGTCTCGCACAAACTTCGATCGATTGCGAGATCGAGCAGTGGAGAAGAGACTCGCTCAACTTAAATTGCAGAAGGATTTTGTTGCTTCAGAAATAGATACGATCAAATCCTCTGCAAAAAAAGTCGCCTTATCTTTGGGGCAGAGCATAGAGCGCAAACAAGATCTGACTGTCGAAGAGCACTCGATTTCTTCATCTTGGACTCAATTGCTAATAGACTTTGATCAGCTTAAGACTCGATACTTATCTTTGTAGAATATTATTCAATTTAATTTTTGAATGTTTATTTCTCTTATTCGAGGCTTATATATCTTTAAGTATTTTCCGTTTATCGACAACACTTTATCTTTGTTATACCAATCAATAATCGAATAAGCGTTACTCGATAAAATTTTAACAATCTCGAAAGGACCTTCCCAATTTGGTGACCACTTCCCATAGCTTTTACATTTCTTGTCCATTGGTAAAATTGTTTTCCATACTAAGTCACCTTCATTAAACTTTTTCTTTCGAACTCTTTTATTATAAACTCGAGCAATTTGATTCTTCTGCAACATCATACTATTCAAAGCCTGCACTCTTACTTCATCGAGTTCGTTTAATTCGTCATACATCAAACTCCAATAATCACAACTGGGTAAATCATTCTGCCTTTGAATTCGATTCGATTCAATATTTATTTTGATAGGTAAGACTGCGTCGTGTCCATATACCAACTTGTATGGGGTATTTTGTAAGGAATCTTTAGGTGAATTTCGATAAGCCCACAAGATTTGCAACAACGTTTCGTGCCATGTTTTTGGTTTATTACCAACATGTTTCTTGATTAATCCGATAATCACCTTGTTAATTGCTTTGACTTGCCCATTAGCTTGAGCATAATATGGAGTTGATGTTAATAGCTGGATATTTCTCGATGCAGCATATTTGGCTATCTTTCTACCAGTAAACACTGTCCCTCTATCTGTGGTAATAGACTGTGGGATCCCAAATCGATAAACGATGTATTCTTCAATAAAATCAATCACATCTTGCTGATCAACATCCTTTAATGGTATTGCTTCTACCCATTTTGAAAAGTAATCGACAGCCACAATTATATACCTATGCCCTTTTGATGATTGTGGGAAAATCTGTCCGATTAAGTCTATAGCCCAACCTCTGAAAGGCCAAGGTTTAATGATCGAGTGTAATTCGCTTGCGGGCACCTGTTGTATTGGACTGAACTTTTGACATTCTTCACAGGACTTGGCATATTCGATACAATCTTTTAAAATCGAGGGCCAGTAATAACCTTGTCGAGTTAATGTCCATTTCATTTTCTGACCTACCGTATGGGCCCCACATATTCCATTATGTACTTCGGCCATTGCTAAGTAAGCATCATCATTTCCTAGACACCTGAGTAATACTCCATCGATTCCCCTTTTATATAACTCATCATTTAACAAAACGTATTTCACTGCTCGATATTTAATTTTCTTGTCAATTTTCCCATTGGGATTCTGCAAATAGTTTATAATCGATTTTCTCCAATCCTGATCATCTAAGTCATTAATGTACAGAATCTCATTTTCTTGAGGTAATTTTTCTTTGATTTGAATTATTTCTCGTAACCTTTCCAGGGATATCTTATATTTCGATGCAATTTGTGCCAAGTCATTTGCTTCTTGATTGAACTCTCGAGGGATATACTCGAATATTATGTCATCGAACATTCTACTTAAAGTCATCACTCTTTCCAAATATCTGATCAAGTTGATATTAATGCATTTATACTCTTTTCGCACTTGTTTGATCACTAATTGTGAATCACCTCTTATAACCACATGTCTAGCTTTTAATTTGATTAAAGCCTCGAGACCCGCTATCAAAGCTTCATATTCAGCTTCGTTGTTTGAACACATGGGTTGAACCTCAAATAATAACTTAGTCGGAATATTGTTTGGAGAAATAATCGAACTCCTACTCCAGATTTATCCGATGTACTTGAACCATCGAAATACATTATCCATTTACTTATTTCTATAAACAAATTCTCGGTGGAATCAATCTGTATGCTCAGCCATAAAATCGGCAATTACTTGACCTTTTATCGATTTTAAAGATTCGAAGGATAATGAGAACTCTGTCAAAGCTAACACCCATTTTCCTATTCTATTATGCATAATTGGTTTCGACAAAAGAAACTTCAAAATATTATTTCTAGAATAAACCATTACATCATGAGGCTTCATTACATACTTGAGTTTTGTACAAGAGAAATACAAGCATAAACCTAATTTCTCGATATCGCTATATCGAGTTTCAGCATCATTTAAAATTCTACTTAGATAATACACAGCACATTCCACACCATTCTCATCTTCTTGTGCTAATAAACTCGCTATCGTTTGATCCGATGCTGATACATATAACTTCAGTGCCTTGTTTCTCTTTACTGGAATCATAATCGGAGGATTTGTCAGCATCTTTTTAATTTGCTCGAAGGCTTCTTGATGTTCCTCTTTCCACTTAAACTCTGCTTCTTTTTTCAACTTTAATAAAGACGAAAAAACATAAGTTTTGCCAGCCAGGTTAGAAATAAATTGTCTCAAATAATTTATTTTTCCCAAAAAAGATTGTAAGTCTCTCTTAGTTTTTGGAGCAGAGGTATTTATTATTGCCTTGGCTTTATTTTTCTCGATCTCGATACCTTTTCCATGTACTATAAATCCTAAAAATTCACCAGCAGATACACCAAAAGCACATTTCAAGGGATTCATTTTTAATCCATATTTTCTCATTCTCTCGAAAGATTTTCTCAAATTGCTCAGATGTTGATGTTTTTCTTTCGATACCACAACGATATCATCTATGTAAACTTGCATAAAATCATTAATAAGATCATGAAAAATTAAATTCATTGCTCTCTGATATGTGGCTCCAGCATTTTTTAATCCAAATGGCATCACTACCCATTCATAAGTACCTAATGCCCCCGGGCATCGAAAAGCTGTTTTAGCTATATCATTCTCAGACACAAATATTTGATTATATCCTGAATAACCATCTAAAAGACTTAACATTTCATTACCAGCTACTGCATCTATTAGCATATCAGCTATTGGCATAGGATATTCATCTTTAGGAGTAGCTAAGTTTAAGTCTCGATAATCGATGCATACTCTTATTTTACCATTCTTTTTAATCACGGGTACAATATTAGAAATCCAATCTACATACCTGGCAGTTCTGATGAATTTGGCTTTCAAGAGTCTCTCGACCTCTTCCTTGATTTTGTTCATCACCTCAGGTGCAAATCTTCTCGGTGCTTGTTTTACTGGCTTTCTACCTTCGATGATGGGTAATCTATGCTCGACGAGACTTCGATCCAATCCAGGCATTTCTTCGTATTCCCAAGCGAAGCAGTCCTTATATTCTCTTAACAAGGAAATCATGTCCCTCTTTAATTTTTCCTCGAGATACTTGCTGATATATGTGGGTTTCTGTTCCTCTCCACTTCCTAAGTTAACTTCTTCTAATGGATCTTGAGCCTCAACTTTTTTATAATTTGATGTAATAGATTTTTCGAAACCTAAAGGGGAATAATCATAAATACAATCAAGTATAACTTGATCGCTATTATTTGCAACTACGGTCGAGTGAATCGACTTATTTATCCCTATTTTACTACTACTATTTTCTTGGCTCTTCTTTTCATCCTCATATTTTCCCAATCGAGCCAAGAATTCTTCGTATTCTCTATTCATCTTCACCGGCCACTTCGAGGTTGGCCCCCTCTTTGATCATGATGAATCCTTTCTTCTCATTCATCTCTAAGAAACGCTCCTCATGCAGTTTTGAATTAAAATCTTCGACTGTTTCGAAGGTGAAGGGTTGAGCAAGCGCCATATTCTGCAGGTGCTCGACCGGCTCGAGATACGAATGTTACAAATTCGTGTTGATCTCCTGGGATTACTTCGAGATGTCCATCTCGATTCCACATAAATAACTTTTGATGAGCTGTCGAAGGCACGGCTCCTACTCCATGAATCCACTCTCGCCAAGTAATGCATTGAAATTGGCATGCGATCGGACCACAACAAACACGAGTAGGTCTTGAGTAAGTGCCCACTTTTACGTCTAAGGCGACCATACCTTCGAACTTGACGTCTTTCCGCTGAAATCGGAAATCATAATGTTGTGCTTGACTAAGTCTTTTAGCTCAATACCAAATTTCTTTAGCATAGTCATCGGCGGTATATTCACTGCAGCTCCACCATCGACGAGGACTCTATTCACCATCTCGTCCTTGAATCTCGATGTTCAGTAGTAATGGTTTCAAGTGGAACCTCATTTCCTCAGATGGGGGATCAATGAAAGCAGCGTCCCTATGAGGAACTTCACATGAGGTTTGTGTTACCCATGTTATTTTTGGCCTTATGTTTTCTGAATAGAAGTCACCTTCCCGCTCGGCCTCCATTTGTTCTTGATACTCTTTGTATTCGCTCACATATTCCGCAGGTAAAATTGATATTACCCCGATCTGATGTTCGTCCCACGTACCATCATCCTTGTCATCGAAAAATTCTCTTGTATAATGACTCTCTATTGGTGCAACATTTCCTTCAAAGTTTCTGTAATTATTCCAATAGGGGATCCTTCCTCCTCTTCTCCAGGGCCTTCCTCGGAATCTTCTTTGAAATGTTGGGAATCTAGTGGTTGATCCATCATCATACGAGAGTCTTTCGAAGACATCATTACTTTGAAGTCTACCTCTTCCTCCTCGAGAAGGATACATCTCTCTTCTAATCCACTGCCTCTGATTTTCACTAACACCAGAGCCAACGGATTTCTGCTGACTTTCTTCGATCATTGGTCGGGCTGTTTGGTCTACTTTGTCATTTTTCCTTTTATTTTGGTTTTCGATCTTCCTCGTCTGTTCTGTTCTGAAAGCTTTGGCAGCCGATTTATCGAATACTCGCGCTGCATCGTGGGCATAATGACACATCTTCGTCTTTTTCCTTCTTTCTATTCAAAAATTCGATGAGAGAATCTCACGATCGAGGGTATATTTCCTTTTCAAACTCTTTCTCGAATTCACTCGGGTCAAATTCCATATCTTCTTCGAGATACATCCATCCGGACATGCTTAGGATCGATGTCTTCGAGTGACATCTACCATGCCTACAAAGGCTGAATATGTTAATCGGACATCATCAGTAATGCCTGTTTGGGATTCGAGGTATCCTACTTGAGCCTCGAATGGACTCGTGTCAACTTTCATTGTCATTTCTTCGAACTTCAACCTTCCTTGGTCGATCGCATCTTGGATGGTGTTCCTGAAATGTATACAATTGTTAGTCCAATGTCCATACACATTATGAAACTTGCAATATTTTCGACCATTCCTTTGTTCTGCAGATGGCAGTTTATGATCATCACTCAACTTAATCTGTTTGTCTTTCAATAAAATATCAAAGATTTTGTCTGCTTTTGTCACATCAAAAGTATATGTTCGATTCGCCATTTTATCTTTTACTTCATTCTTTTGTAGCAATTTACAGGTATATGGAACCCCCACTTTGAGTTCTGCTAAGTTTACTTTCTCATCGACAGTTTCTTCAATATCATCTTCTGTCATATTATCTGTTTCATATACATCATTTATGTATGCTATTCTTTCCTTTTTTAGAGGTTTCTCATATTTCTTATATCTTTGTTTCTCATACTCGATTTGTTCCACTCTCCTCACTTTATCAGCAAATTGAGCCATGTCATTTAATGGTACATTGACTAATTTTTTCCTAATCGAGAATTCTAAACCTGCAGAGGCCATTCTGACTAATTCATATTCAGGAATTTGAGTGAAACATCTCGATTTCATTTGTCTAAATCGATTCAAATAATCATCTATGCTTTCATGATTGTATCTTTTTATATTCATCAAGTCGATGAGACTCACTTGAGTTTCTCCTCTAAAAAATTGTTCATGAAAATTTCTTTCCAATTGCAGCCAATTATATATCGAATTAGGTGGCAATGACGTGAACCAAGTAAAAGCATTCTTAGTCAAAGAACTCGGGAAATATTTCATTTTCAATTCCTCACTCATCGCTAGATCTCCACACTCGATCTGATATCGAGTTACATGCTCGATAGTCGATTCACCAACTTCTCCAGCAAATTTGGTGAATTTGGGTACTTTATATCCTCGAGGCAATTCTGTTTCGAGAATCGCATTTGGAAAGGGAGACACAAAATATGTCCGATTGGGTGGTCTAAATTCCATCCCTTGTAAATTCATTCTTTGTCCCAACATATTATTCCGATTGTGTATATTTTGAAATCCTTCGTTCAAATTTCCATAAATATCATTCCTCACATTTTGATACTCATTTCCCATACGCTGCTGTTGATCATTGTTTCTATTCCTTCTCAATAGATATGGGGGATTAATATTAGTATTCTGATTAGTATGATTTTCTATCCTCGTTTGTCGAGGCACGACCAATGCATCCCCGATTCGTGACATTTGGTCTGCTAATATCTCAAAGCTAGCAGTAGTGTTTTGCACTAATGGATTTAAGACTGTAGTCAATTGTTGTGATAACATATTCACCATTTCAAAATTACTCTCATCCATTTGTTGTCTAAGTATTCCTAAGGAGTTACTGGAAATTCCAGTATAGGTATTTTCAATATTCTCAAAATTAGATCGATCATAGTCCCTATCAAATGCATACCTCCCACGATCGGGATTCCCTCTAGGATCTAGATTCGGAGATGTCTCGTTGTATACCTAAATTTTGCCCACTCCCGAGTTTTGTGATGTCACCGAATTTTGAGACGCCCCTAAATGTGAAGCAACTCCAAAGTTTTGCGGCATGCCTAGGATTTGAAATGTACCTACGTTTGGAGGCATTCCTAAGCTATATCGTGAATTTCTATGTATCGACGAAGTGCCAGCTCCGTTCATGTTATTGGGTGAAAAACCAGGTGGTCTTACACTCGTATATGGCCCTGCATATGTGGTTATGGGGTTTCCCATAGTTTGCATATTGTTTGGTATCGTCATACTAGATCCTATATGGGTGTTTGCCAATGTTCCTGGATTTTGTTCATTACTTGTTGGTATCGACGTACTTACAGTTGTCGATACTACAGGCATACTCCCATTGTGCCCTTGCCCCCCGGTATTTGGTGAGAGCACACCACTTAGACCCTCATTGTTATTCTGACTACTTGATGAATTCTGACTCATTATAACTCTCCCACTTCTTAATCTCATACACTCACGAACTAACCTCTTTTGTGTTTTTTCAACACAAGACTCCCCCTACCTGGCGCGCCAATTTGTTTCTGGTGGAATTTCGATCGATTTCGATTCTAAGGGTGTTTTGGTCCTAATCAAAATCCTACCACGTAAGCTCTTTTTACTTAGGCTAGCAATTTGGTTTTCAATCGAAAACGTGTATGAAAATCGAAAACTCTAGGATATCGAAAATGCTGTTTTTGGTATTTTGTATTTAAAGTATCGAAAAAATTTAGACTATCGAATAGAAAAACAGAATATTAAATTGCGAGGAAATGTAAAGTGCGAAAACCCCAAATTTGCATTAATTGTAAATGACAAGAAATCGAAAACAGTGCAAATATAAATGACAGGAAATCGAGATTGCAAGAAGTAAATGACGAGAAATCGAGATTTGCAGAATGTTAAATAACAGAAAATCTAAATGCAGAAACTCAAATTTTCATTGAATTGAAATGGACAAGGAATCGAAATACAGAAACATAAAACTACTGAATTTAAATTGCATCAAAGTAAATTACCAAGGAAAATACAGAAAGCGATAAATGTACTCCGTGAGCAGGGAAATCCAGACCGCCAGAAGCTTCATGGTGTTCGTCGTTTCTCCGGTAGACTTTTCACTACTGGTTCTGTGCTCTGCCAATTTTTGCTCCCCCTGTTCCTTCCTTCTTTGCTCTATTTATAGGGCATCCTTCAAGCCTTCTAAGAGCAGTTAATACGACTGCTACCACGTTCTACGTGTGTATGGCAGTTTATCTTCTAGTTTCCCACGTTCTCACGATCTCCGACTTTTACCCATGATTTCAAAACTGCTCTCTATACGTGCATTCGACTTACTTCCCTTCACGATTTGGCCAAAATCTCGATGTCCCCATTGGCTTTCTTTACTCTCGATTCTATATTTTTTTCGAGAACTTCGAATTGCTCACGATTCCTTTTTAATCCTGATCTTATATGACTTAGTTTTTATTCGACAACAGTCATTTGATTACAATTCATTCGATTTCGATCGCTTTTCTCGATTTGCCACTAACAATCTCTAAATTTATATTCTATCTCTCGGTTGAAGGTATTAATAGTTTAATGAAGTTTTCAATAATTTTGACCTTTAAATTATGTTCGAAAATTATTATATCGATGTCTAGAATTGGGGTTGAACATCTAATATATTTATTATAAGGAATGCTATTTTGATATAAATATAAAATTTGTACAGTATTAATATCTACGTACACTTTGTTACTGTTTCGAGGAAAGACAGGCAAAAACGATAGGCATGGGTAGAAATTTGGGGTATGTGAATAAAACTTAGAGTAGGGATGGATAGTGTAGAAATTGAATTAGGGACCATGTGAGTACAGATTTTTTAAATAACATCCAAGAAGGGAGATTGGATAGTGTTTGGAACTTTTAAATGTTTGGAAAACAAAATTTTTATAGTAATTGGTCTAACAAACAATTATCTATACTTTTAAACATTATATATATATATATATATATATATATATATATATATATATATATATATATATATATATATATTGTAAAACATGAGACAGTTTACAAATATAATAGAAAAGTTCACAACATCTTAATCTATTAAAAATTTATTTTAATATCTGAATTCTATTCAAGAAGAATTTTACAATACTTTAATATATTAAAATATTATTTAATTTGTTAAAAAGTTTAATTTTTAATTTTTTAAATTAGAAACAGCAACAACTTAATATATAAACACGATTTAATATCTTAATTTAACTTAAACAAACTTAAATTGAGCGACTTTATCAAATTAAAAACTCAAATTAATAAATTAAAATTTTAAAAGCTTTATTTAGAATATAATTAGAATATTATATATGCTTTTTTTAACACTCTTCAATATACACATTACGCGCATATAATGAAAAACTTCTATAAAAAAATCTGGCCACAAAATTTCATTTCTTACAAACTTAATTATTTGTCACAATATCTATTATAGAATTTGTCACAAAAATTGTTTTTATAAATAATATTTAATAGATACGTATAAATTGATGTTTTACGGTCATGAAAATGTTAAGTTAATAAATTGTAAGGTATTCAATGGACGACAAGATAAAACATATATATATATATATAATCGTTACTTATTTATTGATGTTGATAATAAAATTGTTAATTTAATAAATTATAATATATTTAATAGACAGAAGATAACAAAATAAATTACATTAATAAAAACATTAAAATTAATAAATTAATGATAATATTAATGAAAATTTATAAAAAAAATTATTATATAATACCTAAATAGGATATATGTAAAAGAAAAAAACTAATAAAAGGTTAAAAATTATTCCATAGAATTTAAATAAAAGGTTAAAAATTAAATCATGATTTATACTATTAAATAAATTATACATTTTAAACTTAAATTATTATATAAACTAATAAATAAAAATTGTTAATATTTCTTCAGTTATATTTTATTTATATTTTTTTTAATTCATAACCATCGACCATCAATATCTAAAAAAATTGTTGTTATAAACTCTCTAAATGTAACATTTAACTATTACACTTCGTGTATGATATGTGAATAAAAGATGAATATATATATATATATATATATATATATATATATATATATATATATATATATATATATATTATTTATTTATTTATATATAAATATATATATATATATTTATATTTATATTTATATATTTATATTTATATTTATATTTATATTTATTTATATGTGAAGAATAATATAATATTTATTGATAAAAAATTTCTACCACAAAATCCAACACAAAAAATTTTCCATCTAAAATTTTAATTATCCATGAAACTGTCCATAATAAATATTTTCATAAAAACTGATTTTATAAATAATAATTAATAGTTAATATTAATGTTAACTTAAGAATTTATAATTCATTGACCATAGTACACATAATACAAATAATAAATTATAATAAGATATATGTGGAAAAGGGAAAAATATTGAATGTCAACCAAAATTAAAGCATCTAATTAAATTATTCCATAAATGTGAAATTATAAAAATAAAAAATTTAGTGAAATAAAATTTAAATAATTATTTATGATATTGAATGAATGTTGAATAATTGAGAATTAATGTATATATTTTAAATTTAAGTTATTAAATTATTAATATGTATTCAATTGTTTCATTTATTAATTATTAAAATACAAAATAATAAACAACTAAGATTTAGAAAATGATTGTCTATACCACATTATGTACTATTCAATCATTAAACTTAGTGTAATATATGAACAATTATAAACAAAATGTTAATTAAGTTAGCTAATATATATATATATATATATATATATATATATATATATATATATAAATTAAGGGCTATATTTATATTTAAAGAATTATTTAATATTAAAAACTATGACGAAAAATTTATGTATTAAAATTTGTTTAAAATGTCTTAATTTTAATACTAAAGGATTCTTCAAATATAAATAAAAAGTATTGTAATGTATATATATATATATATATATATATATATACTAAAAATTCTCATGAAATATGAGAATATTTTTACAATTTTTTTATAAAAATTGCAAGAAATGAGTTTCCTACACATTTAAATTATTTTTTACAAGAAAATTTGTAAAAAATAAGTAATTTTTTAGTATATATATATATATATATATATATATATATTAAAACTTTTACAATATTTTGTATTTATACGTGAAGAATCATTTAATATTAAAAAGAAAAATTCGCCCATTTTTTTATTATAATTTTAATAAATCTATCAAAGTGTTAATAATGAAATTTGTCACAAAATTTGATTTTATAAATAATAATGAAAAGTTTCTTATATATTGATGTTTTATGATAAATAAAATGTTAACATAATAAACTGTAATTTATTCAACATAGACCAATAATTAGGTATATTAATAAGAATACTAAATTAATAAATTAATGATAATAAAAATCATAATATTTCAAAATTTAAATTATTATACAATATTTAAATATAGGATATACATTCAAAAGGGAAAACATTGAATCCTGCGAAAATTTCAATTTTAGCTTGTAGACATGGCTTCTTATTTAAAGTAGATGGCCTAGAACATTCGATAAAGGTCAAATTAAAAAATAAAAGACTGGTGAAATAAAATTAAATAATAACTTATACTATTAACTAAATATTTAATATTTAGTTCATAACTCATGTATATTTTAAATTTAATATAATAAATAAATTATAAAATATTAATTATTAATATTCATTCAAAGCTTCCATTAATGAATTCTTTAAATATATAACCAGAGACAACCAAGATTTCAGAAATTCTTTTGATAAAAGTATAAAATTAATCTATATGTGATACAATTGTTAGGTTTAGCCGTAAATTATCAGGCATATAGAGTGAGTTTTTATTTTTTATTTTTATATTTGAAAGAATATTTTCTTTTATTCATGTTATATAATTCTTTTATTTCATCTATTTTTCTATCTCTAAATTTTTCTTGGTAAATGTTGAGTACAGTGGTCTCTAAGATTTGTAATTTTATATTATAATCTAGAATTCTTTTATTCAATCTATTTTTTTCATCTCTCAATTTCTCTTTGTAAATGTAGAATAAGGTTGGTCTTTTCAATGAGATTTATTTTTTATATCTTAGGAAGAGTATCTTCTCTTATTCATAATCTAGAATTCTTTTTTTTGAATTAATTTTTTTATCTCTAAAATTTTCTTTGTAAATGTTGAGTAATGTGAGGTGGTTCTCTAGAGTGAGAAGTTTGTTTATATCTCAGGAAGAGTATTTCCTCTTATTTATAATTTAAAATTCTTATACTCGATCTATTTTCATATTTCTAAAATTTTCTTTGTAATACTGAATAAGGTTGGTCTATAGAGTGTGAATTTTTTATTTATTTTATATCTCAGGAAAAGTATTTTCTTTTATTCATAATCTATAATTCTTTTATTGGATCTATTCTCTTATCTCTAAAATTTTCTTTGTAAATGCATAAGGTGAGGTGGATCTCTAGAGTGAGAATTTTGTTTATATCTTAGGAAAAATATTTTCTCTTATTTATAATCTACAATTCTTTTACTCGATCTATTTTTGAATCTCTAAAATTTTCTTTATAATGTTGAGTAAGGTTGGTCTATAGAATGGGATTTTTTTTTATATCTCAGAAAGAATATTTTCTCTTATTCATAATCTAGAATTCTTTTATTCGGTCTATTTTTATATCTTAAGTTCTTCTTTGCAAATGCTGAGTAAGATGGGTCTCTAGAGTAAGATTTTTTTTATATCTCAAGAAAAGTATATTTTTCTTATTCATAATCTAGAATTTTTTTATTTGATCAATTTTTCCATCTCTAAAACTTTCTTTGTAAATGCTGAGTAAGGTGCGTCTCTATATTGTGAATTTTTTCTATATCTTAGGAAGAGTATTTTCTCTTATTCATAATCTAGAATTTTTTTTATTGGATCTATTTTTTTTATCTCTAGAATTTTATTTGTAAATGTTGAGGAATGTGAGTCTCTAAAATGTGACTTTTTTTCTATTTCTCAAGAAGAATATTTTCTTTTATTCATAATCTAGAATTCTTTTATTAAACTTGTTTTTTTATCTCTAGAGTTTTCTTTGTAATACTGAGTAAAGTGAGTCTTTAGAGTGAGAATTTTGTTTATATCCCAAAAAGAGTATTTTCTCTTATTGATAATCTAGAATTCTTTTACTTAATCTATTTTTGTACCTCTAAAATTTTCTTTGTAAATGCTGAGTAAAGTGGGTTTTCAGAGTGTGAGTTGTTTTCTTTTATATCGTAGGAAGAGTATATTTCTCTTATTCATAGTCTAGAATTCTTCTATTCCATCTATTTTTTTATCTTTAAAATTTTCTTTATAATGCTGAGTAAGATGGGTCTTTAGAGTGAGAATTTTGTCTATATCTTAGGAAAAGTATTTTCTCTTGTTGATAATTTATAAGTTTTTAACTCAATCTATTTTTTATCTCTAAAATTTTCTTTGTAAATGCTAAGTAAAGAGAGTTTGATTTTTTTTTGTTTTATATCTTAGGAAGAGTATTTTCTCTTATTCATAATTTATAATTCTTTTATTCAGTTTATTTTTTTCCGTGTAAATTTTTCTTTGTAAATGCGAAGTAAGATAGGTCTTTAAAGTGAAAAATTTGTCAACATCTCTGGAAGAATGTTTTCTCTTATTTATAATCTAAAATTCTTTTACTCGATCTATTTTTCTATCTCTATATTTTTCTTTGTAAATGTTGAATAAGATAGATCTCTAGAGTGAGATTTTTTTTTCTATATCTCAAGAAAAGTGTTTTCTCTTATTCATAATCTAGAATTTTTTTATTTGGTCTCTTTTTTTATCTCTAAAATTAAATATTGAGTAAGAAGGGTCTCTAGAGTGAGATTTTTTTTCTCAGTCTTAGGAAGAGTATTTTCTCTTATTCATAATCTAAAATTCTTTTATTTGATCTATTTTTTTATCTCTAAATTTTTCTTTATAAATGTTGAGTAAGGTGACTCTCTAAAGTGAATTTTTTTTTCTATATTTCAGGAAGAGTATTTTCTATTATTCGTAATATAGAATTATTTTATTTGGTCAACTTTTTTATCTTTATAATTTTCTTTGTAAGTGTTGAATAAGATGGGTCTCTAGTGTGAGATTTTTGTTTTTGTCTCTAGATATTTTTTTTTCTATATCATAGGAAGAATATTTTCTCTTATTCATAATTTAGATTCTTTTATTCAGTCTACTTTTCTATCTCTGAAATTTTATTTGTAAATGTTAAGTAAAATGGATCACTAAAGTATTTTTTTTTAATATCACGAAGAGTATTTTTTTTATTCATAATCTAAATTTATTTTATTCGGTGTGTAGATCACATCTCTAGTTATCAAACTTATTTATCTAACTTTTTCATGGTTTTTGGATTGATTTGGCTTAGGACTTTGAAGAGCGTTCAAAAATGAGTGAGAAATATGATGAATGTTTGAACATTGAAGGTAAGTATTCTTTAGCTCTTGTACATTTAAATTTTGTTGGTTGGATATAATTTGTGAATTTTTTATTTATTTCTTATAATATTTTCTCTCTTTATGTGATTATTTTGTATAATGAAAATCACAATAACATATATAATATTGTACACTAGAGATAAACAATATTTAAAATTTACTTTCCCCAAATTCTTCTTTAATGAATCTTCTCTAAATTCAAAGATTTAAACCTTTTATTCTTATTTTTATTAACTTATTGAATTCACCTAGTGACTTAAAATCTCGTGGTGACTTCAACTCTCTCTTAAATTTGTTAAGTAAGAGGAATTTGTACAATGAATTTTGTTAGAGAATATCTTCAACCCATTCTTCAAATTTGTTGAGAAAAATGGATTTTCTTAGTGTATGTTATTACCAAAGGTTGTTCCTTTTAGTTTCTTTCTCGTTTCTTCCATAAATTTGATCCTTTTATGTCTTCAATCCAAGTTTGTTTTGTTAAGTTGTCACAGTATCATCGAAGTTATAAGATTGATGCACTAAACTACCAATTTTTACAAAATATATATTTTTAGTTAATTATTTACAAAACCTATCAAATTAACTTAGCATAGTTTAGAAGTTAGGAAGTTTACATGAGATGCCCTAAAAAAACTGAGAGAATCATACGTCTTAAGCACATGGGATATGCAAACACACGTGTTTATGATATGATTTACTTCTAATTCATGGTAAGAATCAAGTTTAATCACAATAGTACATGTTACGACTATTCTTTCTTCAATAATTTTAACTTTTGACTTTTATCCAAGTATTATATATTTCAATTGCTCTTCAAATGATATATCCTAATTATTCTTCTTAACAAGTCTCTTTAGTTCAAGTCACACTCCAACAGAAAGGTAGATTTTCTCACTTGATTAAGTAGATATCATTTAATGGACAGATATAAAACAATGAAAATCATGTATGGGTTTTTCTATTAACAATAACTAGCAAGTATCAAAATTAAAAAGAAAATTTACGAGATTGAAACTAGAGAATTTTGTTTGTTTGAAAGTTCTTTCACTTAACTATTTTTATAGCAATTCAACAAAAACAAAAAAAAAATGATAATAAATTAACAAGCCTCCATATATAAGAACTCAACAATGTTATATTATTATGTCTTTGAAATAACATTAACTAATCTCAAGATCAAGGTAAACCTATTTATGGAATTACACACACCAAATTGCTTATAAGTTTAATGTTAAGTTTAAGCTACTAATTTTATTTTCTTGATGCTTTTAAGATGGTGCTACTCCGAGACCAACCGTCAACAACATTACTAAGAGAAAGGAAAATAAGCAAAAGCATAAAGCTGGACAAAAAGTGGTAAGTGTTTGCATGCTTTGAATGTATATTGTAATTGCATGACAACAAATCTTATGTACTAATTAGTTGTTCTATCTTCACAGAGTAAAAAAGAAGTTACCAAGAATAACAAGCAAGAAGGAGAAGCTACTAATTACAAGCCTCGAATGTTCATAGGTCTTTATGTTTGCAAGGAATATAATGGAGCTAGATATCTGGGAACTGTTATTTCCTACAGCACCAAAAAGAAAATGATGAAAGTATGTCTTTTTTAATTAAAGCTATTGATCATATTAAACATAGTTCATGCATATAAATATTTTCCTTTAAACTTGTTATTTTCCAAATACTTGTTATGATAACATACATATTCTTGTTGTATTGAATGTTGCTCTCATGGATAAAATGATTGTTAATACTTCAATAAATATATGATCATAATTAGTTACTCATTTATAAAACTTTTTAAATTTATGACTATATTATTGGATAGTGGGAATTATGTAATTTGTTCATCGAAAATGGTTTAAACTCAGATTGAATATGAAGATGGTCGAACTGAATTTTTGGAGAAGGAGGAGGTTAAGAAAATTAAGGCTACTCAAAAAGACATATTAGACGCTCAAAAAGCCTTAAAAGAAAGGTATGAAAAGTTTATAATTTCATTAAAACTTTTATTAGTCTCCTGTATATTTTATGAATTTCATCCTTATCCTAATTTTTAAACTTGACTTCTGTATTTATACTTTTAGTTATGAATTTAACTATCTAATTTTTGAAAAAAATGTGATTTAGTTCTTATTTATACCTATATTTCACATTTAATGGCAGGATTTTTACAATCACAAAATTAATAAAAGAAATAAATGAACATGTTTTATTAATGTTTAAAAACTAATTAATCAAATTTTAAAATAGAAGTATCAAAACTACGTTTGATGAAAAGTATATAAAAAAGATTTAACTTTTATTATCAAACTACGAACAAATTTTTTTTTTCTAGTATATAACTTTTTATTAATTACATATAATCACAGGAATATTTCGAAGAAGACGAGTTCAAGAAATAAGAAAAGGGTGGAGACAGCAGGAGAGAGTTCAACTACAACGAAGAAGAAAAACAAAGCTTCGGACAAAGAAGAAAAACCTCGTCGTTATCCCTTAATGATGAGGGCTTCTAATGACTTGAGTGTATGATACACTTTTTATTGATTTTTGTTAACTTATTACTTCAACTAATGTTTTTTTTTTATTATTATAGAATTTGAGATAACATATACTACTTTTTTTTAGAAATTTTGTTTGGTAATTAATGTTTTTTTATTTTTATATATATAGGTTCTAGCGGAGATGAGAAAAAGGAGGAAGAACTGATAAAAGACGATCTCAGATCCAATTTACAAATTATGTTAGAAGTAATGAAATATGATCGTTGGTGTAAGATCAATATACTAATTATGTTATTTTTATGCAACTATCTTTTAATTTATTTACATTAATCCTTGAACATTTATAATCTGACTTTATATTTGAATTATCTATTATTTCCTCACATTATGTGGAAATGGCATGTCTTATCACTTTTATTACTTAATATTTGTTAATATATATAATTTGAAGATGAATGTTTGAATTATCATCGTCAATATACAACAAATTAATATTTAATAAAAATTAATCTCATGGCATGTGGTGTAGTAGAAATACTTAGGGAAGACTATTAAAAGAATTTCATCTACTCTCACAAATATTTTTAAAAATGTCATTGATGAAATTGTAAATATACGAGAGCTTTTTTGATTTTGTAAATTTTTTTATTTTATTTTTTCTAATCTTATATATTTGAATCTACCTATCGTTGCTCTAATAAATCTATGTATAATTGAAAGTGTATAAATATACTACGTAAACTACAACCAATATTTATTAGATAAATGTATATAAATGTTAGAAAATATATAAAAGATATCATTTAACATAATTTAAATAAAATTTTAATAAAGATAAAAATGGTATAATATATATATATATATATATATATATATATATATATATATTAAATCCTATATTAATGAAAACATAAATCCCCAATAAAATCAAAATTAGAAGTTCAACCATTATTTTGCTATATTTTCTAATTCTTATTGAATATTTAAATGAACATTCGAAATATCTAACTATTTTATAGATTGAAAAAGATTAATATAAAATCAGAAAGGACAACTTGCTTCAAATTCTGAAACTTGTTTAGTTTACTTTTAATTATATTGCATTTTTAGTTAATAACAAAATTATTTAAATTGAATATGAATAGATATATATTTTGTTTTAAATATTGATTAGATGAAAGAAGATAGACATATATATTTTTATCATGTTGGAGGAAAAATTATGAGTGACTTTTTCATTTAAAAGTAATTGGATCGATAAAGTATAGCTATGTTAATTTTTAATAATTTATAACATAATCACCAATGTGTTAAGTTATAATTTCTTATTTATATACGTATTTTTTTTAAGATTCTCAAATCCCATCAATCATTGGTTGCATATTAAGATTCCAAAGATGTTAGGGGGTACCCATTAGCTTGTATAATTTGTTGACTTTTCCTGGCATGGATATTCACTTTAAATAACCTTAGGATTTTAGAATCATTCACAGTGTTAGCATACCCTTTTAGAAATATTACCTGAACGTGCAATATAATTTTAAATTCAATGACTAGGCCAATGATAACGTGTTATTTATGAAGCGTAATCCATTCTCATTTTGTACCACCCACATGCATTAATAGTAGTGGCAGCCGGAAATACAAGATCCCACCACTGACCTTCTAACCTATAAACTCAATACACTAAAAAAAACTAATTATAGTGATATAAATATTTATCACTAAAATAGTAAATTTATCAATATTAATATCTTATAACAATAATTTAATTATCACTAATACACATATTATTAATATAATTGTAACAATATTTTTAAATATCACTAAAATTAAACTTGACAAAATATTTAACACTAATAATTATATATAATAGTAATAATAATAAATTGTCACAAAAATAGTGATAAATAAAGTTATCACTATTAAAAATTTATAAAACAAATAATTATTTTAACATCACAAATATTTTAAAATATAATAATAAATTAGTTATTATTCATAATTTATAAAATAATTATTATTAATTTAATGTCACAATATATAAATAATAGTGATTATATTTTATTATTATAATTTATAAAATAATAATAATAATTTTAATTTTAATTTCACAAATATATTTGAATAAAGATAATAATAAATTAATTATTATTGTTTATATTTTTTATAATAACAATAATAAGAATAATGCTAATATTAATCTTTTTTGTAATTATTAATTTTTAAAATTATTATTCAATTATTAAATTATTTAATTTAAATGATAGGTAAGTCTTCTAAATTTGCTTCATTATTTCAAAGTCATTTTAAAAATATTAAAATAAATAAATATTCAAACATAAATTATCAATTTCATTCTTGAAGATATTTTAGTGAAAAAGTTAAAATAATAAAATAACTTACTTGATGAAATACTTGAATCATTAGATACTCTTCGAAATAATAAATCACCTAATAAAATAGTTATTTGAGGTTTTATCTCTTTTTCAATATCTTGCTTCATAATAACTCGGTTGAACTTCAAGTCATTCATGTTGAGATTGTTGGAAAATTAATAATAATAATAATAATAATAATAATAATAATAATAATAATATTCCCGATTTTGATTCTAATGATCAAACATAAACGTAATCCTATACTGATAAACATGCTGTAAACTGAATGCGAAAGCATACCTGAATTAGCCATAATGATGATGTCTTTGTAGAGCACTATATTGATCTTATGGTCTTCCACCTGAAGAACACATGTATTTCCCTCTTGATTTTCTTTCTTGATGGGGATATAAAGAAAGGAATAGAAATGAAACTTACGTTCTGTCTACGTGCTCCCAGAAGGGGACTATGACCCCTTAAAATAACCAGAATTAGGTTAATTACTTAAGTTTTAGTATTTCTAATTTGACCCCTCATCAAATTAGAAATTGCTCTATGGTCTCTATACAATTTTATTTTCATGACATATGCCTTTAGTCAAACTTTTTAATTTAGTCAGATCACTTTATTATTTGACTTAATAAATAATGGCCCTTACACATTTAAATTATGTATCATATATATACATGACCCAAAATTTTCCAACAATCTCCCACTGGTCACAAATATATACGTCCTTATAACCTTACAAATGTGTTAGACTTTATGAGCTTAAAATTGTCATTATATTCCTTTAGTATACTCCAAAAGTCCTGTCCATTAATCATATATGGATATAGAACCAAATCAGCTTTTCATTGCATCATCGCAACTAAAACCAACAATGATTACTCATCCTAACATAACCAAATGACATGGATTCATCATGAAATGTGTAGCATGAAAAATTACGTGAAGGTGATCTGTACACGTCTATTTTCAACTGGTCCAAACTTTAACTTATCGAGATCGATATAATATCCTTAATGTACAAAGTGTAATGAATGAACGAAAAAACCGCATATCTATAGAAAACCAAATATGTCCAAATATCAATGTATACATATATGAAATTAAACATAGAACATAAAATATATGAAAGTGACTAACTCCCACTAAACCACAAATTCCTCAAACTGTCACTACTACAAAATATACTTTCTACGTCGTCATTTAATGTCGGTTATAGCTGAGACGACGTAGAAAGTACTTTCCACGTCGGTTCCCAGATGAACCGACGTTGAAAGTTGAATATTAAACACATTCTACGTCGGTTCTTAGTCAACCGACGTTGAAAGTCTTTTTTTTTTTATTTTTTTTCACCCAAAAACTCACTTAAATTTGAAAATTGTCATTGGTAGGATTCAAACCCAATACTTTAGAGTTGGAGGCCGATACTCCAACCACTAAACTACTAGAATTTTCTAATAATAACTTACAAATAAATTATATTTATATACAAATAAATATATATCCATGTAAATATATATTTATTTGTATATATTTTTTGGAAAGTATTTTTATTTTTTTTTCAACCAAAAATTCTCTTAAGTTAATGAATTGTCACTCGATAGCATTTGAACCCAAGTATTTTAGGGTTGAAAGTTAATATCCCAACAACTAAACTACTATAATTTTTTTTAATAACTTACAAATAAATTATATTGGTATTTTTCGATCGAGGGTGAAAGTGTGATTGACTCTTGCTTGAGTGAAAATATGTTAAAGCTCACGAAAATTCACTCACTCAAGTCTCGCTTGAGCGAAAATTGGTATTTTTCGCTTGAGAGCAAATAATGCGTTTCCCAAATTTATTTTATATCATTATATAAATAAAATTATAAAGATTATATTCTGTCATTAAATTACAAACTCATATAAAGATACCTGCTCACAAATTTAGCATCAAATTTTGAAAACCCACTCGACACACACTTTCACTTTCGAGTGTGCCCTCACATCCAACATATAAATATATAACTATATAAATATATCAAAATATATAAATATATTTGTATTTATATATTTATATATTTACACGGATATATATTTATTTGTATATAAATATAATTTATTTGTAAGTTATTATTAGAAAATTCTAGTAGTTTAGTGGTTGGAGTATCAACCTCCAACTCTAAAGTACTAGGTTCGAATCCTGCCAATGACAATTTTCTTAATAAATTAATAAACTTCTAAAAAATATAATATAAAGAGATGGAGGACCTAATAAAAATATAATATAAAGAGAGGAGAGACTTCTAGATAAATAAAAGGGGTAAAAGGGTTGTAAATAAATAAAAATTATTAATTTTAAAAATCATACTTTCAACGTCGGTTTATTAGAACCGACGTTGAAAGTTACGACTTTCAACGTCGCTTGATACAACGTCGGTTCAACAACCGACGTTGAAAGCTTTATTTGTAGTAGTGTGTAAAACACCCATGTGAGCAACATGCTCATGAAAGACCTTGGGCGGAAGTCCTTAGTTAGAGGATATGCTATCATGAAGTTTGTCCTTAAGTGTTCTGTGGAAATCTGTCCACTTTGTACTCTTTCCTTAACAATACAGCTGATTTATTGTCACAATATAACTTAAGTGGTCTTTTAATGTCTTTCACAATTTGCAGCCCTGTGACAAAATTTCTCAGCCATATTCCATGATTTGATGCCTCATAGCATGCTACAAATTCTTGACATCTTGCAAAATCTGAGTCAGAAAACCCAGCGATCTCCAACTGGTCTGACCTCCTGTATGTGCGCATAATCTTTTGTTCTCTTTAAATATCTTATGACCCTTTTTGCTGCTTTCCAATGGTCTATTCCTGGATTGCTTAAATATCTGCCTAGAACCCCAACTATGTATGCTATGTCTGGACGCATACATATTTGGGCATACATCAAACTCCCTACAGTTGATGCATAGGGAATCTTTTGTATTTCCTCAATTTCCAAATTCCCCTTTGGGCACTAATTGAGAATAAACTTGTCTCCCTTAGCAATTGAAGTATCCCATGATTTACATTCATGCATGCCAAACCTTTAAACTTTTTTTTCGATATAGCTCCTTTGTGATAATCCTAAAATACCCAGACATCGATCTCAGTGTATCTGAATTCCTAATACAAAAGACACATCACCAAGATCTTTCATTTCGAAATTCTTTGATAAAAATTTCTTGGTTTCGTGCAATATGCCTATATCATTAGTGGCAAGTAGAATGTCATCAACATACAAGATCAGGAAAATATACTTACTCCCCTTAAACTTGTGATATACATAATCATCAACAATATTCATCTCGAAGCCAAATGAGATAATTACTTGATGAAATTTGTAGTACCATTAACAAGATACTTGTTTTAGTTCATAAATGGATTTTGTCAGTTTTCAAACCATATTCTTTGAATCTTCCTACACAAAATTTTCTGGTTGTACCATATAAATTGTCTCAACAATGTTACCATTGAGAAACGCCGTCTTGACATCCATTTGATGAAACTCCAAATCATAATGTGCTACAAGAGTCATGATTGTCCTAAAAGAGTCTTTCGATGAAATTGGGGAGAAAGAGACTTTAAAATCAATCTCTTCCTTTATGATATAGCCCTTAGCTACCAGACGAGCCTTATACCTTTCCACATTACCTTTAGAATCCCGTTTGGTCTTAAATATCCACTTGCAACCAATGGGTTTCATACCTTCTGGTAATGGGACAAGTTCCCAAACCTTATTGTCTTGCATGGACTTATACTCCTCCTTCATTGCTTCAATCCACTTTTGAGAGTTAGAACCTTGCATAGCTTGACGGAAGTTAACTAGGTCATCTTCCATTATATCATTATTTTCCTCATGTTCCTAAAGAAATACCATGTAATCATCCGAAATAGCACTTCTTCTTTCTCTAGTGGATCTCCGCAAAGTTATTGGCTCATGATGCACAGGTTCTTGAGGATTTTGAGTTTGTTCTTCATGAACAACCAAATCATCTTGAGTAAGAGGTTTATCAACAATGCCTTGTGGAGGTTCCGAACTTACTTTATCAAAAGTAACTATTTGAATCGGTTCTGAAATTGTTATCGATTCTTCCTCCAAGATAAAGTTCTTAATCTTATTCTTCCCCCCAAACTCAATATCCTCAAAGAATGTAGCAGTTTCCATCTCAAAAATTGTATTTAATGTGGGATCATAAAATTTATATCCCGTGGATCTTTCAGCATAACCAATAAAATAACTACTTACTGTTTGGGAGTCCAATTTCTTTTCAGTTGGCTTATAAGGCCTTGCCTCAGCTGGACAACCCCATACATGAAAATGCTTCAGACTAGGTTGTCGCCCAGTCCAAAGCTCATAAGGTGTTTTGGTAGCTGCTTTAATTGGTACTCTGTTTAGAATATAAGCTGCCGTATTTAGTGCCTCTCCCCAAAGTGATTCCAGTAAGGTGGAATGACAAATCGTACTCTTTACCATATCTTTAAGAGTGTATCACAAGCCCAAATGTCACGATTCGATTGTGACCTGAGTACATGTGCCATAATGCACCTGAGTGAGTATTTTCAATTTTACGTTTAGTACCACGTGATTCTGTATTAAGGGTTTCATTATAGGTGGCCACAATATCAAGTAAATATTGATTATCATAAGCCAAAAGTGAACCAGTTCCAACAATATCTGAATTAAAAGACAAACTGAACTTATTGTTTCAAAATGAACACAAATAACCTAATTTGTCCAAATAACAAACTGAAACCAAATTCCGTCTAAATGACGGCACAACAAAAGTGTCTTTCAAATCCAAATAAAAACTAGTACTCAATAATAATTTAAAATGCCCTATAGCTTCCACCTCTACTGATTTGCCATCTCCAACATATATCCATTTTTTTTAAGAATCAATTGGCTTCCAGTAGCTTAGGCAACCCTTCATAGAAACACTGATGTTAGTAGTTGCACCTGAGTCTAACCACCAAGTGTTACTAGGTACTGCTGCTAAATTGACTTCAGAACAGACCAAAGTAGGAAACATACTTTTGAGGATTGGAACAAAATTTAAATTGGTAGATACAGAAGCAATTGTAGCTGAATTTAGAACACGAGAAATAAACTAATTATACTCACATTATATAAAAATTAAATAATTATAAATATATATTCAAATAATGGTTTAACCCATCTCAAGACACCCAATGCACCATCAATAACAAGTCTTTGGACATTAATATTAAATGCTAGAGGTATCTTGTTGTAATAATCAGATATTGACAATAAAGCATGTCCAACAACAAACCAGTCTTTGGATTGATTTATCATCGACAAAGCAAATCCTTATAATTATCACATGTTTATCATTACAAGTGTGTATGCAATTCGGCCAAATATTAATCTTCCTTTGGGCCGACTAATACTCGCATGAATATACACAAACACTAACATTCAATATTTTTCATGAACTGCCCAATTCAAGAGAAGTTACTTTGGTGACTTCTTGACTCAATTTGCTCACAAAAAATATTAAACTACCAAAAATTGAATACTTTATTTATATAACAAAACCAAATATTTAATATTTGGAAACTAATTCAAAAGATAATCATCTCATTAGAATTCCACTAAGGATGAACACCTCCCTAGAATCTCATTAGGGATGAAAACCTCCTTTGAACAAATCAAAGGATGAAAAGACCTCATTTTCCACCAATACATAAATGATGAACATCTCCCTAAAATCACACTAGGAATGAAACATAGATAGTTTTGAGTCTCTTTAACACACTGCTCTAAACCCTAAAAGGGATTAAACAGTAATCACTCAAACCCTAAACAGGGAATTTAACATCAAATTTTCCTAAAAATAAGAACAGTCACACCTGTGGAAACATTCACCATTTACCTAAGATTCTCTGTGTTAGGAACTCCACAAACACCACCCCTAATTCCAAACCCATAAAATTAAATAAAAACAAAAGATTCAAAAAAGAACAGAGAACCCAATACAAGAAAAATTGAAATTTGAAACACTATTTCTTTCTTAGTAAAACTTGAAACTTAAACCGAAATAAAAGGGAAAAATGAAGAAGAAGAAGAATCCATAACTTCCTCCACGATTCCATCAACAAGTAGAATCAGATTGGGGATGTTACCCCCAAATTTAAATTTTAGGGTTCACGAAAATTGAAGATTATTCTCCACTTAGGGTTCATAAAATTGGGTAATTTGAATTGTTTAAAACAAAATTAATCATAATTTTCATAATTAAGGTTCTATAAATTAAACAGACATGAATCAAGTATAGGCGGCTCTGATACAATTGTTGGAAAATTAATAATAATAATAATAATATTCCTGATTTTGATTCTAATGATCAAACATAAACGTAATCCCATAATGATAAACATGCTATAAACTGAATGCGAAAGCGTACCTGAATTAGCCATAATGATGATGTCTTTGTAGAGCACTATATTGATCTTATGGTCTTCCACCTGAAGAGCACCTATATTTCCCTCTTGATTTTCTTTCTTGATGGGGATAGAAAGAAATGAACAGGAATGAAACTTACATTCTGTCTACGTGCTCCCGAAGGGAACCATGACCCCTTAAAATAACCAGAATTAGGTTAATTACTTAAGTTTTAGTATTTCTAATTTGACACCTCATCAAATTAGAAATTGTTCTATGGTCTCTACACAATTTTATTTTCATGACATATGCCTTTAGCCAAACTTTTTAATTTAGTCAGATCATTTTATTATTTGACTTAATAAATAATGACCATAACACATTTAAATTATGTATCATATATATACATAACCCAAAATTTTCCAACAGAGATTACAATTTACGTTGAAATTAAATATTAATATTAATTAATTTTACATTTTTATCTCTAAATCATCTGTTCTTTTACGTGGATCTTCCGCTTGACTTTGAATAAATTGTTTCTCTTTACCTTTTTTTGTGCTTATAACTTGTGAGTGACTTGGTTTTGTTTCTAGTACAAATTAATAGTGCTTAACCAATTAAATAGGTGTTTTTAAAATTGCATCTCTGTATGTCTCGCCCACATTCTTAAAATTTTCCTATAAAAATGTTAAGAGAAAATAATTTACATTATAGATATGTCATAATATACTCCTATAAAGTGTCCTATAATTTACATCATTTACACCGTTCCAGAGCCGCGTGGTTGTCGGAGATATTTGCATTAGTCACACTGTCGTTGATCTATGTCGTGCCTTCGTTACCATGTGTCATGCCTCCTAGTGTTGGCAGTAGTGAGTATTACTCGTTATTGAATGTGATTTGTATTGTTTCCTATGATCTTGTGCCAAATGTTTTTCATTTGCTTGCAATTCATCATTTCTAGAGATCTAAATCCAGTACATTCTAATAGGAAACCAAACTTTTGTGTTTAATCTTATGTGGTGTGTTCTGTCAAAGTATAATATATAGAGCAAGAGTGTTGAGGTATTGATTTGTTCCGATCTTTAAAAAATACTATTTCATTTTGGTCAATATATTGACCATTTCTCTTTAGGTAGACAAAACCTCATGGCCATGGTGATGTGCATTCACTTCTCTATTCAAGCGGGATTATGAAAGCATGGTATGACTCAAACAATTCACTTATCTTTTAAGATTAGTTTATGCTTTCATTTTTCTATGTTGTATTCAATTGAAAATATTTTGAATGCATGTTTTTAAATAATTTAAATAATAATCTGAATATATTTGGACACACCAAAAAAATTATTAAGTGAAACTATAAATATTGATTTTCAATTCCATAAATTGATGGAATTATATTCTAGAAATCCGAGAAATGGGAATGGAAAAGGGAATCTTCAAACATAAATTTATATATTTGTAATTTAATATAATAACTTTCATTTGTTTGATACGATGCTAGGTTGAAATGGGTTCTATTTTTTTCAAGATATAAATGAGTTTCTCTCTAAGATTAGTTATTTTGACATTTTATAATTTTAAAGTTCTGATTCAAACACACCTAATTTTTCTATCAATATACTTTAAATATTCATTGCCTAATAATTTAAGGATACAAGAAATTCCTGTTGCGTTGGAGTCACTGACGAATCTAAGATCTAAGTAAGTGGGGGCAATTTATTTTTCAAATAATATAAATTAATAATAATTAGCATCGTATATGTTAGATATTGTTTAGATATTATTTGATATTGTTAAGATATTGTTAGATATTGGTAACCACAATATCAAACAATATCTTCTGTTTATTCTGTTACTTTCAGTTACTCTTTTAGTTGTATTTCTCTACTATAAATAGACTATCCTATGTATGATTTATACACAAGGGAAATTAATTCCAAACCCTATTTTCTCTATATTCAACATGGTATCTAGAGCTTAAGGTTATCTTGAATTTTTTTTCCGCCTTTTGTCCACTGTTGGAGCCACCCCACCGCTACTAGAGCCGCCCCACTGCTACTGGTAAACTGATCCTCCACATCAGAAAAGAATTATCTTTGTTACTGAATTTTATTTGGTAGTGTGAAAGTGCATGTTTAGGAAAGTTCTGGCAAGGAAAGACTTGGTATTTAAGTGTGTCCATTAGTGACCCACCTCTCTTTCCTAGGAACTTACCTGTGTGCTAGTTCATGTTGTTGTCACCGCTGCCGCTGGAGCAGTCACCGGATCCGCTGTTAGAATCGCGCAGCGGAATGATCGCGTGGTCGGACAAAAACCAAGAGGGGGGGTGAATTGGTTTCTTAATAAAAATTAGGTTTTCAAAATTTTCCCCAAATTTTACCGATTAAAAACTGTGTAAATGTAAATAGAGAAGAGAAGAGAATCTTACACAGGAGATTTATACTAGTTCGGATCAAAAGACCATACGTCCAGTTGCTAATCACTCAACAGAGGATTAACGCTGTCACTATGATCAAAGTTGTTACAAACAAATTACAATGAAAAGATAAAGATAAGAAAACACCTCTCTTGAAATCCACAAGAGATGATGAACAGCTTTCGCTAGAGACGGCACAACACACAATCCACTAAGAACTCCACTTAGTGAACTCCACAGAGGATTAACGCTGTCACTATGATCAAAGTTGTTACAAACAAATTACAATGAAAAGATAAAGATAAGAAAACACCTCTCTTGAAATCCACAAGAGATGATGAACAACTTTCCCTAGAGACAGCACAACACACAATCCACTAAGAACTCCACTTAGTGATTCTTATCGCTTCTAGCCCACACCAGGTTCCAAAAGCCCCTTTTCCTTGCAACAAACAGTTCTCTGGCACTCACAGCACTTAACTTTTGTATGGAAAAGGTTGTTCATCTTTTCTGAGTGCCAAAGAAGAGTTTAAGTAGAGAAATTAGGGTTTAGGAATTGGAGATTTCGAAACTAGGGTTCTTGGTAATTGGGTTTTCGAAAATAGGGTTAATTTGAAATTTAAAAACAAAAACAGACTGAAATAATCGATTAAATGGAGTTATAATCGATTAAAACAGAGCCAAAAACAACAGAACCCAAAACCTCTCTGTTTTAATTGATTATTAGACGTTTTAATCGATTATCAGACGTAATAATCGATTATTTTGAGTTTTAATCGATTAAAGCAGTGAGTTTATACAAAAAATGGTTTTCTCACTGTTTTAATCGATTATTTCCTTATATAATCGATTAAAGCCGAGCCTGGATGATATATTTGGGCTTTTTGAAGTTTCTAAGTTGCAGACTATGTACCGGCTATCTCAAACTCTAAAATTACAGACTCAATCTAATTAAAACAGAGTTATTACACTACAAAACAAGTCTTCAATACTCTAAGTTTTTGAGTTCTTGAATCATCATCAAAATCATCAATCTTCATGTTCATCAAGTGCAACATCAAGTCCTTGAATGTTCAACAATCTCCCCCCTTTTGATGATGATCAAAATTATCTTTTAAAGCCCTTGTAATAACCTGTTTTATCTGTCATACTAACAAACACATCAAACATACCAGATAAAATTTAAATGCAATTCATAAGAGGCTTTAAATTTTCTCCCCCTATTTTGATTATAATCAAAAAGAACTCTGCAATAACAATCATAAGAGCTCCCCCTCAAAATATGCATAAGTTGGAGAAGACTCCCCCTCAATCAAAGCATTAAAGAAACATCATATTTTATTTCAAAAGTGACAATACAGTACATCATAAAAGAAGAAAATCAACAAATTTAAAATTCTTCACTATCATCATCATTAAAGTGTGCATTAAATCTATTTTCTAAACGGCACACTTTATCATCTACATAAGATATACGGCAAATTAATTCCTCATGTCTGTAGACCCCTAATTTTGCCCGGTTTCTCAAATAAAGACAAAAAGATCACCCATAACAAGATAAAGCTCGTCCAGCATTACAAATAAGAGCCAAGAAGACTTCATGTATGAAGATAAAGCTTCAACAGACACCTATCGGCATCAACTGACGTCCGAAATAGGAAAGGAAAGCTTCCCGGGGTCCCGAAACGCGAAAACTGGGCAAAACAGGTCGAGACGGCCGTCCCAAAGTTGAGACGGCCATCCCAACCTGCCAGAATCAAGTGGGACGCGCGTCCCAAAGGTGGGACGGCCGTCCCAAAGCCCAATTTAAGTGGGACGGCCGTCCCGGGTTCCCAGGTGGTCTCGCCCTGTGTAAAATTGCCATTTGGGACGGCCATCCCAGTCCAGACGGCCGTCCCAACCCAGACGGCCGTCCCAAAGCGCGCCAGCTGCGAAAACTATAAATAGGAGGCTCATTTGCCACTTTTTGAGACCACAGACACTCCGAGAGCTACGAAACACCTAAAAAACTCAGAGCACTTGTCTACTTCTCTCCCTCTCTCGAATGATCTTTCAGATTGCCTTAAATAGGTAACAATCGGTTAAGGAATTATATTCAGGCATTTGATTCTTCTTTAAATTTTTAGTGGAGTCGATCTTGTATTGGTGAGGAGAGTCTGTGTAGAGAGAGGGGTTGCCAAAACGCATCCTCACGGTTCGAGATTCTCAATATAAAGCTTGCTACGGAGGTTCTTTTCAATTCTCTTCTCTTTTATTGCTTTATTTATTGTTTTATTTAGCTTTATCTATTGTTTACGCCATGTAGAATAAAATCATGTAGATAGCCATTTTAATATCTCTTTTATTGCTTTATTTAGCTTTATATAAAATTATGTAGATAGCCATTTCAATATTATGCAATAAAATAGGGTAATCGCGTAATTTCTCGAAGTCTTCTCTTAAAATGAATTGATCTGTCATAGGGAACCCGAAAGGGCGTTGTGGGGTGCTAACACCTTCCCCACACGTAACTAACTCCCTTACCTAACTTCTGGTTATAATGGCCAAGTTTGGTTTTCATTAAAATCAATGCCTTTTATCCTTTTCCAATGTTTATGGTCAAAACATTGGTGGCGACTCCATAAGAACCCCTTTTCGAAAACCTTGCTTCTATTAGAGGATAATTCAATTGTCGGGCACCTCGGAAGCAATGAACACATTTTAAAACAAATACGCGAGTCTAAACCATCTTTTCGCGACCGCTCGCATAAACGTTCGAGACGTCCTCGGGACGTCGAAACGGACGGCGGCAACGAGATGGCGACTCCACTGGGGAAGCTAGAGAGTTGATCCCATTTAGTGACGAGATAAATTCAAACTAAGTAAAGATTTGAAATTATGCCTTTACCCTCACGTATGTTTTTACTTGTATGGCTTTAATAACTGCTTGTATGATTACTTACGCAAATTGTTTGAAATATAAACTGCACACAAAAACCCTTGCACACAACAGTCCCCCTATACCAGGGGCAAGAGTGAATACCTTTAGGGAGTGGGTGGCGAATACGACCGGCTTGTTGGCACACGGGGCTACATCCGTTGTCGGAAACCACCAACTCAAGGTGATAACTCTCTTCTTTTGGTCCAAGGATGTCGACACGGAATTCCGTGCATGACCCAAGAACTGAGAGATTGAGAGGTCCCTATAATGGGGGCACCTTGGGGACCTTTGGCCTTGGTAAGAACAGTTTAGAACCACCCAAACAAAGCACGTTTCTGCAGGAAAACCCTACCTCGTAATAGCGTGGCTTTGCTCGTGGATGTATGAATTATGTGTGCATCCGTTTGTTGCATTTGTATTGATACATTAGCATGAGATAATCATACCACAAACAAAATAATGAAAAACCCTAAAAATCATAAAAGTGATAAGATAAACCACCTTTGTCTTGGACAGTCTTCAGTTAAGCTAGCCTGGTTTCAGGTTCTTTGTAAGCTAAGTAGCCATGCTGACCGACAAAAGAGATAAAGGGTCATAAAAAAGTAAAACCAGTTAAAACCATAAAAATACCTTTTGTAAAAAATCTCTTCTTGACAAAGTCGTATCATTCATACCATATCATTCAATAAGTGGTAACAAAAGAGAAGAGGACAAGACTCTCTTCATCAAACTCCATAAGTCGTGCATATAGATAAATGTTCTTTTCAAGAAAAACCAAGCACTATCATGTATCATATTAGGAATAAAACATGATAATATTTAGAAGAACAAACACCTGCATGCATGTATTTACAAGGACTCATCCTCATATCATGCATTTTCATTTCTACTAGACAATGGAGGGATCCAGTAATAGACAGTTAAAGAAAGTGGAAATCCTTCTATGCCGTGTAGAGAAGTTAAGGCAATTGTGTACATATATGCCGCCAGAGGTTAATGCCAATTTTGAGAAGTCTTATGGAAGAATTCTTGACCTCCTAAAAATTAGCATCGATCCAGATCTTTGTGAGAGCATTGGTCCATTTCACGGAATCCCAATCTGCATTGCTTTGAGTTTTCGCGGTTCGATTTAGTACCAACCTTAGAAGAATATGAACTCATGGTTAGATGGCCTCAATCAATCGGGGTCTATATCTGCTCAGGGAACATATGTAGCCGTAAGTAAGGTTGCCACCATTATACGATTGCCTCCCCATCAATCCATCTTAGAGGGAAAAGGGAACATCAGAGGTTGGAAAATGTCAATAATAGAAGACCACTTGATTTCTCAGCTGAAAAGAAAGATTGGTCTACCTTCAACAAAACTCTAGCACTTGGCGATGTTTGGAATCATATTATTCCCATTTCATATAAACATTGTGGATCATGCTGCAATAGATGCGTTCTTTGCACGGGATGTATACTCTAAGAGCCCTATACCGCAATTCTTGCTGATACCACTGCTTTCGGTAGATTTTTGCCGACAGAAACCAGGGAAAACACTTAGATGTTGCACTCCATTACTATATGTATGGGGCGTTACTCATTTCTACGCTTCAAGTTACATGGGCATATTCCCAGATCCTTTAAGAAGTTTTCTAAAATCCCTCTTCAACATCGACAAGCTTTGGAATGGAAAACCGAATTAGAAAATTGGAGTATAGAGCATGTATCATGGGTTTGCCCTTGGTTCCGACCCGATTATATTCTGGTACGATGCGGAGATTACCTGAGCATACCACTACTGGGCCTCAGAGGTTGTATAGCTTACTCTCCCAAGATAGCTTTGAGACAACTCATGAGAACTCAGACTGTGCCAACTCAAGAAGAGCTCAGAGTACTAAGTCTATGTCATTACTCTCATAGTTTTGAAGAAGTATCTGATGTCCGGAAAGCATGGGAAAGACCGTTCTATATGGGGGATAAAGAACTCGGAAAGGTCCAGGTGTCTACATCCCACGAATATGAAGAATGGAGGAAAAATAGAGGGATACCCCAACCATCTGTTACAATCACTACAACTTTAGTGAATGAAGAGATGCAATTATAAGTCAATGCCTTAAATAAAAAGGTTGAAGTCACGGAAGCTCAGCTAAGAGCCTTCGAAGGAAAAGAGCAAGAAACAACCCTTATAATAGATGGTCTAAAAAGACAATGTAAAAAGAAGGACCATGAGATAGAGCTTCTCAAGAATGATTATGCTGACTACCAAGAAGAAGCTAAACAAACACTGAAAATTCCGAGGCTTGAACAAGATAGTCTATTCCAGGACATGAAGGACGAAATAGCACGTCTTGAGAAGGCACTTGCAGAACAGGCAAAAATGATCAAGTTGATGCAGGATGACCTAACAGGAACTCGGTCAGAAGCACAAAAGTGGTGGGGAACCGCTGAAAAGTACAAAAAAAGCCTGGATGAGCTACATGATAAAGAAAAAGATGGTTTAGCTCAGTATGGTCAATTACTTCGTGAAAGACACCGAATAATAGAGAGGTCTGAACAACAGCAAGCCTTGATCGTACATCAAGAAGAAAAGATAAAAGAGGCTCGTCAATATAGTGAAGATATGAGCCAGGCGGTATCTGAGCAAATCAAGACGCTCAGAAATCACGTGATAACAGCTGAAGACGAATTACGAAGAAAGCCTAATTTACCTATAGGATTCTTCAAGCTTTTTCGCTTTTGTCAACATCTGCTTCAAAGCATTGTATAGAAGGATTTACACTTTCTAATAAAAGGATTTTTCCTTAAATTGTCTATTGCATTCATAAGTTGCATACATTCATATATCCCTCCTCGTTTTAATAAATAAAGATAATAAAAAGAAAGGATTAACTGATGTGCTTTCCACAAATCAGAAAAATGGAAAAGAAGCCTTTCGTCATCAAAATCTCTACGACGGTCAATAAATCTGAAGATGATAACAAACAAGCACCGTTAATCATTCCAATCAATAAAAGGGAAGAAACAATAACGCCTTTACGTTTATTCGTACCTCGTCCTTTCCCTTATTCATCAAATAAAGTTGTACCCTGGAGATACTCAGAAGAATCGCCAGTCAATCAAGATATCTCCAACATAACCGGTATTGGGGGCATGACTCGAAGTGGAAGAATATACTCCCCCAAGGAATTACAAGAAAATACTAAAGAGAAATCGAAAAGTAAGGCCGAAGAAGAAAAGGAATCCAAGGAGGAGACAGATGAGTTACTCCAGTACATAAGACAAAGTGAGTACTCTATCATCGATCAACTCAATCGTACTCCAGCAAAGATAACTTTGTTATCACTCATCATGAGTTCGGAACCGCATCGAAACGCACTGTTAAAGGTTTTGAATGAATCATTCGTTCCGCATGCAATACCCCAAGACAAGTTTGAAGGAATTATTGGTAATATTACAGCCAATAATCACCTTACTTTCACTAATGAAGAATTCCCTTTGGAAGGATCAAATCATAATAAGCCTTTGCATATCTCTGTCAAATGTAAGGAATATCTCATTTCCAAAGTACTTGTGGATAATGGGTCATCCCTAAATGTTATGCCTAAAAGTACACTCGACAAAATAACAGTGCAAGGAGCCCACATGCGCCCGAGTAATACTGTGGTTCGAGCCTTTGACGGATCAAGACGAGAAGTAGTAGGAGAAATTAGTCTACCAATCCAAATTGGACCTACTATTTTCAACATAGACTTCCACGTGATGGATATCACACCAGCATACAGTTGTCTCCTTGGTAGACCTTGGATTCATAGCGCTAAGGCAATACCTTCAACGCTCCACCAGAAAGTCAAGTTTGTGATAAACGATAAACTCGTCACAGTACAAGCTGAAGAAGACTTTCTAATTAGCAAACCGTCTGTCCAACCATATGTGGATGCGGCTGAAGAAGCTCTTGAAACATCTTTTCAAGCACTCGAAATTGCCAATATAGAAAGACTCCCTAGTAATACAAAGGTGGCCCACATGATGAAAAGATATTGATATCGCCCAGGAAAAGGGCTCGGAAAGAACGCTCAAGGCATAAGAGAGCCACCAGATTTCAAGGACAACTCGCTAAAGTGTGGATTAGGGTACGACCCTACAAAAGATCAAGCCAAACGGAAAATAGGGAAGTCTTACACCTCGAAGATGATATTCCGAAAAGGAGGGGTATTAGCGCAAAGGGTAGCGTTAGTCATTAAGTGTCCTTCTTCTGATTCTAAGGGATGTAAACCTAGTGACTATTAGAGATCACTCCTCGGGGTATGCCCGTCCCCCGAGCATCTTTAGGGCACACATTTCCCTGAAATTACAAAAGAATGCTATTCTTACTATCTGCCTCTTTTCTTACTAAATGTATCTATACCCCATTGTAATAAACAAGGTTTAGATAAAATGTCTTGTTCCAAATGCGTCAGAATAATTAAAGCGCCGCAGAGAAAAGTCAAAAAATGATTGATTAACTAGAAACACAAATGAAATCTATCTTGACAAAATCAAGTTTCGACAATGTTGTGCAAAAAAAAAAAATATATGCATATAAAAGAAAAGCCCGTTGAGGCCAAAGGCAGAGACAAAAGATAAAAGGGCAAAATACCGGCGGGAAACCCACAAAGGGGGCCGCACAAAAGTTAGGGTAAACCAGACGGGAGACCGAACAATAATAAAGGGTAACCTGGGCAAAAGTTAGGGTTATGAAAAGTCCGCTAGGTATTCCTAAAAAATAAATACAAAAAGGAAACCTAGACAAAAGTTAGGACATAAGCATAACATCCTAGACTGAAAACCCGAAAGTGCGGACTAGGAAAACTGATCAATCACAAAAAGGCGCCACAAATTAGTAAAACAAAGATGCCACATCATAAAGATGAAACGTCTATCTAAACTAGCCTAAACACAAACCAACCCTGGCCAGCCATTCTTACAAAAACCTTTATTATAAAAAATATATCCCTCTAAAACACAAGCCTTTGATATAAATCCTTTTCTTTCTCTTCTCTTGACCATTTCATTAAAAAGCATCCAAGTAATGAAGGGAATGTGGAAATATAGTGATTAATAGGAAGGTCGAAATTTCTAAGAAAAGGAAGAGGGGCATTGATATGGCAGTTACCCTATGAACAACAGAGTGCTCTTAGGCAACAGCAAGAAAAAGTTTAAGACGACAAATTATGTACAGCCAAGCTTGTTAATCAGAAGAAACATGATGACAGAAAGGCACAGCACCAAGATTACACCCAAAGACAAAGCACATCAATTAAAACTTTCGAAATATTAACTGAAATAGATCATAGGATGCATATCATGAAACATTACATGCATTAAAACATCAATGAATGGAGTCCTACCCTTTTTCTCAGCAAAAAAATCAAAAAATCCCCTCCAGTAGCTCGAGACGGCCGTCCCAAAGTCGGGACGGCCGTCCCAAGTGTCCAAGTTCAATTGGGACGCGCGTCCCAGGTGGGACGGCCGTCCCACTTACCAGCTGATGTCCCATACGTGAAAAATTCAAATGGGACGGCCGTCCCAAAGTTCCTGGCGCTCCCTATAAATGCTAGGCGCGGATTTGAGCTTCTGCACCCCATTCCAAGCTTTTTATCTTGCTTCTTCTCCCTTTCTACACATTTGTAGCATTCTTAAGCAAGTATTACCTACAATGGATCATGGGGAAGCCTCATCTAGGAGAAAACGCTCTAGGAATCCTGCTAGAGGAACTCCTACAATTAGTACTCAACTAGCAGAATCGCATCAACTACGGCTGGCAAATATCCAGCAATTTTCCTGGTACCCCACACTGCAATTGGATTTTGAAATCCTAGCTACATTTGGCTGGGATCAAGATGTCAGAAGATACATCCACAACATAGGATGGGACTTTACGCTCCGTGAGCTACCTACTCGGATCCATCGCGGTGCTACGATGGAATTTCTTGCCTCTGTCAACATGGTGGAAATGCCATCTGCAATTCCAGGGTGCCACCAACTCAAGCTGTCTCCTCCTGGATGGATGGAGCTTACTGGGACCACTGCTCTCGGATGACTTTAATGTCATTATGGGTTTACTGCCAACGAGCGAGATACAAGAACTCCAAGTCCGATCCGCGTATTTGGAGAGACCAGTTGCTCTCACCACCACTAGCATGTGGAAGGAAATCACTTGGAGCTGTTGTTACGCAACAAATGCGAAGGGTGCGGCTTTTTCTCCTCCACTCCGCGTATGTCATAAATTGCTGGCAGGAACCATACACGGTCGGAAGGAGAGCCAAGGAAAGGTAACTTCTGGCTGACCTTTTCATTGTTTACTTGTATGCACCAGGGGCATAGGTGCAACCCGGGGTATGCCTTTCTCAAAGCCGTCAAGGATTGCGGCACTCGCGGTCCAGCGGGGACAATCATAATAGCTCCCTTTCTCACCCCTCTAGGCTGAGTATTGGGGATGTAGCGACGGAGAAGACATCCCGGCTAGCCTTCGGCCGGAGCCGATCAATGGCGGAGTATTGACCCATATGAACATCCTCGGCGAGGCAAGGGACGGGGTTTATCTTAAACCTAATCCTCTCTATCTCGATGGACATGCGGGATTTCGACACACCACAGGATATCCCCACCACTTCGGAATCCCGGCGGCGGTCCTACGACCACGACTACGTCGGCTTATACAGGCGCCTGGATAATGAGCATGCCTACATGGAAGGGCAATTCCGGTTCATGCGACAGCGGTTCGGTCGGCTGACCACGAGGCAAGACGGGACGGACCGCCGGATAGAAAATCTAGTCCGAGACCCGAGGCGAGGTTCCGGCGCGCATGCTACGCCGCTTCCCTTCGCCAGCACCATCCTCTCACTCCAGTCCTGAGGCAGACGATTAGGAGGTTTTCTGATATTTTCTAGTAGTTTAAAAGAATGTTTGAATGTACTATCCAAAAAATATATAATAAATAAGAGTTGTTATTCCCATTTGCATTTCGAAAAGCCTACGTGCAAAATAAAAAGGCACACGTAATATAGCAAAAAGCCAGATTTCAAATAACTCGCGTCAAATAAAAATCGCGAAAGAAAAAGGCGAAATCAAAACTACTTCAGCAGAATAAAGAAGCTTCAAAAAAAAAAAAAAAAAGTAGCTTCGATAAAGGTACACAAAAGCCAATAGAAAAATCCGATCGGGCAAATCAAAAAGATTACCTCATGACTCGAAGACATCACCGCATGAGTCATCAAGCACACTCATTAAAGAGTCGCCGCCTCGAAGAATCCATCAAAGAAAGCACAGAATCAAATCAACCAAATCACTAAGGGGCAACAAAAAGAAAGAAGAGAAAAGCCTTTCATCCTCTAACAAAGGCCACTGCATGAAAAAGCCGAAAGAAAATCCCCAAGAAGAGCACATCAAGAAAAATCTATAAAAGGAGAAAATGAGAAATTTCCATCCCCAGGAAGCCAATAAAATTCCCCAGGGATCACTACGAAGAAAAAAGAAAAATATATATCTCTCCATCTAACGTGCATAAAAGGCGCACATATAAACCCATCCCCAGCAGGAATAAGAACATAAACAATAGCCAGTTCAAGCAATAAGGAGTCAAAAACTCCATTTTTTCCCCTTAGGGGGCAATTCAAAAGAGATTTCAGGCAGAGCAATCAAATTCTCAATGAGTCATCCAAAAGAAAAACTATCACCGGTGAGCCTACAACAGAGCCTATGTTTGCTCAAAAAAAAAAAAAAAAAAATATAAGCAAAGAGCTAATGTCCCAGAGAAATGGGAAATCAACCTATGCGAGAGGTAATGCAAGCCCAAAAGCATAAAAGTCTTCACCATTGCTGAAGCAATTGCCTAATCAAGAGGCACAATCAAAGTCCCCAGTAAATTCCTGCCTAAAAGGCAACCAACAAAGAATCCCCGGTAAAACCGAATGAGTAAAATAGAAAAGTCAAAAAGAAAGAAAATCAATCATTCCTCATGGAATAGGCGCATAAGTCGCCAGAAACCGGATGAGGGTTCGTACTCATCAATCAAAAAGGATATACCAAAAAGAGCATTCCAAGAATCTGTCAAAATGCAGATTCATACCAGGTGGGGGTAGGTACCCATCAGGGTCGGTCAAAATGCAGACTCATACCAGGTGAGGGTAAGTACTCACCAGAGCATCATACAGTAAAACTCAAAACTAGATGGGGGTATGTACTCATCAGGCCTTACAAAAGGGGGCTTACCAGACGAAGGATTATACTCGTCAAAACACCAGATGGGGGTGTGTACTCATCAGGCCTTACAGAAAGGGGTCTACCAGGCGGGGGTTCGTACCGTCAAACACCGAGATGGGGGTGTGTACTCATCGAGGCCTTACGAAGGGGGTCTACCATGACGGGGGTTCGTACTCGTCAAACACCGAGATGGGGGTGTGTACTCATCGAGCCTTACAGAAGGAGGTCTACCGGGCAGGGGGTTCGTACCGTCAAACACCAGGATGGGGGTGTGTACTCATCAGGCCTTACGGAAGGGGTCTACCATGACAGGGGGTTCGTACTCGTCAAACACCAGATGGGGGTGTGTACTCATCAGGCCTTATAGAAGGGGGTCTACCACGACGGGGGTTCGTACCGTCAAACACCGAGATGGGGGTGTGTACTCATCAGGCCTTACAAAAGGGGTCTACCGGGCGGGGGTTTATACTCGTCAAACACCGGATGGGGGTGTGTACTCATCGGGCCTTACAGAATTAGCGGGCGAAGGATTATACTCGTCAAAACACCGAGATAGGGGTTGGTACCTATCAAAAATATTTATCATCCGGAAGATCAGCCAAGGAATATCTGAAGGATAACCAGGACAAAAGGGTTAACTCCTTCCCCTACCGGCTAATCTTATCGGCATATTAGGCCAATAAATTAGCTAGGCGAGGTGAAGGGGGCAGTCTGTAGACCCCTAATTTTGCCGGTTTCTCAAATAAAGACAAAAAGATCACCCATAACAAGATAAAGCTCGTCCAGGCATTACAAATAAGAGCCAAGAAGACTTCCTGTATGAAGATAAAGCTTCAACGAGACACCTATCGGCATCAGCTGGCGTCAGAAGCAGGAAAGGAAAGCTTCCGGGGTCCCGAACGCAAAGCTGGGCAAAGCAGGTCGAGACGGCCGTCCCGAAGTTGAGACGGCCGTCCCAACCTGCCAGAATCAAGTGGGACGCGCGTCCCAAAGGTGGGACGGCCGTCCCAAAGCCCAATTTAAGTGGGACGGCTGTCCCGGGTTCCCAGGTGGTCTCGCCCTCTGTAAAATTGCCATTTGGGACGGCCATCCCAGTCCAGACGGTCGTCCCAACCCAGACGGCCGTCCCAAAGCGCGCCAGCTGCGAAAACTATAAATAGGAGGCTCATTTGCCACTTTTTGAGACCACAGACACTCCAGAGAGCTCTGAAACACCTAAAAAAACTCAGAGCACTTGTCTACTTCTCTCCCTCTCTCGAATGATCTTTCCGATTGCCTTAAATAGGTAACAATCGGTTAAGGAATTATATTCCGGCATTTGATTCTTCTTTAAATTTTTAGTGGAGTCGATCTTGTATTGGTGAGGAGAGTCTGTGTAGAGAGAGGGGTTGCCAAAACGCATCCTCACAGTTCGAGATTCTCAATATAAAGCTTGCTACGGAGGTTCTTTTCAATTCTCTTCTCTTTTATTACTTTATTTATTGTTTTATTTAGCTTTATCTATTGTTTACGCCATGTAGAATAAAATCATGTAGATAGCCATTTTAATATCTCTTTTATTGCTTTATTTAGCTTTATATAAAATTATGTAGATAGCCATTTCAATATTATGCAATAAAATAGGGTAATCGCGTAATTTCTCGAAGTCTTCTCTTAAAATGAATTGATCTGTCATAGGGAACCCGAAAGGGGCGTTGTGGGGTGCTAACACCTTCCCCACACGTAACTAACTCCCTTACCTAACTCTGGTTATAATGGCCAAGTTTGGTTTTCATTAAAATCAATGCCTTTTATCCTTTTCCAATGTTTATGGTCAAAACATTGGTGGCGACTCCATAAGAACCCCTTTTCGAAAACCTTGCTTCTATTAGAGGATAATTCAATTGTCGGGCACCTCGGAAGCAATGAACACATTTTAAAACAAATACGCGAGTCTAAACCATCTTTTCGCGACCGCTCGCATAAACGTTCGAGACGTCCTCAGACGTCGAAACGAACGGCGGCAACAATGTCGTACACCAGAAAGATTGAAGAATGATTGCATCCTCTGATTCATGTCAGATAACATATCTTCCATGGATTGTCTTGGTTCATGGTGAATAGAGGAAGTTCCAGCATCTTGGATTTGGTCAGAGGGAAACTCAGCAGCTGGAGGCATATCTTCATCAGAATCGTCATTGGCATCCCTTTGATTAGGAACGTCATCTTTGTGAACATAAATATCATTGACTCGCACCATTTGAAGTTGAGTCAATGTGCTATCCCGCATGCGGTTTAAGTTGTTTGTTCTAACTGCTTGCTCACCTTCAACATTCACTCCTTTATATTGAAGAATACGGGATACAAGAAGGGCATATGGAATTTTGAAGGTAGGATGACGTTTTGCTTTAAGCATGGTCATTGTGACAAGAACACCCCAATCTAAAGGTTCATTATTCATTATGGCATGAATAATTCGAAGATCAATGGATGAGCATTGGGCATGATTCGTAGCCCGGGGACATAAGATCCATACAAGTAAATGTAGAAGCATGCGTTCTTCCTTCTTTAAAGGTCCAGCATGAAGGATACGTCCAATCTCCATTGAGGGATTCTGTAGAAAAGAGCGATAAGCTAGGAACCTGTCAAAGTCATCTAGCTCACCATATACGTTAATAGCATCTTCTCGAATTGGAAAGTGAGCAACATTCTCCCAAATATCATCATCAAGAATTATTGTAACCCCTTTTACACGGGATGTAGCAATTTGATCTCTAAATTTGAATCTAGAGTAGAATACCCTAACTAAGTCAGGATAGTATGTACCTTGCATTTGGATAAACGGAAGAACTCCTTGAATTTCAAGAAGATTAGGAAAATTGAATCCCCTATGAATGAATTGCTCACCAATAAGAAATTTGGGAGAAATAATAGCCTTTTCCTTCCAGTAGGTTAGAAATTCTTGTTGGCCATCTGCATCAGAGATCCATCCTTCTACAGAATTAGGACGGGAATGAGAGGAGGGTGCATATCTTCTTCTAGTTGGAATCTTAGGGCGAGAAGATGAGGCCATTTGAAATAGTAGATGAATATCAAGAAAAACTAGAAGGACAAGTGATGAAATAAGGTGAAAGAGAGTATAATAAGGCAAGAAAGCTTGATTTCAAGAGTTAGAAGTGAGTAGAAGTGAACTAGAGGTCTCTATATATAGCAAAATCATGTCCAACATTCATATAGAAGAGAATAAAGGCCAAAAGATCCGTTGGCAACGACTAGAAGGCAAAACTGGTCGGGTTTAATCGATTAAAATTCAGAATAATCGATTAAACCAGTATCAGTTACATTTAATCGATTATTTTCAGCTGATAATCGATTATCAGCTGGTTTTAATCGATTATTTTGCGAAATAATCGATTATTCCAGAGGCAAATACCCTATTTTGGATGTTTTGAGTGAAAATAATCGATTATAATTCCCAGTAATCGATTATTCCAGAGAGGAATGCCCTGTTTTGAGTGTTTTAACACATGATAACCTATGAACATCCTAACCCACGAATTATAACATTATAATCATCCAAAACAGTCAGATTAAGCAGAATTTAAGCTATTTCTAATATCCCTAAGTCTCTTCTAAGATCATAGAATCTATCCTTGGGTAGAGGCTTAGTAAATATATCTGCTAATTGACGTTTGGTATCTACATACTCTATTTTACGAGTTTCCTTTGCTTGATATGATCTCTTAAAAAGTGATGTCTTATTTCTATATGTTTAGTCCTAGAGTGCATTACTTGGATTCTTAGTTAAGTTAATTGCACTCGTATTATCACACATCAAGGGTATGTCATCTAAAAAGATATTATAATCTTCTAACTGTTGTTTCATCCATAGAATTTGAGCACAACAACTACCAGCTGCAATATATTCAGCTTCAGTGGTAGATAAAGCAACACATGCCTGTTTCTTAGAATGCCAAGATATTAAGGATGAACCTAACAAATGACATGTTCCACTAGTGCTTTTTCTATCAATTTTACAGCCACCATAATCAGCATCAGAATATCCTATTAAACTCATACAAGCATCAGACGGATACCACAAACCAAAATCAGTAGTTCCTTTTAAATATTTTAAAATATGTTTTACTGCAATTAGATGAGATTCTTTAGGACAAGCCTGAAATCTAGCACACACACAGACAGAATGCATAATATCAGGTCTACTTGCAGTTAAGTATAATAGTGATCCTATCATACCTCTATACATAGTTTGATTAACTTCCAAACCTGATTCATCCTTATCTAGATAACATGAAGTTCCCATGGGTGTGTTAGCTTCCTTGGAGGTGTCCATACCAAACTTTTTGAGGATCTCTTTGCAGTATTTGGTTTGAGAGATGAAAATGCCATCTTTAAGTTGCTTGATTTGAAGTCCAAGGAAGAATGTCAATTCTCCCATCATAGACATTTCAAACTCTCCCTGCATTATCTTAGCAAATTCTACACCTAACGAATTATCAGTTGATCCAAAAATGATATCATCAACATATACCTGGACCAATAAGATATGTTCTTTAACTTTCTTTATAAACAGTGTAGAATCAATTTTTTCTCTTGAAAAATCATTTGCAGTTAAGAAACTACTTAATCTTTCATACCAAGATCTAGGAGCTTGTTTCAATCCATATAATGCTTTCTTTAATTTGAAAATATGATTAGGATAATTAAAATCCTCAAATCCAGGGGGTTGCTCTACATACACTTCTTTAATAAAACCATTTAAAAATGCACTCTTTACATCCATTTGATATAATTTAAATTTCATCATAGATGCATAAGCAAGAAGTAGGCATATAGCCTCTAACCTGGCAACAGGAGCATAAGTTTCATCATAATCTATACCTTCCTCCTGACAATAGCCTTTTGCAACAAGTCTGGCTTTATTCTTTGTTATGTTTCCATCTTCATCAAGCTTATTTCTGAATACCCATTTAGTTCCAATAACTTGATGTGACTCTTCTCTTGGGATTAATTCCCAGACTTGATTCCTTTCAAATTGGTTAAGTTCTTCTTGCATGGCCCTTTTGAGATGTCACCTATGATATTGTCCATTGAGAGTCCTCTAGGTGATTGCCATTCTTTTGCTAATTGAGGAGTTTGAGAAGGCTCATTATTTTCCAAGTATAATTCATCAAGGGCCTCTCTTATGTATTCATCATCACCTGCAAGTTCTTTATTTGACTCAAGAGGATTTCCCCCAAGGTCTACAATCTCATCAAAAGTAACATGAATAGATTCTTCTATATTTAAAGTTCTTCTATTAAATACCCTGTAAGCCTTGCTAGTTAATGAATAACCTAAGAACATTCCCTCATTAGCTTTAGAGTCAAATTTTCCTAAGTTATCGTTTCCATTATTCAACACAAAGCACTTACATCCAAAAATTTTCAAATGAGCAACATTAGGCTTTCTACCATTTAACAATTCATAGGGAGTTGATTTTATAATTGGCCTAATGAGCATCCTATTCAAAACATACTAAATGATCAATTTTCTTTGAATAAATACAAGAGACAAACAATTCATTTAACTATAGGAACCCAAATATATTTTCCTTTAGGAACACCAAAATGCTTAATTTTACATCTATTTGAAGTATGACCATGTTTCATACAATAAAAGCATGCATTAGATGTAATTTTAGAATATGATACATTTCTAACTATTGAAGTTTTGGTTCCTTTTTCAACTCATACTCTTCTATTTTTACTTTTAGGCTTTTTCAAAGGAATATGACAATTTTCTTTAATTTGAACACTATCCTTATTCTTATAATTATCACTTAATTCCTTTTTAGCTTTATCAAGCAAATGTCTAAGTAAATCAATATCATGTTCATACTCTTTACATGATGCACATGCTATAGTCTTATCATCATTTTCATCTATGCATACAATTTTCGTTTCTAAGGTTTCCTTTTCCTCTAAACATGAAATTTTCGTTTTTAAGGACTCCTTTTCCTCTAAATATACAATTTTCGTTTTTAAGGACTCCACCTCCTTTTCGGATCTACTTAGATTCTTCTTTACAACTTTATATTCATCTTTCAAGTTCTTAAAGGCACTAAACAATTCATTATATGCATTTTGTAATTCATCAAAATCATTTTCATCATCACTTGAAGATGTGTCGGAATCACTTACCTCAAAGTCGGAAGAAATGATGTCATTTGCCAACAAGCAAATGTTAGCTTCTATTTCTGAGTCACTTGATTCCGAAATTGAGTCACTATCATCGGTTCCTTCATAAGTTACTCTTAGTTTTTCCCACATCTCTTGAGCACTCTTACAAACTGATATCCTGTAAAACTCATCAAGGGTTAAAGCAGATGAAATTATATTTCTAGCCCTAACATCATATTGAGCTTTCCTATTTTCTTCATCCGACCATCTAGAAAATTGTTTTGGTACTTCTACTCCATTTTCAAAAATTTTAGGAATAAAAGGACCGTTTAAAATAGCATCCCAAACGCCTCTATCAACAGACTCTAAAAATATTTGCATACGTACCTTCCAGAAAGGATAATTTTGACCCGCAAAAAGTGGGGGTCTGTTGATAGACGCACCTTCGGCAAAAGTTTGATTTTGTCCGGCCATTTTCGAAAATTTGAATGACTATCAAAGCAAGCTCTGATACCACTTGTTAGAATCGCGCAGCGGAATGATCGCATGGTCGGACAAAAACCAAGAGGGGGGTGAATTGGTTTCTTAATAAAAATTAGGTTTTCAAAATTTTCCCCAAATTTTACCGATTAAAAACTGTGTAAATGTAAATAGAGAAGAGAAGAGAATCTTACACAGGAGATTTATACTGGTTCGAATCAAAAGACCCTACGTCCAGTTGCTAATCACTCAACAGAGGATTAACGCTGTCACTATGATCAAAGTTGTTACAAACAAATTACAATGAAAAGATAAAGATAAGAAAACACCTCTCTTGAAATCCACAAGAGATGATGAACAACTTTCCCTAGAGACGGCACAACACACAATCCACTAAGAACTCCACTTAGTGATTCTTATCGCTTCTAGCCCACACCAGGTTCCAAAAGCCCCTTTTCCTTGCAACAAACAGTTCTCTGGCACTCACAGCACTTAAATTTTGTATGGAAAAGGTTGTTCATCTTTTCTGAGTGCCAAAGAAGAGTTTAAGTAGAGAAATTAGGGTTTAGGAATTGGGGATTTCGAAACTAGGGTTCTTGGTAATTGGGTTTTTGAAAATAGGGTTAATTTGAAATTTAAAAACAAAAACAGACTGAAATAATCGATTAAATGGAGTTATAATCGATTAAAACAGAGCAAAAAACAACAGAACCCAAAACCTCTCTGTTTTAATCGATTATTAGACGTTTTAATCGATTATCAGACGTAATATTCGATTATTTTGAGTTTTAATCGATTAAAGCAGTGAGTTTATACAGAAAATGGTTTTCTCACTGTTTTAATCGATTATTTCCTTATATAATCGATTAAAGCCGAGCCTGGATGATATATTTGGGCTTTTTGAAGTTTCTAAGTTGCAGACTATGTACCGACTATCTCAAACTCTAAAATTACAGACTCAATCTAATTAAAACAGAGTTATTACACTATAAAACAAGTCTTCAATACTCTAAGTTTTTGAGTTCTTGAATCATCATCAAAATCATCAATCTTCATGTTCATCAAGTGCAACATCAAGTCCTTGAATGTTCAACATCCGCCGCTGCCGGAGAATTTGCCGGAGTTTCATTTTTTTTTTACCGGTGACATATGATTTTGCTTGTCTTGGTCAGGTGACCACCGTGCCATTGAGATCACCACTATCGGAGTTGGTCGTCCCATTGTCTCCTGCGCCGTTTAGTCTTGGCGAACTTATTTTTAGTATTCTCATTTTGGATTTGTGCTTCGTGGGTTAATCGGATTACTTTGGATTGTTTTAGGGTTTGTTCTCCCGCTCTTCATGACTTCCTTCACTTCTTCCACTATTTCCAATTTTGTTAACGATTCTTTTGTGTTGACATCCCATCGTGATGACCGGGCTCGCCCTCGCAAACAGAAAAAAGGGCGTCCTAAGTGTGAACATTGTGGCAAGCTAGGTCACAAGATTAACAAGTGTTATACATTACATGGTCGTCCTCCTCAATCTGCTGTAGTTGTTCAAACCAATCTTTCCCCACCTTTATCTGCAGGGGATCTTCCTTCTTCTATTGCATCCGACATGCCTGCTATGTTCAACAAATTTCTCGAATGGTATAAGGATCAACAGTCTTCTAGTTCCACTATATCTGTCACACATACAAATACATATTTTGCTGGTCTGACCCAATCATTTTCTCCTGGTCCTTGGGTTTTTGATTCGGGAGCCACTGATCATATTAGTGGTAACAAATCTTTGTTCTCCTCTTTATCCTCTCCTAATCATTTACCTTCTATTACACTGGCTGATGGCTCTAGAGTATCATCTCATGGTGTTGGAACGGTTAAACTTTTTCCTTCTTTAACCATTGATAATATTCTTTATGTCCCTGGGTCTCCTTTTAACCTGTTGTCCATCAGTCGTCTAACTTGTTCTCTTGATTGTGTTGTTACTTTTACCAACAATTCTGTGTGTTTACAGGACCGGAGTTTGAAACAAGTGATTGGCACAGGATGTGAGTCTCATGGTCTTTATTATCTCCGTCCCTCTACACATGTTAGTACAGTTATGGAGTCTCCCTCTCTTCTTCATGCTCAGTTAGGTCATTCAAGTCTTGCCAAGTTACAGAAACTTGTCCCTGCCTTGTCCAACTTATCTAGTTTGGTGTGTGAGTCATGTCAATTAGGCAAGCATAATCGTACTTCCTTTCCTCGTAGTTTCACACGTGGTGCTTCGTCCCCTTTTGCCGTGGTTCACTCTGACATTTGGGGACCTAGCCGCGTTAAGTCTACTTTAGGTTTTCAATACTTTGTTACTTTCATTGATGATTATTCCAGATGCACTTGGTTATTTTTGATGAAAAATCGTTCTGAATTATTTCATATCTTTCAAACTTTTTTTAATGAAATTCAAACTCAGTTCGGTGTTTCTATTAGAGTTTTGCGTAGTGATAATGGCCGTGAATATCTTTCTCATTCTTTTAAACAATTCATGGCTTCTCACGGTATTTTGCATCAAACTTCTTGTGCTTAGACACCTCAACAAAATGGTGTAGCTGAACGTAAAAATAGACATCTTATTGAAACAACTCGCACACTTTTAATTCATGGAGATGTTCCTCAACATTTTTGGGGTGATGCTCTTCTTACTGCATGTTATCTCATTAATCGCATGCCTTCTTCGGTTTTAGATAATAAAATACCTCATTCCATTTTATTCCCTCATGAACCACTTCATTCTTTACCTCTGAAAGTTTTCGGGTCTACATGTTTTGTTCATAATTTCAGTTCTGGTCTTGACAAGCTTTCTCCTAGATCACATAAATGTGTTTTCTTAGGGTTTACAAGATCACAAAAAGGATACAAATGTTTTTCTCCTTCTCTTAACCGTTATTTTGTGTCAAAAGATGTCACCTTTGATGAGTTGTCTCTTTATTTTAAAAGTCAATCTTCACCTCTGTCTCCATCTAATCTTGTCAACACTCCTAATACATTTAATGTTCCTGTTGTTTGTGACCCTCTAACTGTGTCTTCTTCACCATTAGTTCCTGCTCCGCAGTCAGCTTCTTCTCCACTGCCTCTTCAGATTTATAGTTCTCGAAACCAATCACAACCACCACCATGTGACTCTACTCAAGTGCCAACTACTCTGTCTCTTTCAGATTTGACACATGAGTCTGACCTTCCCATTTCCCTCCGAAAAGGTATTCGTTCTATACGTAATCCCTCTCCCCTTTATATTGCTTTGAGTTATCATCGACTGTCATTACCTTTTTATACATGTCTTTCCTCTATTTCTTCTGTGACCATTCCAAAAACTGTCCGTGAAGCTTTAGCCCATCCTGGTTGGCGTCAGGCCATGTTAGATGAACTAAGTGCTCTTCATAATAGTGGAACTTGGGAATTGGTCTCGTTACCGTCTGGGAAATCTGTTGTTGGTTGCAGGTGGGTGTTTGCTATCAAAGTTGGACCTGATGGTACTATTGATCGCCTCAAAGCTCGTCTTGTGGCCAAAGGTTATACTCAAATTTTTGGGTTGGATTATGGAGATACCTTTTCCCCTGTGGCAAAGATGGCTTCTATTCATTTATTTATCGCCATGGCTGCTCTTCAACAATGGTCTCTTTATCAACTGGATGTTAAAAATGCTTTCCTCAATGGTGATTTGCAAGAAGAAATATATATGGAGCAACCTCCTGGGTTTGTTGCTCAGGGGGAGTCTTCTGGGATGGTATGTCGTCTTTGCAAATCCCTATATGGCCTAAAACAGTCTCCTAGGGCTTGGTTTGGAAAGTTTAGCAAGGTTGTTCAATAATTTGGTATGACTCGGTGTGAATCAGATCATTCTGTCTTTTATCGACACTCGAGTGCTGGATGTGTTTACTTGATAGTATATGTTGATGACATTGTTCTTACAGGTAGTGACAACCATGGCATCTCTCAGTTGAAACAACATCTCTGTCACCATTTTCAAACCAAAGATCTTGGCAAACTTAGATATTTCTTGGGTATTGAGGTGGCACAGTCCAATGATGGTATTGTTATATCTCAGAGGAAGTATGCCATAGATATTTTGGAGGAAACTGGGTTGATGAGTTCAAAGTCTGTTGATACACCCATGGATCCCAATATTAAACTTCTACCAAATCGGGGGAGCCTATATCTGATCCTGAGCAGTATAGAAGATTGGTTGAAAAATTGAATTATCTTACGATTACTCGTCCCGACATTTCCTTTGCAGTTAGTGTGGTAAGTCAATTTCTTAATTCACCATGTGAAGATCATTGGAATGCGAGTCATTCGTATCTTGAAGTATATTAAAGGATCTCCTGGAAAATGATTGTTATATGGTTCTAATAACCATACAAGAGTTGTTTGCTACTCGAGATGTCGATTGGGCAGGATCTCCTTCGGATAGAAGATCTACATCTAGATATTGTGTCTCCATTGGTGGTAACTTGATCTCATGGAAAAGTAAGAAACAAAGTGTTGTGGCAAGATCCAAGTGTAGAAGTAGAATATAGAGCTATGGCCTCGGCTTCCCGTGAACTTGTTTGGCTCAAGCAATTGCTTAGAGAGTTACAATTTGGAGATGTCACTCAAATGACACTTGTGTGTGACAATCGAGCTCGCTATTCATATTAGTTCTAATCCTGTTTTTCATGAAAGGACCAAACACATTGAGATTGACTCGTTATTTTATTCGAGAAAAGATTATGTCTGGAGATATCAAGACTAAGTTTGTTAACTCAAGTGATCAGTTAGCAGATATTTTTACTAAATCTTTACGGAGTCCTAGAATTGATTATATTTGTAACAAGCTTGGCACATACGATTTGTATGCTCCAGCTTGAGGGGGAGTGTTAGATATTGTTAGATATTAGTAACCACAATATCAAACAATATCTTCTATTTATTCTGTTACTTTCAGTTACTCTTTTAATTGTATCTCTCTACTATAAATAGACCACCCTATGTATGATTTATACACAAGGGAAATTAATTCCAAACCCTATTTTCTCTATATTCAACAATATATATGAAGATAAATGATAAACGTTTGACAAGTGTACCAATAGTTAATGTAATAATAAAATATCGTCCTCTGAGATTGAATTTGTTGAATACTAGATTCCTAATTTACATAAGTTTGAGCAACAAAAAATGAGATTTAGAATGACAAACATATAATTATAATAAAAACTTTCAATCAAGATAACAACTGTTAGATGACTGATTTCATACATTTTCATATAAAATTCTACTCCTTCTAAATGATAAAAGAAATGTAATTATCCCCTTGAGTTTACCCAGAGTTGTTTTATCCCTAATCCTTTAGTAGGCAAAACTATTCATTGAATCTGAACCCCTAATCCCTTAGGTTAGTTACGCCATTCAATAGAATCATGAAGAACAATAATCTTCTCTATTACAAACTAATTAGATATATGCCCAATTTCCCAATTGTGACAAACTCTAACCTATTCTATTTACGATCACGAACAACCTCCAATCTCCCAATTGTGAAACCGCTCGTAAAATGAACTTGAAAATTATAAATAAAACACTGATATAATGAACATTAACTAAACATCAATTATCAAGAACAAGAAACTATAATTTAAAGTCTTACATCAATCCTCCAACAAAAGGAAAATTAGTTTTGCATAATGTAAAGATTGCTAAAAAAAATAAAAACTGGAACCGCCAATGGAATAATAGTGGCCGCCCCCTTTTTAGTTTCGTTCCCCTTCTTTATAGGGTCTCTCCACGTTTTTTTTTTCACTTGTTGAGGTAGTTACCACTTCTCATAACCGTATTGAATTTCCATAGGTTGTGGAAAAATCCACAATCCACCTGTGGAGCTCTCTAACTTTAATTGTGCATTCTGGACCACAAATCCACAAGTTGTGGAAACATTCACAACTCATGTGTGGAGCTCTCTGACTTCGTACAATCTTTTGGAGTCAAATCCACAGGCTGTGGAAAAATCCACAATAAACCTATGGAGCTTTCTGATCTCCATCTTTGTATTCTAGTATCAAATCCACAGGTTGTGGAACATTTCATAAGGCACCTGTGGAATTTATTGATCTGAAATCTTTCCCTCTTGTCACAAACTCCCTCCAAACTATGAATTCAAACTTCCAAACACCTATTTACAAGAACAATGCACAAACCAACATGTATGATCCAAAACAACGATAATGCCGATGAAATCGTTCCCATAATGCAACAACGTATGAAATTAACTTAAATTAATGTATGGATGCAATGCTATTTTATCCACTTATCGAATTCTCCCAAGCTTAGACTTTTGCTTGTCCTCAAGCAAAGAGAATTTAATAAAAACAGGATGATAATGTAAACAAAATGATGTGTGTTTTTGATTGGGAATACATCGTCTTGTCTCAAATTCAAATTCAATTAATGATATTCCAAAAGCATATATTCCACAATTTTTAGGTCCCTAAGTGAGTTGATTAAAGGATGTAAGGCACAAGACATCAAGGAAGACAATCTTTGAGCTTTCATTTCTATGTACAAAAACTTTTTCTTAGGTTCTGGCCTAGAAGACAATTACCTGCCAACTAAACATGGATTTTCACTCAAATGCTTTACACTTGCCACACTCGGTCTCAAAGGAGTGTCTCATTCCCCAGTAACACGTAGTCTCAAAGGGGTGTCAAATTCATTTATTGTTAAAGTTATATTTATTTTTATTTTTTTATTATTTTTATTTTTTTTGTATTTTGTATTTTTTTTTTGTGAAATTGACATACATTTCTCCAAGTAACTAAATGTAGTGAGTGTCACCATAGGAACCTAAAAAAAAACCTTTCATATCCTTTAAGTGTATCACTCAACTCATTGTTTCCTTAAGTGTCATAGTGTCCAAACTTATTGTGTAGTGTGTGAAGTTTCCTAACAAATAATCATGAACAAATAACCACAATATGTTTCACAAAATATCACTAAACAAACGTAAGACTTGAGTGCTTAACTATGGAATTCTTATGTGATAGGCCACCAAAAAGGAAATACATTTTGTTAGTATAGGTAGTACCAATCAATTCTCTTAAGCTATCCTTCAACTATATAGTCCTATACCTATACAACCTCTGGATCCCTCTGCTTCAAGTGTGTTTCAGTTCATTCATATGACCCTTCCACTGGAAGCCTGCCAGGAGCCGCTCATTGTCCATGCCTCACTACACCGGCGATCACTCCCTGCCCTTGTCAGTGCTCAGGATGTCACATGCCCACCTCCGCTTGGTTCGCCCCCAAACCACACCATACTAGGATAAGCTTTGGCTTTAACTTGTCTACTAGTTTGTGGGTGGTAAGAGATTGCTATCTTATGGTTGACACCATATTTTCCTAGAAGTGATGCAAATTTCTTATTATGAAAATGTGAACCTCCATCACTAATGATTGCTCTAGGCACCCCAAATCTAGAAAATATATGTTTCTTAACAAAATAAATGATCACTTTGGCATCATTTAATGGAAATGCCCTAGCCTCGACCCACTTAGAAACATAATCCACTGCAACTAAAATGTATTGGTTTGAAAAAGAAGAAGGAAATGGCCCCATAAAATCAATACCCCACACATAAAAAATTTTAACTTCCAAAATATTATTTAAAGACATCTCATCTCTCCGTGAAATATTTCCTACCCGTTGACATTTATCACACTTCTCAATAAAACTATGGGCATCTTTAAAAAGAGTAGACCAATAAAATTCACTTTGTAAAATTTTAGAAGTTGTTCTTTGAACACTAAAATGCCCCCCATAATTTGATCCATGACAATGCCAAAGGATACTTTCAAATTCATTTTCAGGAACACATCTCCTAATGATACCATCACCACATCTTTTAAACAATAAGGGATCATCCTAAAAGTAAAATTTAACATCATGCAAGAATTTTTTTCTCTACTGAAAGGTTAAGTCGTCTAGGATTATACCCAATGCTTTAAAATTAGCAAAGTGTGCAAATCATGGCAAAGAAGTAATGACTAGAAATTTCTCATCTAGAAACTCCTCTAAAATAGGCTGCACATCCCCGTCATCCTTCATTCTGGAAAGGTGGTCAACTATCAAATTTTGCTTCCCTTGCTTATCTCGGACTTCCAAATCAAATTCTTGTAACAAGAGAATCCAACGGATTAATTGTGGCTTGGCATCCTGCTTAGCAAACAAATATCTTAAAAGTAGCGTGATTAGTGTAAACAATAACCTTAGACCCAATAAGATAGGATATAAATTTATCACAAGCAAACACTATAACAAGAAATTTTTTTTCAAGCGTGGCATAATTCTTTTGAGCTTCATTCAATACACGACTACCATAATAAATGACATGAAACACTTTTTCTATCCTTTGTCCCAATACAACACCCACAACATAATCACTAGCATCACACATTAGCTCAAATAGTAAATACCAATTAGGTGCAGTAATTATAGGAGCAGAGACAAGTTGTTTCTTTAAGGTTATGAATGCTTGCAAACATGCCTCATCAAACTCAAAAGGGCCTTTTTTTTCAAAGAAGGTTAGTCATAGGCTTTGCTATTTTAGAAAAATCTTTGATGAACCACCTATAAAAACCTGCATGACCTAAAAAACTTATCACCCCTTTTACATTCACAGGGGGAGGTAATTGTTCAATTATTTCCAATTTTTCTTTATCCACCTCTATACCTTTAGCATAAATTTTATGACCAAGAACAATACCTTCTTTCACCATAAATTGACACTTTTCCCAATTTAACACAAAATTAGTTTCTTGACATCTTTTTAACACTAAAGTCAAGTTAGATAAACAAGAATCAAATGAAGAGCCAAACATAGAAAAATCGTTCATGAAGATCTCAATGTAATTTTCAATTAAATCAAATAAAATGCAAAACATACACCTTTGAAATGTTGCTGGTGCATTGCAGAGACCGAAAGACATCCTCTTGTAAGCAAAAACTCCATAGGGACATGTGAACGCTATCTTTTCTTGATCTTTTGGAGTCACTCCTATTTGGTTATAATCAGAATAGCCGTCTAGAAAACAATAGTATTCATGCCCAGTCAATTTCTCAAGAATTTTATCTATAAACTAGAGTGGAAAATGGTCATTCCTTGTGGCTTGATTCAATCTTCTATAGTCAATACACATGCGCCACCCTGTAACTTTTCTTGTGGGAATGAGCTCATTTTTTTCATTTGTCACTATTGTCGTCCCACTTTTCTTGGGTACCACTTGAACTGGGCTTACCCACTCACCACCAAAAATTGGATAAATAATGCCTACATCTAGAAGCTTGATTACTTCCTTCTTTACCACATCCTTCATTGTGGGGTTGAGCCTTCTTTGTAGTTGATGGATAGGTTTGAAGTCCTCTTCCAAAAAGATTTTATGCATGCACAAAGTGGGACTAATACCTTTCAAATAATCAATTTTCCAACCTATAGCAGATTTGTGCTCTCTCAATACCCTTAAAAGCTTTTCTTCTTCAACAGTAGTCAGTGCATTGCTTATATTTACAGGATTAAGCATTGTGTCATCTAAGAATCTATATTTAAGATGAGAAGGAAGTGGTTTCAACTCTACCGTAGATGTTTCTTCTTTGCCAACATCACTGGTGTTTAAGTCTTCTATTCTTCTAGTGGAATTGAATAATGGCTTGAGAGCTTCTAATTGATGAGCACACTGCACCACTTCTTCTTCACTCACTTCTTCAATCAACTCCTTTGCTCCCATTCCGGACAATAGAGTTTGCTCTAACAAACTCTTCCTCAGATGATTATCCCTTTCTTTTAACACTAGGGCCTTGATGATTTCAGCCCGTAAACAATCCTCCTTGTCCATCTTATGCTTCATTGCTTCATTTATGAAGAAAGTGACTTTGTCATCAACTACTCTTAACATCAATTTACCATGTTGTACATCTTTCAACGCTTTTCTTGTGGCTAAAAATGACCTTCCCAATATAATTGGGACTTTAGTATCTTCTTCCATGTCAAGGATCACCAAATCAGCTAAAAAGATAAATTTATCAACCTTCACTAAGACGTCCTCCACCACTCCATAAGGATAAGTCATTGACTAGTCTGCCAATTGGAGAGTTATCATAGTAGGCTTCACTTCTCCAATACCCAACCTTTTAAAAATGGACAAGGGCATCAAATTGATGCTCGCCCCAAGATCACACAATGCCTTGCTTACCATTATATTTCCAATCTCACATGGAATGACAAAACTTCCTGGATCTTTCAATTTGGGAGGTAATTTTTGTTGAATGATTGCACTACACTCCTCCGTAAGCATTATGGTTTCATCCTCCTGAAGCTTCCTTTTTCTTGACAACAAGTCCTTCATGAATTTAGCATAGCTTGGCATTGCTCCAATGCTTCAACAAATGGGATGTTAATGTGGATCTTCTTAAAGACATCAATAAATTTTGCAAATTGCTTCTCTTGTTCTTTCCTTTTCAACCTTTAAGGGAATGGAATAGTATGAACATATTCTCTATTCTCTCATTTTACCCTTTTCACTCTCTTGACTTTTCTCCCCTTCATTCTCCTCCTCACAATTTTTCTGCTCCTTTTTTTCACTCTCTTTCACAATCTCATCTCTTTGTTCTTTTCTCTCACTACCCATCTAACTCCTTTTCTCATTCTCTACCAATCTCCCACTCCTCAATTGAATTGCCTTACATTGTTCCTTTGGGTTGGTAATGGTGTCACTAGGAAATGTTCCAAGAGATCTCTCTGAGATTTGTCATGAAAGTTGACCAATTTGGTTCTCCAAATTTCTGATTGAAGCTTCCTGATTCTTGAAATTCGTCTTTGCCTCATTCATGAAATTAGTAGTCTGTTCCACAAATGTTGAGGTTTGCTTAGTTAGCTTCTCTAAAGCTCTCTCCAAAGTAAACATCTTATTTCCTTGGTTGTTAGATTATGGTTGATATTGATATGGGAGCTTTGGCTGTTTGGATTTATTCGATCCACTCCAAGGTTGGTTTGGTGGGCTTCTCCAATTTGTATTAAAATTGTTAGCAAATTGATTCTTATGTTGGCCCACTGCATTCACATGCACCTCTTGTTGAGTGACTTGACATTCACCATTTTGATGCATTCCTCCATAAAAATCACATGCTAAAGGTGTTGTCTTCACTACTTTCACTTGCACATTATCAATCTTCTTAGTCAACTCGGTCATTTGTTGTGTTAACAACTTGTTTTGGGCTAGGATAGCATCCAAAGTGTTAACTTCTAACATTCCACCTTTTTTATTTTGACGATCAAACTGCATATTCCTTGTATTATTTGCCATTAACTCAATAGTCTCCAAGGCTTCCGCTGGTGTCTTCAGATTAAATGCTCTTCCACTTGCTGCATCCAACATTGCTCTAAAAGAGCGTACAAGACCATTATAAAATATCTGGACTTGTAAACAATCTGGTAAAGCATGATGTGGACATTTCCTCAATAGCTCCTTGTACCTCTCCCAAGCCTCGTACAAAGATTCAGTCTCTTGCTGCACAAAAGTAGTGATTTCACTTCTCATTCTGGTCGACTTGGATGGAGGAAAGTATTTGGTTACAAATTTTGTAGCCATATCTTCCCATACTTCCTTGAGGTTGTGCTTGAAGCCAACTTTTAGCTTTATCCTGTAATGAGAAAGGAAAAAGCCTCAAGCAAATTGCCTCACTTGAAACTCCATTAAGCTTCAAAGTATCACTAATGGCCTGAAAATTCTCTAGATGAGAATTGGGATCCTCTAAAACTGCACCTCCAAATTGATTCTATTGGATGACTTGTAGCAATGCAGGCTTGATTTCAAAATTGTTGACTTGAATAGGAGGTCTCACAATGCTCCCTTGGTAATTATTCACATCTGGCATAGAATAATCAAGAAGAGTTTTCCTCTCTGGTTGTTCTTCTGCCATTGTTGATACGTGTTCTTTCTTTTCACTTGATGTCTCTTCTTTTCCTTTTTGCTTCTTCTTTCTTGTGTCACTTTTATTACATCTAGCAGTACGTTCAATTTCTGGGTCAAAAAGCAAAAATTTTTCTACCACTGTACCTCGCATAAACAACTTAAAAACACAATATTCTAACAACAAAATTAACGTGACAATAGAAAAAACAAACAAGATAATGAAAACAGAAAAAAAATGAAATAACTAGAATTAAAAATAGTTTTGACTACCTAAAAACTAACACTCAAATCTTAAGCGAATTAGATCACTAATATCAACAGAAAAATCAATCCCCGGCAACGATGCCAAAAAACTTGATAAATATTTGGGAAGTGCACCAATCGTTAATGTAGTAATAAAATATCGTCATCTGGGATTGAATTTATTGAATACTAGATTTCTAATTTACGTAAGTTTGAGCAACCAAAAATGAGATTTAGAATGACAAGCATATAATTATAATAAAAAATTTCAATCAAGATAACAACTATTAGAGGATTGATTTCGTACCTTTTCATATAGAATTTTACTCCTTCCAATTGATAAAAGAAATGTAATTATCCCCTTGAGTTTACCCAAAGTTGTTTTACCCCTAATCCCTTAGTAGGCAAAACTATTCATCGAATCTAAACCCCTAATCCCTTAAGTTAGTTACACCATTCAATAGAATCATGAAGAAAAATAATCTTCTCTATTACAAACTAGTTAGATATATGTCCAATTTCCTAATTGTGACAAACCCTAACCTATTCTATTTAGGATCATGAACAACCTCCAATCTCCCAATTGTGAAACTGCTCGTAGAATGAACTTGAAAATTATAAATAAAACACTAAGATAAAGAACATTAACTAAACATCAATTGTCAAGAACAAGAAATTATAATTTAAAGTCTGACATCAATCCTCCAACAAAAGGAAAATTAGTTCTGCATAATGTAAAGATTGCTAAAAAAAATAAAAACTGGAACCGCCAATGGAAGAATAGTGGCCAACCCCTTTTCATTTTCGTTCCCCTTCTTTGTAGGGACTCTCCACGTTTTTTTTTCACTTGTTAAGATAGTTACCACTTCTCATAACGGTCTTGAATTTCCACGAGGTTGTGGAAAAATCCACAATCCACCTGTGGAGCTCTCGACTTCAATCGTGCATTCTAGACCACAAATCCACAAGTTATGGAAAGATTCACAACTCACTTGTAGAGCTCTCGACTTCGTGCAATCTTTTGGAGTCAAATCCATAGGCTGTGAAAAAATCCACAATCAACCTATGGAGTTTTCTCGATCTCGATCTTTGTATTCTAGTATCAAATCCACAGGTTGTGGAACATTTCACAAGGCACATGTGGAACTTGCTAATCCGAAATCTTTCCATCTTGCCACCAACTCCCTCCAAACTATGAATTCAAACCTCCAAACACCTATTTACAAGAACAATGCACAAATCAACATGTATGATCCAAAATAATGATAATGCACGATGAAATTGTTCCCATAATGCAACAACGTATGAAATTAACTTAAATTAATGCATGAATGCAATGCCATTTTATCCACTCATCAATAAATTTTGTTCAATTCTAGTGGTCTATTTATATACTTTCAACTATACACAAGTCTATCATAGAACAATGACCAATTGGTTCAAATATATAAGATCGGAGGGGGGGGCAAAATAATTTTTTTTCAAATACTTAGTAATAACTTTAACAAAATCGGGGGTGCATATGTAAACTCTCATGTGTGTGTGTATATATATATATATATATATATATATATATATATATATATATATATATAGGTCCACCACCACTGTTGGGAGTCATTACTTATCAAACTTGACTTTCCATCCTTGGACTTAACCTATTAGACTATAGATGGAGTTTGTCCATGCTGATGCACTTTGTTAATGGATGTTTAGTTGTTATACTTGGTGCTATCTCACTGATTATATGTAATTTTGTTGGTGATGGAAACTCAGTTTGCTTATGCACCTGTGAACAATGGCATATCTTAGGAGATAAGGGGGGCCATGCCCCCCAAAGTTTTGTAACTTACATTAACATTTATGATTTTGACCCCCAAAAACTTAATGATTATTCTCAAAGTTTTGTAACTTACATTAGCATTTATGATTTTGATATCCCCAAACTTAATGATTATTAAATATACCTGTTTGTATATTTACAAATTTGACCTCTCATCCTTTCATATTTTTTTTTTATCTTTACATATTCGTTTATTATTTATTGATAATATATTATTTGGTCCCCTCAAGATCAATGGTCAATATTTGTTACTACTTGTGAAGAATAATGTTGAGGATGCTACTAAGGTACAAAGCAATTGATAAATAAGTATGAGCTCAAGGAATTTGAATATAAATAAAAATAAATAACTATATTCTTCATTAGGGGAAACCAAACAATTGAACTAAACAACTAATATGTGTAATTTTGATAGCAACAATTTAAAAGAGATAGTGGAAAGGATATAGTAATGAATCATTAGCAAGATCCAAATTGATAACAATAACTTTTCAACATTCCAAAAGCAATGTAAGGAAAATGTAATAGCCCAAATTAGTAGAAAGCCTACAATCAACATAATAAAAACATGTTTTATCTAATATCCCTTTAGAGAGTAAGGATTACCTTTCAATAAGACTTAGAAACTGAGACATGTCATTGCAGTAAGTTGTTTTGTTACTCTAAAAACAAATCAGTATGGCTTAGCATTACACCACATCAAAACTAGAAGGAGAAATCATAGGCATTGATTATCTCTGTCTGAAAATCTCCTACATACAATGGATGTAAAACCCATCATTTCTTACAAGTTATCTGATATCAATAATAAGTAACCCAAACTTTTACCCTTAATAATAAGAATACTTCATAGAAATGAACTGAAATAAAAATTTGAAAATAGAAAAATAGGTTAACTGAGAGATTATAGGTGATTTCAATTGTAGTATGTAAACCTACCTTAATAGGACAAGATTAAATCAGAACAATTAAAACATAATACCCATCTTCCATCATCAACCATCAACCATCAATGCAAAACAAATTATTTTAAACAAAAAAGCTAAAATAAGTTCTTTACGACACTCTAGAACTATTCAAATCACAACCACCCATGAGAATAGAAGACAATGAGATAAGAACAATCCAAATCATAAAGAACAAAGAATATGATTAACACTCACTAAGAAAAGTGGGAGAAAAGGGAGGCACAACATAGGTCAATGACAGTACGAATTCCATGTTTATCTTCGACAACCACAATGATCCTAGAACTGTGTAAATGATGAGGGTGGTCGATCTCCTCTCTTGTCTCTTCAACAGCCAAATGAAAGGTACTCTTTGGCAACTCGAGTCATCTCTGGCAATGATTTCCTTCGTCCTAGTTTTCTTATTCCGACTTTAGATGGAGACCAAATTCCTTCTTCCTGATTTTTGTCCACTTTTAGGTTTTTTATTTTTTACATTTTAACTTGATTATAATTTGATTTTCCACCATGAGTAGAAATAAATTAAATTTTCCATGTAAGCATGTTTCTATCGGGTGCACCTAAAAGGTGGGTGAACGATACTCATTATCCTTCTTAGAAAGCTAGTCCTATGATTTGGCCACTATTTTTCATAGTTAGAGGTTCATGATGAATTTGAATAAAGATGATGTTCACGTCCATTGACAACAATGTGTTAGCTACAACACACTTTAATTTGCATCATCTTCTAAAGCTCATTCCCTAACTGATGAAGATGCCTGCACTCCAACAAGTTCCCGTATTATGCAACCAATGCTTCTTCTTGGCAGGGAACTTCTATAATTGCTTTCTTAACATAAGATTGTCTCCATGCCAAGCGACTTCTCTAGTTGATTCCTCCAAACTTGCCATTGTGCTCCATTATTAACATTTCTGACAATACTTGGACCACTATACGCTTTGAGATGCAGTTACTTATAAACACGACTACAACAACCAAGCTGAATGATGAGGTTGGTGTCACAGCCAAAATTAAGGCAATGACAAACACCCATGTTGTTATGATAATAATTGGTTAGCCGTTAGGAGAATAGTTAGGGGGGAGCTATATAAAGCTATCAGTACCATTGGTTCCGTATGACGTTTTTTGTAATCTGCGCATAATATTGTATATCTTCTTCTTAATATGATTTGTTTGGAATTCAGTTCTTAATTCCCTACCCCTTCCATATCCTTCGTGTTCTATTACACCTAGTTACACAGGTTCTTAGCAATTAGTATTAGTCAAGTTGATCCTATGGGATTATAGATGGCAACATCAACCAAACATGCAATAGCTATGAAAGACCTGGAAGATCGTCTTTGTAGACCCCAAATCTTTCCCGGCCAATTAGTAGACCTCAGAAATCCTCCATTTCGAAGATAGTTAAGGCTCCATTAGGCCCCTAGTAGCATTCACTAGGCTCCATTTAAAAAGAGGAGAGATTTTTGAGAAAATAAAAATTTCAGAAAAAAATCAAAAAACTGGGACGGCCATCCCACTTGTTATTAAAGCTGGGACGACTGTCCCACATTCCTAGACGGTCGTCCCACCTCCTTTGAACCTTGGAAGGACCGCCCCACTTTCCAAGACGGTCGTCCCACCTAACAATTTTCCAGAAGGCCATCCTGGTCTACCTATCGCATTTTACTATAAATAGGGGCTCATTTCACCTCATTCCACACACTTTTCCATTCTCCTTTGCTCTGAGAACCCAGTTCTGGGATTTCTAAGCAGCTTTGAATATTTTTACAAAGTACGAGTGATCTTTTTGACACTCGGGGAGTTAGTTAATAATTTTGTTCAAGGGAGGAGTGCTTTTGTAGAGTGTGGGACTGCCAAAAAGCGTCATTTAGTTCAAAGATTTATAAAAGCTCGCTTCAGAGGTTCTTCTTCATATTTCTTCTCCTTTATTGCTTTCTTTTATTGCTTTCCTTGTATGCATTAGTTATTAGGGTCATGTAGATAGCTATTCAAATTTTACAATAAATAAATAGAGTAGAAGCACAATTTTATTGTCTTTATTTTAAGAATATTCCATCATAGGGAAATCGAAAGGGGCGTTGTGGGGGTGCTAATACCTTCCCCACACGTAACTGACTCCCTTACCCAACTCTGGTTATAATGGCCAAAGTTGGTTTTTCTTAAACCGAAGCCTTTTTTTATTTTCCTTTTCTAATGTTTATGGTGAAAATATTGGTGGCGACTCCAGAACTCATTTACGAAAACCTCGTTCTTAAGGGTAGTTCGGTTATCAGACACCCTAAGAGTGATGACCATATTTTTTAAAACAAACGCGAGTCATCAAAACCATCGCGTCGCTCCGACCACTTTTTTGTGGCGTCGACAGTCTTCATTCACATTTAGAATCAAGAATGATGGAAATAGTAGGATTGATATAATCAACGTTAACAAAAACTCTTAAAGACCAATTTTAATAAATGTTCAAGATCCATGTGGAGGAGAGAGGAGGTATTCATGAAAACATGAGATTGAGAGGAGCACGTAATTCTCAAACAACATATTCTTGTGGCATAAGATTTGTAGACCCCAAATCTTGCCCGACCTCCAAATAAAGAGTAGAAGACTTCCTATTCGAAGATGGACGAAGCCTAACAAGCCACTAGGAGAGACTATTAGGCCCCATACTAGGATAAGAAGGATTTTCGGCACAAAAATAAGGTTTCTCGCCTTTTGGGGACGAGACCGCCGTCTCGAAATCGAGACCGTCGTCTCGCCTCATGCAAATGGCGAGATGGCAGTCTCGCTTTCCCAGACGGCGGTCTCGCCACCTGCGAAGGACGAGACGATGGTCTCGTTTGGCGAGACGGCGGTCTCAACCTTGTCAGATGAGAATGGCGGTCTCGCCACTAGCAGGCGCGAAAACCTATAAATAGGGGCTCTTCCCCCCTCATTTCCACACACCACACAGCTTTTACTCTCCCTTCTCTCTAAAACTTCTCTCTAGAATCCCTCCGACGCATTTTCGGAGCTTCTGAGTGCCTTTGTGAGCGGTTTTCGGCGTCTAAAAAAGTTTCCAGCGTCGTGTAGAGTGAAGGGCTGCCAAAAAGCACCCATTTCCTTTAAAAGAAATAAAAAGAAAGCTTTCTTCGGAGGTTTAAATTCTCCCTCTCTACTTTACTGCTTTAATTTTAAATTATGCAATAGATTAGGGCCATGTAGTCATAATTTTAAATTCCACAAAATAAAAAGGGCAAAAGCATATTTTTCCAGTTTATTTATTAACAAAGTAGCTGGCCTATCATAGGGAACCCAAAAGGGGCGTAGTAAAGGAACTAATACTTCCTTTACACATAACTAACTCCCTTACCCAACTCTGGTTCTAATGACCAAAGTTGGTTTTCGAAAACCAACGCCTTTTAAAACCCCTTTTCTGATGTTTCCGGTAAAAACATCGCTGGTGACTCCACAGAACCCTACAAAATTAGTCCTTGGGTTAGCCCGGTTATCGGACAACCCAAGGATGCCTTTTCGAAAACCTCGCCCCTAGGTTAGCCCGGTTATCGGACAACCTAAAGGCGTTGTAACCACCCATAAAAAACGCGAAAATCAAGAGGGTCGAAACCATCGCGTCGCTCCGACCGCCATCTCTTTTTTGACGGCAGCGACAGATGGCGACTCCACTAGGGAAGCCTCGAGAGTTGATCCCATTTAGTGATGGGCCGGCTTAAAAATAAATAAACCAAGAAAATAACGCTTTTGCCCTTAACTTGTATTATAACATGTTTTATGGTTTGACTTTAATAACTGTTGCTTGTTTATCCTTACGCAAATGTGTGAAATACAAACTGTACACAAACCCTTGCACACTACAGTTCCCTCTATACCCGGGGGCAAGTGAGAAATCCATAGGGAGTGGGTGGCAGGTACGGTTCGCTGTAGTGAGGGCCTTGAGCCCACCAGTGTGATCGGAAACCACTACTCAAGGTGATAACCTTCCTCTTTTGGCAACAAGACTGACTATGGCCTGTCGCCGCCTCCCAAAAAGGGGTGGTCGGAGCGACGCGATGGTGTTTTCGACCCTCTTTGATTTTCGCGTTTTTTATTGGTGGTTACAACGCCTTTAGGTTGTCCGATAACCGGGCTAACCTAGGGGCGAGGTTTTTCGAAAGTATCCCTGGGTTGTCCGATAACCGGGCTAACCCAAGGACTTATTTATTTTGGGTTCTATGGAGTCGCCACCGATATTTTTACCATAAACATCGGAAAAGGGGTTTTAAAAAGGCGTTGGTTTTCGAAAACCAACTTTGGTCATTAGAACCAGAGTTGGGTAAGGGAGTTAGTTACGTGTAAAGGAAGTGTTAGTTCCTTTACGACGCCCCTTTCGGGTTCCCTATGATAGGCCGACTACTTTGTGTAAATAATTAAACTGGAAAATAGCGCTTTTACCCTTTTATTATGCGGTATTTAAATTTATGACTACATGGCCCTAACTTCTATTGCGTAATTTAAATGGCAGTAAAAATAGAGAGGGAGAATATGCACCTCCAAAGCAAGCTTTTATATTTCTTGAAAGAGAGGGTGCGTTTTGGCAACCCTTCACTCTACAACTCTCAGAAACTCCAGAAATGCCTCGGAGGGATTCTAAAGAAGGTTTAGAACGCTCAGTTTTTGTGCCTAAAGACGCTCAGAAGCTCCGGAAATGCCTCGGAGGGATTCTTAGAGAGAGAAAGTCTAGAAAGAAGGGAGAGCTGTTGATTCTGTGAGGAAATGAGGGGGGGAGGACCCCTATTTATAGTTTTTCGCGCCTGACAGGTCGAGACCGCCGTTCTCGTCTGACAAGGTCGAGACCGCCGTCTGGAAAATCCAGACCGCCGTCTCGACCATGCAGGGGGTCGAGACCGTCGTCTGGGAAATCCAGACTGCCGTCTCGACTAGGCGGGAATCGAGACCGCCGTCTGGAAAATCCAGACCGCCGTCTTGACCTTTGCAGGAATCGAGACCGTCGTCTGGAAAATCGAGACGGCGGTCTCGTCCTGGCGCTGAGACGAGACGGCGGTCTGGTCCTTCCAGACGGCGGTCTCATCCCTTCAGGGCGAGAAACTTTATTTTCGGGCCAAAAAACCTTCCTATCTTGGTACGGGAGCCTAATAGTCTCTCCTAGTGGCTTGTTAGGCTTCGGACATCTTCAAATAGGAAGCTTTCTGACTTTATTCTGAGGCCGGGCAAGATTTGGGGTCTGCAGCTGCCCCCCCTTTACCCGATCAGTCGACTGCTAGCCTTTTGTGCCGAGGTGATCGACTGGAGGGTAAAGGAGTTGACCCTCTTGCCCGGTTACCCTTCAGATACTCTGTCTTTGCGGCGGATGATCTTCTGGGGAAATGTTGTGTTGTGCGCTTCCGGGATGCTCCTTCAACGCGGTAGCTGACCCCTTTGGCTGATGAGTACGAACCCCCATCTGGTTTGACGAGTACTAACCCCCGCCCGGTAAGCCCCCTTTTGTAACGCTTGATGAGTTTACACCCCCATCTGGTGTTTGACGAGTACTAACCCCCGCCCGGTAAGCCCCCTTTTGTAAGGTTTGATGAGTTTACACCCCCATCTGGTGTTTGACCTCCGGATGCTCCATCTTGCGGTAGCTGATCCTTTGGTTGACGAGTACGAACCCTCGTCTGGTTTGGTGCCTCTGGATGCCCCTTCTTGCGGTAGCTAATCCTTTGGCGATGGTGGCGGCTTACTGATTCTGATCATGCGCCAACTCCTTGGGGAGTGACTTCTGTGTTTGTGCACTTCCAGGATACTACTTCTGACGTAGCCGATCCCTTCGGTGGACACATGGTAAAACCTCGGGATACTCCTTCTGACGGTAGCCGATCCTTTGGTTGATGGGTATAAACCCCCCATCAGGCTGGTAGTTGCAGTCCGTTGTGTGGGACTGGATGGGTATGAACCCCCCATCAGGCTGGTAAATGCAGTCCGTTGTTGAGATGTGTTCTGTCATTGTTTTTTGTCTTTTCTGGGAATTGTCGTCCGGTCTGTGCCGGGGATTTTGTTGGTGTTCGTCCAGCTTGTTGATTGCTGGGGATTCTTTATTTTTGATCTTTTGTGGTGGTCATCCGACTTTGCTGGTTGTCGGGAATTTTTTGATAAGTGCCTCTTAGGTAGGCAGGAATCCTCTGGGGATTTGTTGATCTTGGTGACGTCTCTTGAGTAGGCGGATATCCATTGAGTTTTTAGTAATGCCTCTGAGTAGGCAGATGTTCCATTTGGAGGTGAAGACTTTTGGTTTTGCTTTTTCTTTGCCTCTGAATAGGCTAATGTTGCTTTTTTTCTTGCAAGGTTTTGCCTATGCGTTCCACTAGGGATATCCACGTTAGGTGATATAGGCAAGTAGATATGCGTTTGAAGTTTTGCCTTTGCAGTAGGCTCTCTGGGTAAGTTTTTTTGGTGATCTACTAGGGAGTTGGTTGACTCCTTGGGGATCTAATTTTGGTCGCCTTTTTTGGAGAATGGAGTTGTGACTCCTTGTTTGGTGTCGATGAGAGCTGGTTTCTTCAAGCTCTTATTCCTCTGGAGTTTTTTGTTATTTTTTTTTACTGTGCCTCTGAGTAGGCGGATGCTTCATTAGTGGTGAAGACTTTATACTTGCTTGCCTCCAAATAGGTTGATGTCCCTTTCTGGGGAAATTGGCTCTTGCTCGCCAGATCTTGCCTATGCTTAGGCAAATGACTCTTCTAAGGATGTGAGTCTGGAATTTGCCTTTGTCGTAGGCTCACTGGAGATGATTTTTTCTTTTTCTCTTTTTGGTGATCCACCGGGGAATTGGTTGCCTTCCCGGGGATCTAATTTTGATTTCTCCTTTGAGGGAATGGAGTTTTGACTCCTTAATTGATGTGGGTGCGAGCTAGCTTTTGCCTATGCTCTTATTCTGCTGGGGATGATCAAGCCTTTCCGTTAGCTTTTTCTGGTGTACCTTTGTTTATTGGTGTAGAAGGTTAGAGCTATTTTCCTTGAAGCTCTTTATTCTGCTGCAATGGTTTTGATTTCACCTTTTTTCCGCGATTTATCTCTTTTTTATCACAATTTTGAAATCTGGCTTTTTCGGGATAATGCGTAAGCCTTTTTACTTTTTAGTCTCTTTTTATTACGCTGGCTTTTTTCCTTTCTTCTTTTTCGGGAAGGTCCACTAGGGATGACGTTTTATTTCTTCAGTGATCCACCAGGGAATTAGTTGACTTCCCGGGGATCTGATTTTTCTTTTCTAGGAATGGAGTCTTGGCTCCTTGATTGATGTTGATGCGAGCTATACTTGTGAAGCTCTTATTCTACTGGGGATGGGAATTTCTGATTCCTTTTTTGTTGAATTTCCACTTGAGGATTTTTATTCGGCCTTCTCTGTCATGGCCTTTTTGGACATCCGCTGGGGATGCAAGGGTTTTCTTCTTTTTTCCTTTTTTGTTGAGCCTTTGATGGTTTGGACTCTTTTGACTGTTGATGATGATGGGCTCTTGAAGCCTTTATTCTCCATTGGGGAGTGTGGAGGAGACTTTGGGTGAGTGTGCTCGATGACTCATATGATGGCGATGCTGAGTCGTGAGAAGTAATTTTTGTTTTGCCTTCGGAGTAAACAGGGATCCTCTTGGGGATAACTAAGCCTTTCCGTCGGCTTTTATGATATTTGATGATTGTGCCCTCTTTTATTGGGTGATGTTTGGAGCTTTGGCTTCTGGAAGCTTCTGATGACGACTCACTCTTCTTTCTTGAGGGAGAGCACTGTGTGAAGACTTATTACTTTCTTGTGCCATCTTTTCTGAGTAGAAGGATGGTAGCTAGAGCTCTTGATTTTCAGAAGCTCTTGCTGAGTCGCTTGATTGACGACTTTCTTCATTTTCTTGAGGGCATTATTTGGAGACTCAGTCTCAGTGATCCTGTTTTCAATCACAAACATGGAGCTAGTCTCCTTATATGCATGAATGCTTTTCGTTTTTTGTTATTTGTCTGAAGTAATTTTTATTTCTTTTATTGTTGTCTTGACAAAGCCGTTTTGTGCGACTACTTGTGTGTGGATGCCCTAAATGCAATCTATTCTTATTGATTGATGCATCTGGAAAAGTGACTGACATTCTCCTGCTGGACTTTTTATGATTATGATGAAGGGCCCCTCTCTTTTATTCATTTTTGGTTTAGCCCTATCTTTTGCCTAGACCGCCCTTTTGGGGTTTTCGGTCTAGCGGGCTGCCTTAATTTTTGCCTAGGATATCTTAGCGGGCTTTTTCCTTTTTTATGAATGCCCTAACTTTTGCCTAGACCGCCCTTTGCGGGTTTTCGATCTAGCGGGCTACCCTAACTTTTGCCTAAGAATCTCCTAGCAGGCATTATTCTTTTTATTCTCATTTTTTCTTTCCCTTCTTTTTTTGAGAGATAGGAGCCTATCATATGCATGCAATGTTGGCGATATGCATCCTATAATACTATTTCAATTAATTTTTCAAAAGGATTAACCAATGTGCTTTTATTTCTGATGAGCTTCTGACGTTATGTGCTTTCGTCGATAGGGATAGGCTGTACCCATTTTGCCGTCTTCGATTTTTTTCATGACCGAAGAATGATTGTGTTAATTGTAGAGTGACTTGCCATGTTAGTGCGCCCCTCCCTTTCCTTGGGGATGTCGATCCTCCTATTGATTACTATCTCCACATTTCCCTACTAATTACTAGAATGTCGTAGTGGTAAGGGTCAAGAGAAAAGAAGGAAGAGGATATTTAATTCAAAGGCTTGTGTTTTAGAATTGTTTTATTTTGACAAAATGGTTTTTGTAAGCACGGCTAGCCAAGGTTGGTTAGAGTGTTTAGGCTAGTTTAGACAAACGTTTTGTTTATGGAATGACGTCTTATTCTATGGCGCTTGTTATGACTAATTGACTTCCCTAGTCTGCCCTTTGGGTTCTCAGGGTAGGATGTTGTGTTTTGGCCCTATCTTTTGTCTAGGTTCATTCTTTTTGTATATTTTCGGGGAATCCTAGCAGACCTTATTTTGTAACCCTAACTTTTGCCTAGGCTACCCTTTATTTTGTTCGGGTGTCCTACCGGGTTGACCCTAACTTTTGCGTAGCCCCCTTTGGTGGGTTTCCTACCAGGTATTTTGCCCTTTCTTTTTGGCCTTTGGCTTTTATGGGCTTCTTTTGATTTTTGTTTTCTTTTTGCACAACATTGGCGAAACATGGCTTTATTTATGACGAGGTAAAACCATATTTTGTGTTTCTAGTCAATCAATGGTGATGAGTGGTTTGACTTTTATTTTGGTTAATGGCGCATTTTGATTACTTTGACGCACTTTGAAAATGTTTGCTTAAACATGGTTATTAATGAGGTTCAGACATTAATAGCAAGAAGAGAAGCAGATAGTAAGAATGACATTCTTTCTAATTAATAAGGAAATATGTGCCCTATAATGCTCGGGGGTCGGGCTAGCCTCGAGGAGTAATCTCTAATAGTCATTGGATTTACAAATCCTAAGAATTAGAAGGAGAACACCTAATGACTAAATTCGCTTTTGACGCTTGAACCCCTCCATATGGGAAAATCTGATTTGAGCTGCAGAGGGGAGACTTCCCTTTTCTCCATGTAGCTTGATCCTTTGTAGGGTAATGCCCTAGGCCATGCTTTAAAGGATTGTCTTTAAAATTTGGTGGTTCCCTTATTCCTTGAGAGTTTCTAATGAGCCCTTGGTTTGGGCGGCATCCATATTTTCTCATCATGTGGGTCACCTTCATATTGTTGGGAAAGTCTTTTTATATTGGCAAAAGATATTTCAAAGGTTCTCTTCCGCCGCATCCATTCAAGGTAGGGCAGACAATTTGCTGATCTGAATGTCGTCTTTAGCTTGAACTATGACTAGCTTGTCGCCTACCTTGAGTTTGTCTCTTTGGCGGAGCGTCGTGAATTACCTCAGCGTTGTGAATCCAAAAGTCTCTTCAATTTCCTTTTTGAATTATGTTTTTCTTCGGTCTTTTTATTTTTTCTTTATTCTTGGGAGCATTGCCTTATAGCTCCTGGGGGTGTAGATTGTTTCACTTCCAATTCTGCCCCCGAATGTTGGCTATGCTGGAGATTGATGGACGATGTTTCTACGTATCTCAATGGTTCAACTTTATTTGATGTATGGGGTGAACGAATGTAATGACATCCTTATCCCCTCTTTCTTATTAAGTCGAATACCCAACGGTTGAGGCTTATTATCCTCCTTGGGCGGATCAACCACTTGATGACGAAAGGCTTACTCTCCATCTTATTCTGATTCATGGGAAGCACATCAATTAATCCTTTCTTTTTTATTATCTTATTATTATTAAAGTGAGAATGAATGCAATTTATGAATGCAGTAGCTGTTTGAAGAGATGCTGAAAACAAACAATTTTATTTATTTCATCCAGACATTGTACATTCCTCAATGCAATGTTTCGAAGTACATTTTATTTTTATTTTTTCTTATTTTCTTTTTGACTTTCCGTGTATGGCATGTGAATGCCCTAATCCTTTTTTCATGGTATTAAGGAATGTCCACTTCTTCGATTGTCTATTATTAGATGCATGTTATGAGGATGAAGCTTGGTGGATGCATGTAGGCAAGTGTTTGTTTTTTCCTAAACATTATCATGTTTTATTTTCTAACATGATGTATGATAGTGTTTGAGCTTTTATGTTGTTTTTTTTTTTTTTTTTTTTTTTTTTGGTATGCGGATGAGGGCATGAAGAATACCAGCCGCTTTCTAGAATGTCAAAAGATTTTATTGAATGATATATGCGATGGATATTCCTTAAGACAATGACTTAGGTATCCTCCTTAAAGCTTATGCTTTGTGGGGTATCTTACCCACCTCGGTGTAATGGTTCCTTCCCCATCACAGATTTGACAAGTATAATGGCAATCACCATCACACCTTAGTACATTTGTCCCTTCCTTGTCGCGAAGGTCACAAATGTGCTCGGGGCCTCTTTCGCCATTGTCTTAGGGATATCTAGTGCTCCCTAGAATGAATGTTATTATGCATGCACCAGTACAAAAGGGCGATAGATGTTCAAAGTGACATAACTTTTGACTGGGTTGTCCGATTTGGACGCACAGCATGTCAAAACGAAGAGAAAAGGGTGAAGAACCAAGCTACAAATATGCCAAAGGCGATTTGACCCAGTAATTTTCCCAAAAAACGTCTCTAAGACCCATTTTTTAGGGGTTTATTAAAATGATGTGTATGCATACTTTCCTTATGCATTCATTTTCTCTCTTGGTTTTTCCACTTATGAATGATACGACTTTGTCAACATTATTAAATGTTTTGATTTTGTTATTATTATTTTATTTATTTTGGACTTATTTTTTATTTTATTTTATAGTCTTTTATCTCTTCTGTCGGAACTGCGTGGCTACTTAGCTTGCAAAGAACCTGAAACCAGGCTAGCTAAAAGGCAGACTCTCCGAGATAAAATATTGCTTTATGCGAAAGAATATTTAGCGTCCTTTATCTCTTCTGTCGGAACTGCGTGGCTACTTAGCTTACAAAGAACCTGAAATCAGGCTAGCTAAAAGGCAAACTGTCCGAGATAAGGGTGTTTATTTGTAAAAATTTTTTTTGGTGATTTTGTTCTGTTGTTTGTTTATGCTATGCCACATACAAATGCAACAATCATATGCACACACAATTCGATCATCCCCGAATAGGCGAGAGTTCGTTTTTATCACGAGGTAGGGTTTTCCTGCAGAAAAGTGCTTTGGTTAGGGTAGGTTCTAACTGTTCTCACCAGGCTAAGGCCCCCAAGGTGCCCCCATTATAGGGTCCCCACTCTCCAGCCGTCCAACCATGCTCAGCACTAAGGCCAGAGTCGGTCTTGTTGCCAAAAGAGGAAGGTTATCACCTTGAGTGGTGGTTTCCGATCACACTGGTGGGCACAAGGCCCTAACTGCAGCGAACCGTACCTGCCACCCACTCCTTATGGTTTTCTCACTTGCCCCCGGGTATAGAGGGAACTGTAGTGTGCAAGGGTTTTGTGTACAATTTATATTTCAATCAATTGCGTAAGTAGAAACAAGCAACAGTTATTTGAAAGCCAAACAATAAAGCATGTTATAATACAAGGTAGGGTAAAAGCGCTATTTTCTTGGTGTAATTATTTTTAAGCCAACCCATCACTAAATGGGATCAACTCTCTAGGCTTCCCCAGTGAAGTCGCCATCTGTCGCCGCCTCCCAAAAAGGGGCGGTCGGAGCGACGCGATGGTGTTTTCGACCATCTTTGATTTTCGCGTTTTTTATTGGTGGTTACAACGCCTTTAGGTTGTCCGATAACCGGGCTAACCTAGGGGCGAGGTTTTCGAAAGTATCCCTGGGTTGTCCGATAACCGGGCTAACCCAAGGACTTATTTATTTTGGGTTCTATGGAGTCGCCACCGATATTTTTACCATAAACATCGAAAAAGGGGTTTTAAAAAGGCGTTGGTTTTCGAAAACCAACTTTGGTCATTAGAACCAGAGTTGGGTAAGGGAGTTAGTTACGTGTAAAGGAAGTGTTAGTTCCTTTACGACGCCCCTTTCGGGTTCCCTATGATAGGCCGGCTACTTTGTGTAAATAATTAAACTGGAAAATAGCGCTTTTACCCTTTTATTATGCGGTATTTAAATTTATGACTACATGGCCCTAACTTCTATTGCGTAATTTAAATGGCAGTAAAAATAGAGAGGGAGAATATGCACCTCCAAAGCAAGCTTTTATATTTCTTGAAAGAGAGGGTGCGTTTTGGCAACCCTTCACTCTACAACTCTCAGAAACTCCGGAAATGCCTCGGAGGGATTCTAAAGAAGGTTTAGAACGCTCAGTTTTTGTGCCTAAAGACGCTCAGAAGCTCCGGAAATGCCTCGGAGGGATTCTTAGAGAGAGAAAGTCTAGAGAGAAGGGAGAGCTGTTGATTCTGTGTGGAAATGAGGGGGGGAGGACCCCTATTTATAGTTTTTCGCGCCTGACAGGTCAAGACCGCCGTTCTCGTCTGACAAGGTCGAGACCGCCGTCTGGAAAATCCAGACCGCCGTCTCGACCATGCAGGGGGTCGAGACCGCCGTCTGGGAAATCCAGACCGCCGTCTCGACTAGGCGGGAATCGAGACCGCCGTCTGGAAAATCCAGACCGTCGTCTCGACCTTCGTAGGAATCGAGACCGCCGTCTGGAAAATCGAGACGGCGGTCTCGTCCTGGCGCTCAGACGAGACGGCGGTCTGGTCCTTCCATACGGCGGTCTCGTCCCTTCAGTGCGAGAAACTTTATTTTCGGGCCAAAAAACCTTCCTATCTTGGTACGAGAGCCTAATAGTCTCTCCTAGTGGCTTGTTAGGCTTCGACCGTCTTCAAATAGGAAGCTTTCTGACTTTATTCTGAGGCCGGGAAAGATTTGGGGTCTACATGGCCTTAGTGCTAAGCATGGTCGGACGGCTGGAGAGTGGGGACCCTATGATGGGGGCACCTTGGGGGCCTTAGCCTGGTGAGAACAGTTAGAACCAACCCTTGCCAATGCACTTTTCTGCAGGAAAACCCTACCTCGTGATAAAAATGAATTCTCGCCTGTTCGCGGATGACTGAATTGTGTGTGCATATGTTTGTTGCATTTGTCTGTTGCATAGCATAAACAAACAACAAAACAAAAATGAAAAAAATATTTTCACAAATAAACACCCTTATCTCGGACAGTCTGCCTTTTAGCTAGCCTGGTTTCAGGTTCTTTGTAAGCTAAGTAGCCACGCAGTTCCGACAGAAGAGATAAGGGACGCTAACTATTCTTTCGCATAAAGCCACATTTTATCTCGGACAGTCTGCCTTTTAGCTAGCCTGGTTTCAGGTTCTTTGTAAGCTAAGTAGCCACGCAGTTCCGACAGAAGAGATAAAAGGATATAAAACAAACAAATAAACATCAAATAAAAATCAAAAGTCCATTTCCAAAACCATAAATAAGACCTGGTCCAAAAATGTTACACTCATAAAACATTCAGATAGTTTATCCTTCAATAAAAATATACGCAATTACCATACATCATGTAGAAAAACATGATAAATAGGGAAATAAACACTTACATACGTTCAAATAAGCATCCTTTTCATCAAACATGCATTTTGGTTTTAGAAATGGAAGGGACAAGTAGGCAGCCAAAGAAGGTGGATATTCCCCGTTTCCATACTGAGAGGTTGGAACGGCTGAGCGCGGCAATGCCATCAGAGGTCCGCGCCGACTTTGAAAAATCCTATGGACAGATTTTGGACCTGCTAAAGATCTGTGTCGATCAGGTGTTCCTAAGGGCACTAATCCACTTCTGGAATTCAAGTCTGCGGTGTTTCGAATTTCCGCAGTTTGACCTGGTGCCCACCCTAGAGGAGTATGAGACCATGTTGAAATGGCCCAAATCAGCCGGGGTTCATGTCCGCCATGAGGTATATACTCCTGCAGCACCAGTCGCTGCCCTTATTCAACTACCATTCCGGCAGAGTACCCTGATAAGGAAGGGGAACGCCCAGGGTTGGAAAGTATCAATGCTAGAAGACCACCTGTCCTACCTGGCTGAAAGGGCAGAGTGGGTCGCCTTCAACAAAACCCTGGCCCTTATCATTTTTGGAACAATCTTGTTCCCCTTCCACTTTGACACAGTAGATCAGGTCGTCATGGACGCCTTCTTCGCCTGGGACATGAACTCGAAGAGTCCCCTGCCTGCAATCCTTGCCGACACCTTGCTCTCGGTGGAATTCTGCCACCAAAAGCAAGGAAAAACACTCCGCTGCTGCTCTTCATTACTATTTGTGTGGAGCGCCACGCACCTTTACGCCTCCAGCCACATGGGGATATTCCTCGACCCTTTAAGGAGCTTCTCCAAGATCCCCCTCCAACGACGCCTGACTTCAGAATGGAGGGACGAGTGGGAACGAAAGGACACCAACAGTTTATCCTGGGTCTACCCTTGGTTCCGACCCGGCCCAGTTCTTATCAGATGTGCGGACTATCCGAGCGTACCCTTGATAGGACTCAGGGGTTGCATAGCCTACTCACCTAGAGTAGCTATGAGACAGCTCATGAGGACCCAAACTACTATCTCTCGGGGAGAGCTCGGAGGACTGTGTTTCTTTGGAGACCCGTGCACAATCGCCAACTCACTAGCTGTGAGAAAAGCATGGGAGAGGCCAGTCTATATGGGGGACAGAGAGCTAGGAAAAACTCGGGTGGCCGTCACCAGTGACTATGAGGCGTGGAGAAAGAAAAGAGGGATGGCTCAACCATCCACCACACCCACTACAAGCGCCAATGATGAAGGGCTGCAGGCTCAAATCAATGCCTTGACCCAGAGGATGGAAATCATGGGAGCCCAGATGAGGGCCCTTGAGGAAAGAGAGCAAGCATCCATCCTCACAATAGATGGTCTGCAAAGGCAAGGCAAGAAAAAGGATCATGAAATAGAGCGCCTCAAGGACCAGTGTGCTGACTCCAACGAGTAAGCTATCCGAGCATCCAAAACTGCCAGAACTAGTTCGGATAGCCGACTTCAAGAAATAACCGCCAAGTCAGCATGCCTTGAGGCCGAATCATCGAAGCAGGCTCAAACGATCAAGGAGTTGTCGCAAGAGCTCACCAAGACTCGGTTAGATATCCGCCAAGAGCGAGAGGCCAACCGGAGACTCAACAAAAGTCTCGCTGAGCTACGCTGCAAAGAAAGAGACGGGCTAGCTCAGTACGACCAGCTACTACAAGAGAAAGACCGAGCCGTTGAAAAGCTCGATGAACTACAAGCCTTGGTCGTTCATCAAGAGGTGAAGATCAAAGAGGCTCGAAGTACAGGTGAGGACATGAGCCAGGCGGTCCGCAAGCAAAGCGAAGCACTTGCTCGTCACGACCGGAAGCCGAGAGAGAACTACGAGAGGGATCAAGACCCGCCTGTGGGTTTCTTTAAAGTTTTCCGCTTTTGCCAAAAGTTGCTTCGCAGTATAGAATAGGGGAATGTACACCTTCTGTCGAATAAATAAAATCTTCTTTATTCAAATGACTGTCTACTTGCATGCATAAACATTCATTTGCATATTTAATTTCCCCTCCTTCACGCTTAATAAATAAGATAATAAAAAGGAAGGATTAACTAACACGTCTTCCAAATCAGAAGAATGGAGAGAAAGCCACTCCTAATAAAGCTTACTCCAACGGTCGACTCACCGCAAGAGGAAAATAAGCCTCGGCCGTTGGTCCTTAAGAACAAAGAAGAAGGGGCAAGGACACCAGTGCGACTATTTATGCCACGTCCTTTCCCCTACGAATCAAATAAAGCCGTACTGTGGAGATATGGGAAATCTTCACCAATAAAAGAAGAAATAACAAATATAGCCGGCATTGGGGGCACGACTAGAAGTGGAAGAATCTACTCCCCCAAGGACACACAGGAAGATGTCCTCCAAAATAAAGGAAAAAATAAAAAGACCGAAGAAGAAAAAGAAAATAAAGAATCCAAGGAGGAGACAGAGGAATTACTCCAATTTATAAGGTGATAGAAAAGTAGTTTTAAATCAAGAGGGGGGGTGAATTGATTTTTGAAAGTTTTTCGCAATACACAGATTATCTAATTCGAAAATTAAGTTTCTAAAAATCTTTTTGAATTACCAAGCAATCAAACAATATAAGCGCAGCAACTGAAATTAAAGAGAGAAAGGTTAGGAAAGATTTCACCGGTAATTTTATACTGGTTCACCCAATACCAGGGCTACGTCCGATCTCCAGCCAAATTCCAGCTGGGTTCCACTAGAATAGATGTTTTACAGACTCACCCTCTTACACCTATTCTAACTCTCCACCAAGAACCAAATTCCAGCTCTTGGAAACCTCTGCAACCAAATTCCAGCCAGCAGAGAAACCAGATGCCCAAATTCCAGGCACCACACACAAGAACCAAATTCCAGCTCTTGCTTTAACCTTTCCACCAAGAACCGAATTCCAGTTCTTGGCAACTTTCTACAACAGCTGCAGAAAACTTGTACCCAAATTCCAGGTACAAAACAGTACAAATGAATGAATAGAAATTTAAAAGAAGAAACAAAGAAAGCTCAAACCGGATTACACCAATCCACAGTCAGTTTCTTCTTCAAAGAAATGCAAAGTGCCTCAAGAAAGATTTCAAAAGAAGTTCACAAAAACAGTTGTGTATCTTTCTTGAAAAATGCTAATAGTTGTTTGTATTGATTGCTTGAATTGTGTAAAACCGATATGTCAATCTCTGTTTAAAAGTTTCAAGCAATTCTGTTTATAAAAGAGTATTTTCAAATCTGCTGCATTAATTAATCTGTTGAAAGTTTGTTTTAATCATGTTGAAATAGCCGTTATAATCTGTTAAAAGTCCTTTCAACCCATTAATGCATTCTTGATCTTTAACAGAAAATGTTTTAGTTGATACAACCATGTTTATATCAGTTAAAACGTTTTACAAACATTTTCTAAGTATAAAACAATCGATTGAATCGCGTATTAATCGATTGATTTGTTTAAAAACCTTCTTATAAAACTTTCGAAGTTATTTTAGCTGATATAAAGTCGTTTCAATCGATTGAAAAACTGCACATATATTTTCAAGTCATTTTAATCGATTGAAAGTTTGTTTTAATCGATTGAAAAGATTTTCTAAGTTATTTTAATCGATTGAAATGCGTTTTAATCGATTGAAATAAGTCTGATCGGTCATAATTCAATTCTGATCGATCATAACCAACTCTGATCGGTCATAATCTCATTCTGATCGATCATATCTGACATCCAAAGTGATTTTAATCGATTGAAACGTGTTTTAATCGATTAAAATAATTCTAATCGCTCATATTTAAGATCTGATCGATTATAATGCATTCTGACCTATTATATTCGAATTCTAATCGGTCATAAAGAGTTTTAATCGATTAAAAGAAGTTTGTATCGATTAAAATATTGTGAAAACACTTCTATAAACATTCTAAGTGTTTTAAATCGTTTCTTTAAAAAACTATATCAGTTAAAACCATTTTTAAGAAGGTTCTTTGACAAAATGCTTTTGTTTTGATTTGTTTAAAACTATTTTTGAGGCATTTTGCAAATTGAGTGAAGAAGCTTTATGCAGTGGAAAAGGTAAAGTGGTTTTACCTAAGCTTTCTGTTTAGACACACTAAGTCTTCAGCTCCATTCTTCCGAGTGACTTGTTTGACTCGTTGCAGAGTTGACCTTTGACTTTATCTTTGACTTCATCAAATCAATGAGATCTTTGCTAGGATCACTTTCAGTCTCCCCCTATTTGATGAAGACAAACACCATTTTGAAAAAACAATCTCTGCAAAATAAGTCACTTGATAATGCAGTTAGGTGAGAAATACAAGAATGTAATAAAGTTTTGTTTCTCCCCTAAAACTTATTTCTCCCCTAAAATGTTGCACTTAAATTTATCTTAAAGTGATGCAACTATTTCTCCCCTTTTGACTTCATCAAAAATAGGGAATAGAAGAGAAAAGAATAAAATGTAAGGTTTCGAAAAATATGCTCAAATTTTTGAAAATACAAAGTGAATCAATATTTCACTCATGAAAAGAATCAATTAAAGTTGATTCAAACTTATCTCCATTAACACGTTTGTAATGAATACAATTAACACGTGTAAAGATAAGGGAATCACGCTTTAGTAGCATGTTACAGAACAGACCATTAACTAAAGCCTTTAATCTTTCTTCCCGAATAAAAATCGATTAAAAACAGAGCATAATCGGTTAAAATGTTCTTGGTAAATGATTTTAATCGATTGAAAGAAAGGTTTAATCGATTAAAACATTTAAGATTTTGAAAACATGAATTTTTAGAAAAAACAATCGATTATTTCAACTTTAAATCGATTAAAAAAAGTAATGCAATTTGTTGTTTAGTTTATTTAACCGATTAAAAGGTGTTATTATTGACTAAAACAACCAGACTTGCACTCTAAGTAATGTTTGATGCGTCTAAGATGCCTAACTCAGTGCGAATTTTGAAAAACCTATCACTAGCAAGGGGTTTTGTGAAAATATCTGCTAGTTGTTTTTCAGTTTCTATAAAAAAGATCTCGCAATCACCTTTTAGAATATGATCTCTAATAAAATGATGCCTTATTTCTATATGCTTTGTTCTAGAATGTTGAATTGGATTTTTAGTTAGCATTATGGCACTGGTATTATCGCATAAGAGAGGGATTTTCCCGAGGGTTAAACCGTAATCCTCAAGCTGCTGTTTTATCCAGAGAGACTGAGCACAGCAACTGCCAGCAGCAATATATTCTGCTTCAGCTGTCAAGTTTACAGCCTGCAAAATCAGAGTCAGAATATCCAACTAAATTCAGTTTAGACTCACCTGGATACCATAACCCAACATTTAAAGTCCCCTTGAGATACTTGAGGATCCTTTTTGCAGCGAGTAAGGTGAGACTCTTTTGGTGCAGATTGGAACCTGGCACACATACGGACACTGAACATAATGTCAGGTCTGCTAGCCGTTAAATACAGGAAAGAACCAATAAGCCCCCTATATTTGGTTTCATCAACAGATTTCCCTTTTTCATCAGAATCAAGGTAGCAGTTTGTTGACATAGGTGTTGATGCCTCCTTGCGGTGTTCCATTTCAAATCTCTTCAGCAGTTCATGCAGGTACTTTGATTGATGAAGAAGACTTCCTTCTTGAAGTTGTTTGACTTGCAGTCCAAGGAAGTAATTAAGTTCCCCCATCATTGACATCTCAAACTCACCCTGCATGTCTTTCATGAAATCTTTGCATAAAGTCTCATTAGTAGCACCAAATATGATGTCATCAACATAAACTTGAACCAGAATTATATCATTATTCAGTTTCTTTAGAAACAAAGTTTTGTCCACCAAACCTCTATGATAGCCCTTTGAGATAAGAAAGTTACTTAACCTTTCATACCATTGCCTTGGGGCTTGTTTGAGACCATACAGGGCTTTCTTCAACCTGTAAACATATTCTGGATGAATATGATCTTCAAACCCAGGTGGTTGAGTGACAAAAACTTCTTCATTCAAATATCCATTCAAGAAAGCGCTTTTGACATCCATTTGGAACAACCTGAAATTTTTAATAGAAGCATAGGCAAGCAGGTAATCTAACGAGCTTCTAACCTAGCAACTGGAGCATATGTTTCATCAAAGTCTATCCCTTCTTGCTCGATTGTACCCTTTAGCAACTAATCTGGCTTTATTTCTTGTGATTATGCCATTTTCATCCATTTTATTCCTAAAAACCCATTTTGAACCCTGCAGTTGTCATCATCCAAGCAAATAACTCGTATTTTTATTAATGTAGTATGATGGGTGTTATTCTCACTTATAGTGAACCAGTCATCATTATCTTTTGAAGAATGAGTCATTTTTAACTTTGTTGTTTTCCAGTGGTATCATATGCACAAGTGATTAACAAAAACTTATTCTGGTAGAGTGGGCAATGATTAGTAATGCATACACAGCAGAACTAGTGATGACAGTAATCCAGAATTCTAAAACAATATAAAATTTATCCCTGTACTGACCATAAAACATACATTCCCTGTACCACGTTATTCAATTCTTGAATTGCTGTTCCAGATTGGTTCCCTTATAGTGTCACCTCGTGACATTGATGATTAAAGCAAATTATTCAAAGTTGCACAGTTCCAATGAATTTCACCAAGAGTTTTGAACCAATGCATGCTCAAAATTATTTCAAATATATTGCAATGTAATATCAAGAAATTTAATGAAAACATGTATTTATTGGATTTCCTAGTAATGAATAACTTATTACCAGAAACAATTATCACTAAAAATTTTTTGATAAACTATGTTTTCAGTCCTAACAGTTTGACCTGTTTGTAACTAGTGTCTATAAGAAAAGTTACAGTCTATTCTTTGATAATTTCTTTGATTTTTAGTGTATTACCATGCAGCATTCCATGTAAGGATAAAATAACATTTTCATCTATGGATAACTTTCCTACATGTAAAGTTTGCAGTATTTCAATCGGCAATAACTTTCCCACATTTATTCCACTAGTCTTAGTTTCTAATTAAAGATCTGTTCAGCATGTGCGACACAATTTACAGGATAGTGGGTGAATCAGTTAATTTGTTCTTGGGAATAATGTTGATTTGGTCAAAGAAATCTTTAAAGATTTATTGCAGATAATAGACACTGAGTTTTTGTTTTGAATTTCCCTGTCAAACTTCAATTAGATGTTATAAGTCTTGTTTACAGATCCTAATCAATTGATTAATCAACTCATTATCTATTAATTTGATTCTTGTCATTAGAGTTGAAAACATCTACAGTGAATTAATCGATTTGTTTTATGAAAGAATCGATTTGTAAGGTACAGAATGTAATAAAAAAATATCACCAGTATTTAAATCGATTAAAACATAAATGAATCGATTAATTTTGATCCTAAGTGTTTTTAGTTGATATAAATTTATTCTAATCGATTAAAACGACTAAACCAACATTCTGAGAACAATTTAATCGATTATTTCGACATTTCAATCGATTAAAATGGTACCTGTAAGTTATTTCAATCGATTAATATTGGTTTATATCAATTAAAACAATTAATTTAAATACACAGAACCTGGTTTCGCAGCTCTGATCTTCAAGGGATTCCCAGACTTGTTCCTGCAAAACAATTAAGTATTTTTCTGGTACCCTTTATAATTATTGGGTCCTGATCATGTTATTTGAAAAGAATTAATCTTTGGAACCCATTTCATTCTCCCTTTAGGAATAGCATACTTTTTAATTCTGCAGTATTTTACTGAATGCCCTTTCTTCATGCAGTAGAAACATTTGATTGTAGAGTATGAATTCCTATTTGTTTTTGTTTTACTGGATCTAGATTTAAAGCCTATTCCAGTTTTGTCAAACATTAATTTTTGAGATCCAAGTAATATATCAAGATTAGCTTGCCCCTGAGTGAACTTTGAAACAGTTTGAGATAAGAATTCAATTTTCTTTTGCAATTCAGGACAGTTATTGCATGGTTTATTGCATTCACAATCAGAGTTAGCATGAATCAGTTTCAAGAATTCATTATCAGTTTCATTTTCACTAATCTGCTTTTCCAGAGAATCAACCTTGTTAACTAGCCAGTTATTTAGCCCTTTCAGCCTATCATTTTCTTTTTGAAGTTTCTTAGCCTCTTCATGCATTTCATTAAATGCTTCTTGTAATGCATCATAGTTAACTACATTTGAAGAGGAGCTAGAACTTACCTGGCTGGTTTGTGGATTTTGACTCGCCATTAAACAAAGATTGGCTTCTTCATTTTCAGAGTTATCTGTTGATGACGTATCATTATCATCCCAGGCTATGTAGGCTCTTCTTTTTGATTTTTCCTTTTTCTTTTCACTTTGTTTGTTTCTCTCTGGACATTCCATTTTAACATGGCCCTGTTTGCCACAACCATAACATTTAAAGTTAGAAGAATCAGTTCTTTCTCATACCTTTTGTGTCTTTCCTTGTCTTGGATCTTTTTCTTGAGGAATTTGTTGAATTTCCTAACAAGCAGTCCAAGGTTCTCATTATCTTCTTCTGATTCTTGATTTTCTTCAACTTTAAGTGCAATGCTTCTGTTCTTCTTCTCGAGACTTCTTGCTCATTGAATCTTGTGATTTCCATTTCATGTTCTCTGAGTTTTCCAAACAGTGAGGCTGTTGTCATGGTGGACAGATCTTTTGATTCTGATATTGCAGTGACTTTTGGCTGCCAGGACCTGTCAAGACATTTCAATACTTTAATATTTAGTTCTTCCTTATCAAAGGTCTTACCTAGGCCCATTAAATGGTTGATGATGTGCGTGAAGCGTTTCTGCACATCTGCGATGCTTTCACCATTCTGCATTTTAAACAGCTCATACTCTCTTATCAAAGTGTGTTTTCTGGCTCTTTTAACATCTGCGAGTCCCTTCATGAGTGACCTCAAGAACATCCCACATCTCCTTGGCAGAATTGCACTTGGGACACCCTGAAAAATTCATCCATGTTAAGAGCAGAAGTAATTATATTTTTTGCATTACAGTCACTTTGAACTTTCTTCTTTTCTTCTTCATTCAAGCTTGACCATCCTTTATCTGTAATTAAAGGACCATTAGTAATAACATCCCAAGCATTTCTGTCAATGGATTCAATGAAGATTTTCATCCTAATTTTCCAGAAAGGATAATCTGTTCCACAGAATAGTGGAGGTCTGTTAATAGATGCCCCTCAGAAAACGGTAATCCGTTCTCGACCATGGATCAAGAGACTTGAATAACTTTCAAGCACCTTGCTCTGATGCCAATTGTTAGAAAAGTAGTTTTAAATCAAGAGGGGGGTGAATTGATTTTTGAAAGTTTTTCGCAATACATAGATTATCTAATTCGAAAATTAAGTTTACTAATAAATCTTTTCAAATTACCAAGCAATCAAACAATATAAGCGCAGCAGCTGAAATTAAAGAGAGAAAGGTTAGGAAAGATTTCACCGGTAATTTTATACTTGGTTCACCCAATACCAGGGCTACGTCCAGTCTCTAGCCAAATTCCAGCTGGGTTCCACTAGAATAGATGTTTTACAGACTCACCCTCTTACACCTATTCTAACTCTCCACCAAGAACCAAATTCCAGCTCTTGGAAACCTCTGCAACCAAATTCCAGCTCAGCAGAGAAACCAGTGCCCAAATTCCAGGCACCACACACAAGAACCAAATTCCAGCTCTTGCTTTAACCTTTCCACCAAGAACCAAATTCCAGTTCTTGGCAACTTTCTACAACAGCTGCAGAAAACTTGTACCCAAATTCCAGGTACAAAACAGGTACAAATGAATGAATAGAAATTTAAAAGAAGAAACAAAGAAAGCTCAAACCGGATTACACCAATCCACAGATCAGTTTCTTCTTCAAAGAAATGCAAAGTGCCTCAAGAAAGATTTCAAAAGAAGTTCACAAAAACAGTTGTGTATCTTTCTTGAAAAATGCTAATAGTTGTTTGTATTGATTGCTTGAATTGTGTAAAACTCGATATTCAATCTCTATCTCAAAGTTTCAAGCAATTCTGTTTATAAAAGAGTATTTTCAAATCTGCTGCATTAATTAATCTGTTGAAAGTTTGTTTTAATCTGTTGAAATAGCCGTTATAATCTGTTAAAAGTCCTTTCAACCCATTAATGCATTCTTGATCTTTAACAGAAAATGTTTTAGTTGATACAACCATGTTTATATCAGTTAAAACGTTTTACAAACATTTTCTAAGTATAAAACAATCGATTGAATCGCGTATTAATCGATTGATTTGTTTAAAAACCTTCTTATAAAACTTTCCAAGTTATTTTAGCTGATATAAAGTCGTTTCAATCGATTGAAAACCTGCACATATATTTTCAAGTCATTTTAATCGATTGAAAGTTTGTTTTAATCGATTGAAAAGATTTTCTAAGTTATTTTAATCGATTGAAATGCGTTTTAATCGATTGAAATAAGTCTGATCGGTCATAATTCAATTCTGATCGATCATAACCAACTCTGATCGGTCATAATCTCATTCTGATCGATCATACTGACATCCAAAGTGATTTTAATCGATTGAAACGTGTTTTAATCGATTAAAATAATTCTAATCGCTCATATTTAAGATCTGATCGATTATAATGCATTCTGACCTATTATATTCGAATTCTAATCGGTCATAAAGAGTTTTAATCGATTAAAAGAAGTTTGTATCGATTAAAATACTGTAAAAACACTTCTATAAAACATTCTAAGTGTTTTAAATCGTTTCTTTCAAAACCTATATCAGTTAATAACATTGTTTAAGAAAGTTCTTTGCCAAAATGCTTTTGTTTTTGATTTGTTTAAAACTATTTTTGAGGCATTTTGCAAATTGAGTGAAGAAGCTTTATGCAGTGGAAAAGGTAAAGTGGTTTTACCTAAGCTTTCTGTTTAGACACACTAAGTCTTCAGCTCCATTCTTCTGAGTGACTTGTTTGACTGTTGCAGAGTTGACCTTTGACTTTATCTTTGACTTCATCAAATCAATGAGATCTTTGCTAGGATCACTTTCATAAGGCAAAGCGAGTATTCCATTATAGACCAGCTCAATCGCACACCTGCAAAGATAACATTGTTATCTCTGATAATGAGCTCGGAACCGCACAGAAACGCCCTGCTGAAGGTCTTGAGCGAGGCGCATGTACCTCATACTATATCCCAAGAAAAGGTTGAGAGGATCGTCGGTCACATTACGGCAAGCGATCACCTCACCTTCACAGAGGAAGAACTCCCCCTCGAGGGGTCAAACCACAACAAGCCCTTGCACATCTCAGTCAAGTGCAAGGAATACCTCATCGCCAAAGTTCTTGTGGATAACGGGTCATCCTTGAACGTGATGCCCAAGTGCACACTAGACAAGCTGACTATCCAAGGGACCCGTCTGCGCCCAAGCAGCACCATCGTTCGAGCCTTCGACAGATCTAAACGAGAAGTAGTGGGAGAGGTTAACTTGCCAATCCAAGTTGGACCCACTATCTTCGACGTCGATTTCCATGTCATGGATATTATTCCAGCATATAGCTGTCTCCTCGGCAGGCCTTGGATTCATGACGCTAAGGAAGTACCTTCAACGCTCCACCAGAAAGTAAAGTTCATAGTGGACGACAAATTGGTCACGGTCCAAGCAGAAGATGATATCCTGATCAGTGGACCATCTACCCAGCCTTATGTGGATGCGGCTGAAGAGGCCCTTGAAACATCTTTTCAAGCACTCGAAATTGCCAACATAGAGCGACTTCCTAGAAATACCATGGTAGCCCGCATGATGTTGAAGCATGGTTACCATCCTGGCCAAGGACTGGGGGCAGATTCCCAAGGCATGAGGGAACCCCCAGAATTCAAAGACAATCCTTACAAGCATGGCCTAGGATATGACCCTACTAAGGGCCGAGCAGAAAGAAGAAAAGGGAAGTCTCCCCTCCGCACACTCAAGCAAATTTTCCGAAGTGGAGGGGTGCAAGCGTCAAGAGCCACCTTAGTCATTAGGAAATCTTTTTCTTCGTTTAAGGGATGTAAACCCCATGATTGTTAGAGATTATCCCCCGGGGCGAGCCCGACCCCCGGGCATTTCAGGGCACATATTCCCTTATTAATTAATAAAGAATAATTCTTACTATATGCTTCTCTTCTCTCTATTTTTGACTAGACCTCATGAATAACCCTGTCTAAGTAAACGAAAAAAGAAGAAGCGTAAAAAGCGCATTCAAATAATCAACATTTACCATTGCTATCATCATCAAGCTAGTTTATTAGAAGCACATAAAAATAAGACTTCACCTCATCCACAAAAGAAAAGTCATGCTTCGCCAATATTGTGAACAAAAATAAATACACAAAAAAATAAGAAAAAAGCCCAGAGAAGCCAAAGGCCAAAGAAAAGGGCAAATTACCCGGTAGGAAACCCACAAAGGGGGCTACGCAAAAGATAGGGTCGACCCGGTAGGACACCCGAACAACAATAAAGGGTAGCCTAGGCAAAAGTTAGGGTTACAAATAAGGTCCGCTAGGATTTCTCCAAAAATTACAAAAGAAGGAACCTAGACAAAAGTTAGGGCCAAAACACAGTATCCTAGTTCGAAAACCCAAAGGGCATTCTAGGGAAATCAGCTAGCCATTAAAAAGCAATGGAGATAAAACCAAAGAGCGCAAAATAAAATAAAAAAAAAACTGTTTGCTTAGACAAAAACTTAAACACCTAGGCCTAATCCTAGCCAACCATGCTTACAAAAAATTCTATCAATAAAAATTAACCCTCTAAAACACAAGCCATTGAAATTTGCCTCTTTGTTTCTTTTCTCTTGACCCTCACATCAATATTCTAATAATTAATTTGGGAATATGGAGGCATATAGTCAACAAGAGGATTGAAATCCCTAAAGCAAAGAAAAAGGGACACTATATGACAAAGGGTGCTCTACAAAAAGAAAAAAAAGAAAAGAAAGAAAAGAAAGAAAAAATTATCCTTCGGTCACAAGAAGCCTGGCATGGTACACCCAAAAGTAGACATGACAGATCAGAGGACATTCAGCGCAACGAGACACGTTGGTTAAATCCTTCTGAAAATTTAAATCAAAGTAGGCATTATAGGACATCAAAACATAAAAACATTACATGCATAACATGTTTTTAGACCAGGTCCTATTTCCTCTTTCAAAAAAAAAAAAAACTTCCTTAATTTGAGACCGCCGTCTCGGTCCCCCGGTAAGACGAGAACGTCGTCTCGACCAACGAGACCGCCGTCTCGACTCAGGCAAAAACGAGACCGCCATCTCGCTTAAGCCCAACGTCGAGACCGCCGTCTCGATGGTCCAGGCCGCCGTCTCGACTTGAAGAAGACACGAGACCGCCGTCTCGCCTTCCCAGACGGCGGTCTCGAATTGGAAAAATTTCCTATAAATAGGGGGCGCGCTTGGAGGGTTTCTTCACAACTCTCCTTGCCTCCAGAACCTCCATTGCTCATATCTTGCACTCCCAAGCCCCCCTAGTCAGAATGTTTGGTAGAAGCGCTTCCAGAAAGAGAAGGAGCACTGCCGGTGCCAGCAGTTCTGCGGCACCGCCACCCCAGGATCCCTCCCAGTTGTCGCCTCAGCACCAGGCCCGCCTCGACAACATCCGGACTTATCAGTGGCACCCGATGCTCAGACTTGACTTCAGCATCCTGGCTGAATTTGGGTGGGAGGACGACGTCCGAGCCCACATAGACAACATCGGGTGGGGCTTTCTGCTGCAGCCACCACCTACACATGTGTACCCACAAGCGGTACTGGAATTCTTGGCCTCTGTCTCCTACTCCGAGGTCCCCTCCACGGTCCCGGGCCTGCAGCCCACTAAGATGGTGACCTATTTCATGGGTGGAAGATACCAGGCCACCACCCTCGACGAGTTCAACAGGGCCATCGGGTTCGTCCGGCCCGAGGACACATTGACCCAGGGATACCGTGAGGCCATCTGCTCCCGGCCCACCAACCTCACTGCCGCTGAAATGTGGCATGAGCTCACAGGAGCCACCACGCTGCCCACGCTGATGAGGGGCTCCGCGCTGCCCCTAACACTCCGCATTTGCCACAAGCTGCTGGCAGAAACCATCCATGGGAGGAAAGAGAGTCAGGGTAAGGTATCCCTCCCTGACCTCTTCGTACTTTATTGCATGAGCCAGAAGCGGCGCTGCAACCCCAGCTACTTCTTCCTGAGAGCCCTCAAGGACTTCGGGAACAGATCAGCGGGGGCCGTCCTCGTGGCCCCTCTCATCACTCCCCTGGCAGAAAGATGGGGGTGCCCTGGCCGGGAAGAGCTGGCCTCCAACTTGCGACTCGAGACCATCAACGGGTCAGTCCTGGTCAGCATGGGAATGCTGATACGTCGAGGGACCCAGTTGGCCCTCCATCCCACACTGGATTTCACACTAGATCTCCAGGGGCTCGTGGCGATGCAGGATATCCCCACAGCTCCCGAATTCCAGCATCAGCAGGTGATGCGGCAGGAATGGACAACATTCCAACAAGAGTACCGCGACGAAGTCCGAAAGCAAGCGGACTTCTGATATCACCTCTACCAGCAATTTGCCCGCGGATCATCTCTAGATGATAGCCCTTAGGGATGGTACTTGCCTAAATAAAAAGTGGTTGTAATAAAATTTCCCTACAAATAAAATTTTATTTTATGCATCTCTTTGCCACCCTTTTGCAAAAGCTAGCGTAATAAAAACGCTTAAAAAAAGGAAAAAAAGCATACGCTCAATAAGAAAAGCCAAAATCCTAAATCGCGAGAAAAAAGAGATAAAACCGCGAGAAAAAGGCAGGATTAAGACAAGCCATCACCTTAACTAACAAAACTTTGACTACCAAATCAGAGTCGAACAACAAACAAGAATCATCCGATCAACCCGCAAGAATTGGATAATCACCACCAAAGATCAAAAACAAAGAATCCCCAGCAAATAAGCAAGTTGGATGAGCACCCACAAAATTCCCGACACAACCCGGATGACCGTTCAAAGAGGTCCAAGTACATCTACCAACACAGAAATCACTTCCCAAGGAATCGGCGCATGGGCCACTTGAACAGTAAGCCGCCACTACCACCAGTCCTACGCAGTGGACTGTACCAGCCTGATAGGGGGTTTATACCTATCAACCTGCGCATGCATTGCGCCTAGTCTGCGCTCGAGCCGGATCAGTAAGTCGCACCACCACCCTGATGGGGGGATCATACCCATCCAGTCCCACACAACAGACTACAACTACCAGCCTGATGGGGGGTTCATACCCATCCAGTCCCACACAACGAACTGCAACTACCAGCCTGATGGGGGGTTTATACCCATCAACCGAAGGATCGGCTACCGTCAGAAGGAGTATCCTGAGGTTCTACCACGTGTCCACCAAAGGGATCGACTACCGTCAGAAGGAGTATCCCAGAAGTGCAAGAACACCGAGATTTTCCCCAGAAGATCAACCGCAGCAAGACGGGACATCCGAAGGGTAACTGGGCAAGAGGGTCAACTCCTTTACCTTCGTGTCAATCTTTCTGGCACAACAGGCCAACAGATGACCAGTCAGGTAAAGGGGGGGTAGCTGTAGACCCCAAATCTTGCCCGGCCTCCAAATAAAGAGTAGAAGACTTCCTATTCGAAGATGGACGAAGCCTAACAAGCCACAAGGAGAGACTATTAGGCCCCATACTAGGATAGGAAGGATTTTCGGCACAAAAATAAGGTTTCTTGCCTTTTGGGGACGAGACCGCCGTCTCAAAATCGAGACCGCTGTCTCGCCAAACGAGACGGCAGTCTCGCCATTGGCAGGCGCAAAAACCTATAAATAGGGGTTCTTCCCCCTTCATTTCCACACACCACACAGCTTTTGCTCTCCCTTCTCTCTAAAACTTCTCTCTAGAATCCCTCTGACGCATTTCCGGAGCTTCTGAGTGCCTTTGTGAGCGGTTTTTGGCATCTAGAAAAGTTTCCAGCATCGTGTAGAGTGAAGGGCTGCCAAAAAGCACCCATTTCCTTTAAAAGAAATAAAAAAGAAAGCTTGCTTCGGAGGTTTAAATTCTCCCTCTCTACTTTACTGCTTTAATTTTAAATTATGCAATAGATTAGGGCCATGTAGTCATAATTTTAAATTCCGCAAAATAAAAAGGCCAAAAGCGTATTTTTCCGATTTATTTATTAACAAAGTAGTTGGCCTATCATAGGGAACCCGAAAGGGGCGTAGTAAAGGAACTAATACTTCCTTTACACGTAACTAACTCCCTTACCCAACTCTGGTTCTAATGACCAAAGTTGGTTTTCGAAAACCAACGCCTTTTAAAACCCCTTTTCCGATGTTTCCGGTAAAAACATCGGTGGCGACTCCACAGAACCCTACAAAATTAGTCCTTGGGTTAGCCCCGTTATCGGACAACCCAAGGACGCCTTTTCGAAAACCTCGCCCCTAGGTTAGCCCGGTTATCGGACAACCTAAAGGCGTTTTAACCACCCATAAAAAATGCGAAAATCAAGAGAGTCGAAACCATCGCGTCGCTCCGACTGCCATCTCTTTTTTGACGGTGGCGACAAGATTATCACAATAATTTTCCTCGATTTTCTAGTGAATGTGTTAATGATTGGATATATCAATGGTCAAGATCTACCATTGATATCTAAGGTTATTTTTATTAAATATGAGTGATTAATTTATAATTTTTCTAGTTAAATCATTATTCCTCGATTAAGTGGGAAGAAATGTGTTAGCACTAGTTGACTTTATATCAAAGGAGCAATGTGTTTGGCCAATAAGTACGTGAAAGTGTTTAAAATGTATTTTTTTACTTAAATTCATTTTATGTTATTTTTTTTATTGAATTTGTAATTATTTGACATAAAATAAACATAATGGTATTTTTGAAATAAAAATAAATATTTGTGTCAAATCATATGGAATATGACAAAAAAGTTGAATTTATGTCTAATTATGTACTTGTTCAACGTGAATATCACTTTTTATATCAGATTTCATATGGTCAAATGTAAAACTTGTTTTATATCTCTTATAGAACTTCATTTTCCTAGCGTGCAAGAGTTTTCTTTTGAGAAACTGCAACAACGACAACACGATGATCTTCTTGGGTGTTTTCCAACCACAGTGAGTTGTGACGACACCATCATTATGACTCATTTCTAATTCTGGATGTTCCTCCCCAATTGGATTTGAGCATTTGGGCATTGTAGACCCCAAATCTTGTCTGACCTCATAATAAAGACCAGAAATCCTCCGTTCTGAAGATGAATAAGGCTTCATAAGGCCCTTAGTAGTGTTTACTAGGCTTCATTTAGGAAAAGGAGGGTTTTATGAGAAAATAAAAAATTAAATTTTGTTAGAACGTCCAGATGGCTGTCAAGAATGTCTAGATGGCTGTGTAGAACGTCTAGATGACTGTCCAGAACATCCAAATGATTGTCCAGAATGTCCAGATGGCTGTTCAGAGTGTCCAAAGCATCCAAAATATGCAGATGGCCATCCAGAGTGTCCAGACGGCCATCCATGACGACCAGACGGCCATCCATCCTAATTTTGAGCCTTGGACGGCCGTCCATGATGACCAGACGGTCGTCCACCCTAATTTTGAGCCATGGACGACCCTCCATGATGTGCAGACGACCGTCCACCCTCCCAGGCTTGCTCCCCTATAAATAGGAGCCTCATTTCACGTTTTTTCACACACCTCTCCACTCTTATACTACCTAGGAAGCCTTTTGGCACTTTAGAGTTACTTTGAGAATTATTCCAGAGTTCGAGTGGGCTTTCCAATTTCCCTTTAAGGTAGAAATCAATAAAGGAAGTCTCCTTTTAAGATGTTTGGCCCTCAGTAGGGTGATACTCTTATTTTTTGTTCAAGGGAGGAGTGACTCTATAGAGTGCGGGGGCTGTCAAAAAGCGTCCTCAAGTTCAAGATTTATATAAGCTCGCTTTGAAGGTTCTCCTTCATATCTCTTATCTTTTACTGTTTTCTTTTATTGCTTTCCTCATATGCATTATATATTAGGATCATGTAGACATTTAAATTCTGCCAGTAGATCAAATAATAGGGTAGAAGCATAGTTTCTTTAAGTATTTATTTTCTAAACTAGTCCATCATAGGGAACCCGAAAGGGGCGTTGTGGGGTGCTAACACCTTTCCCACACGTAACTAACTCCCTTACCCGACTCTGGTTGTAATAACCAAAGTTGATTTTTTCTAAAGCTAATGCCTTCTTTTTTTACCTTTTTTAGTGTTTAAGGTTAAAACAATGGTGGTGACTCCTCAAACCCTTTCGAAAACCTCGCCTTTAGGTCCAGCCCGGTTATCGAACAACCTAAAGGCGTTGAACCACTTCTTTCAAAAAACGCGAGTTAGTCAAAACCATTGCGTCGCTCTGACCGCCTCTTCTAATGGTGACGAAAAATGGCGACTCTGCTGGGGAAACTAGAGAGTTGATCCCATTTAGTGATTGACTAGTTTAATAAATAAAAAGCTAGAAATGACGCTTTTACCCTTCCTTGCTTTTATAACATGTTTTATTCCATGGCTTTAATAACTGTTGTATTGTTATTTTCTGCAATTGTTTGAAATAAACTGTATACAAACTTTTGCACACAACAGTCTCTCTATACCTGGGGGCAAGAGTGAATACACATAGGGAGTGGGTGGCAGGTACGACCGACCTTGGTAATGACCTTAGTTCCAGCAGGTCGTTGTCGGAAACCACCACTCAAGGTGATAACCTTCTTCTCTTGGTCTAAGAACGTCAACTAGGCCTTTTTGCCATGCATGGTTCAAAGACTGAGAGATTGAAGGGTCCCTAAAATGGGGGCACCTTGGGGACTTGACCTTGGTGAGAACAGTTAGAACATACATTTGTCAATGCACTTTTCTGCAGGAAAACCCTACCTCTTGAATAGAAACGTCATTCTGTTTGCAGATGAGTGAATTGCTTGTGCATTTGTTTGTTGTATAACATAATCATACAACATAAAAAATAAATAAAGTAAAATCTCAAAAACCTTTTCATAATAAACACCCTTATCTCAGACAATCTACATTTTAGCTAGTATGGTTTTAGGTTCTTTATAAGCTAAGTAGCCACGTGGACCGACAAAAGAGATAAAGGATTCTAAAACCATTCTTTCCAATAAACCAACTTTATCTCAGATAACCATCATTTTAGCTAGCCTGGTTTCAGGTTCTTTGTAAGCTAAGTAGCCACGTTGACCTACAGAAGAGATAAAGGGGTCACAAAACGAATAAAAAACAAAATAATGAAATTTAATAAAACGATTTTGACAAAGTCAAATCATTCATATTGCATCACTTCATAAGTGGTAAAACCAAGAGAGAAAATAAATGCATAAGAAAGGTATGCATAAACATCATTTTAATAGAAATCTTTCATGCATAAATGCATTCATGCTAGGGAACACTAGATATCCTTAAGACAAGGGCAAAAGAGACCCAAGTGCGTTTGTGACCTTTGCGACAAGGAAGGAACAAGTGTACTAAGGTGTGATGGGGGAGGAACCATTACACCGAGGTGGGTATGATACCCCACAAAGCGTAAGCTTTAAGGAGGATACCTAAGTCATTATCTTAAGGCATATCCATCCCATAAACCATTAATTTTAAACAATAAAATTATTTTTGTATTCTAGAAAGCGGCTGGTATTCTTCATGCCCTCATTCGCATACAAAAAACACAAAATCCCAAACACTATTATACATCATGTTAGAAAATAAAACATGATAATGTTTAGGAAAAAATAAACACCTGCATGCATGCATCCACCAAACTTCATCCTCATAACATGCATCTAGTAATAGGCAGTTAAAGAAAGTGGACATTCCTTGTAGACCCCAAATCTTGCCCGACCTCCAAATAAAGAGAAGAAGACCTCCTATTCGAAGATGGACAAAACCTAACAAGCCACTAGGAGAGACTATTAGGCCCCATACTAGGATAGGAGGGATTTTCGGCACGAAAATAAGGTTTCTCGCCTTTTTGGGACGAGAGTGTCGTCTCAAAATCAAGACCGTCGTCTCGCCTCATGCAAGTGGCGAGACGGCGGTCTCGCCACCTGCGAATGGTGAGACGGCGGTCTCGCTTTCCAGGATGACGTTCTCGCCACCTGCGAAGGGCAAGACAGCGGTCTCGCCACTTTGACCAGGCGAGACGACGGTCCCGATTGTCGAGACGGCGGTCTCGACCTTGTCAGACGAGACGACGGTCTCGACCTGTCAGGCGCGAAAAACTATAAATAGGGGGCGCCATTCCCTCATTTCCACACACAGAAACACTGTTGCTCCTCCTTCTCTCTAGAAATCACCTAAGTTTCTCTCTCTAGAATCCCTCCGACGCATTTTCGGAGCTTCTGAGTGTTTCTGTGAGAGTTTTTCGACGTTTCGAGAAGTTTTCGACGCTGTGTAGAGTGAAGGGCTACCACAAAGCACCCTAAATTTTAAAGAAATAATATAAAAGCGTGCTTCGGAGGTTTATATTCTCCCTCTCCACTTTTATCGCTTTAATTTTAAATTATGCAATAGATACTAGGGCCATGTAGTCGTAATTTTAAATTCCGCAGAATAAAAGGGTAAAAGCATAATTTTCATCGGTTTAAATATTTTTAAATAGTTGGCCTGTCATAGGGAACCCGAAAGGGGCGTCGTAAAGGAACTAACACTTCCTTTACACGTAACTAACTCCCTTACCCAACTTTGGTTCTAACGACCAAAGTTGGTTTTTCGAAAACCAACGCCTTTTAATTCCTTTTCCGATGTTTCCGGTAAAAACATCGGTGGAGACTCCACAGAACCTTTCAAAACTAGCTTTTGGATTAGCCCGGTTATCGGACAATCCAAGAACGCCTTTTCGAAAACCTCGCCCATAGGTTCAGCCCGGTTATCGGACAACCTAAAGGCGTTGTAACCATAAATAAAAACGGGAAAATCAAGAGGGTCGAAACCATCGCGTCGCTCCGACCGCCTCGTTTTGACGGTCGCGACAGATGGCGACTCCACTGGAGAAGCCTAGAGAGTTGATCCCATTTAGTGATGGGCCAGCTTAAAAATAAATAAACCAAGAAAAGTACGCTTTTACCCTGCCTTGTATTATAACATGTTTTACTGTTTGGCTTTAATAACTGTTGCTTATTTATACTTACGCAATTGTTTGAAATACAAACTGTACACAAACCCTTGCACACCACAGTTCCCTCTATACCCGAGGCCAAGTGAGAAATCCATAGGGAGTGGGTGACAGGTATGGTTAGCTGTAGTGATGGCCTTGTGCCCACCGGTGTGATCGAAAACCACCACTCAAGGTGATAACCTTCCTCTTTTGGCACAAAGGCTGACTATGGCCTTAGTGCTAAGCATGGTCGGAAGGCTGGAGAGTGGGGACCCTATAATGGGGGCACCTTGGGGGCCTTAGCCTTGGTGAGAACAGTTAGAACCCACCTTTGCCAATGCACTTTTCTGCAGGAAAATCCTACCTCGTGATTAAAACGACTTCTCGCCTGTTCGTGGATGATCGAATTGTGTGTGCATACGTTTGTTGCATTTGTTTGTTGCATAGCATAATCAAACAACAGAAAAAAAAAATATTTTTGCAATAAACGCCCTTATCTCGGAAAGTCTGCCTTTTAGCTAGCCTGGTTTCAAGTTCTTTGTAAGCTAAGTAGCCACGCAGTCCGACAGAAGAGATAAGGGATGCTAAATATTCTTTCGCATAAAGCCATTTTTTTATCTTGGACATTCTGCCTTTTAGCTAGCCTGATTTCGGGTTCTTTGTAAGCTAAGTAGCCACGCAGATCCGACGGAAGAGATAAAAGGCTATAAAATAAAATAAAAATAATAAATGATAAATCCAAAATAAATAAAATAATAAATAACAAAATCAAAACATTTATAAACATAATTTTGACAAAGTCGTATCATTCATATTGCATCATGTCATAAGTGGAAAAACCAAGAGAAAAAAAATAAATGCATAAGGAAAGTATGCATACGCATCATTTTAATAAATCCCTGAAAAGTGGGTCTTAGAAGCGTTTTTTGGGAAAAATACTAGGCCAAATCCCCTTCGGCAATTTGCAACTTGATTCTTCACCTTTTTCTCTTCGTTTTGATATGTTGTGTGTCCAAATCGGACATCTCAGTCAAAAGTTATGCTACTTTGAACATCTACTGCCCTTTTGTACTAGTGCATGCATAAATACATTCATTCTAGGGAGCACTAGATATCCCTAAGACAATGGCGAAAGAGGCCCCGAGCACATTTGTGACCTTCGCGACAAGGAAGGGACAAGTGTACTAAGGTGTGATGGTGATTGCCATTATACTTGTCAAATCTGTGATGGGGAAGGAACCATTACACCGAGGTGGGTATGATACCCCACAAAGCATGAGCTTTAAGGAGGATATCTAAGTCATTGTCTTAAGGAATATCCATCTCATAAATCATTCCTTTTAAACAATAAAAATCTTTTGACATTCTAGAAAGCGGATGGTATTCTTCATGCCCTCATCCGCATACAAAAAAAAACACAAAATCTCAAACACTATCATACATCATGTTAGAAAATAAAACATGATAATGTTTAGGAAAAAACAAACACCTACATACATGCATCCACCAAACTTCATCCTCACAACGTGCATTTAATAATAGACAGTTGAAGAAAGTGGACATTCCTCAATGTCATGAAAAGAGGATTAGGGCATTCGCAAGCCATGCACGGGAAGTCAAAAAGAAAATGCATAGAAATTTTAAACCCGCTTATGGTTTCCTTTAGGCTTTCCGCTTTAAAAAAAAAAGGCTTCGGAGCGTTGCATTGAGGAATGTGCACTGTCTGGATGAAATAAATAAAATTGTTTGTTTTCATCATCTCTTCAATCGTCTATTGCATTCATAAATTGCATTCATTCTCACTTTAATAATAATAAGATAATAAAAAGAAAGGATTCATTGATGTACTTTCCATGAATTGGAATAAGATGAAGAGTAAACATTTTGTCGTCAAGTTCTCCCCAACGGTTGATTCGCCTAAGGAGGATAATAAGACTCAACCGTTGGGTATCCAAGTTAATAAGGAAGAGGGGGCAAGGATGCCGTTACATTTGTTCATGCCTCGAATCGAATAAGGTGGTACCATGGAGATACCAAAAACATCGCTCATTAATGAGGATATCTCCAGCATAGCTGGCATTGGGGGCAAAATTAGAAATGAAAGAATCTATTCCCCCAAGGAGCTGTAAGATGATGCTCCTACAAATAAAGAAAAAAATAAAAAGAACGAAGAAAAATATAATCCAAAGAGGAAACTGAGTAGACTTTGGATTCACGACGCTAAGGCAGTTCTCTCAATGCTTCGCCAAAGAGACAAACTCAGGGTAGGCGACAAGCTAGTCACAATTTGAGCTAGAAGCAACATTCAGATCAACAAATCGTCTGCCCTACCTTGAATGGATGCGGCGGAAGAGGACCTTTTGAAATATCTTTTGCCAATATGAAAAGACTTTCCCAACAATATGAAGGTGACCCACATGATGAGAAAATATGGATATCGCCCAAACCAAGGGCTCATTAGAAACTCTCAAGGAATAAGGGAGCCACTAGATTTTAAAGATAATCCTTTAAAGCATAGCCTAGGGCATGACCCTACAAAGGATCAAGCTACATGGAGAAAAGGGAAGTCTCCCCTCTGTACCTTGAATCAGATTTTCCCAAATAGAGGGGTTCAAGCGTCAAAAGCGACTTTAGTCATTAGGTGTTCTCCTTCTGATTCTTAGGGTTTATAAATCCAATGACTATTAGAGATTACTCCTCGGGGTTAGCCCGACCCCCGAGCATTGTAGGGCACATATTTCCCTATTAATTACAAAGAATGTCATTCTTACTATCTACTTCTCTTCTTGTTATTCATGTCTAAACCTCATTAATAACCATGTTTAAGCAAACATTTTAAAAAATGCATCAAAGTAATCAAAATGCGCCATTGACCAAAATAAAAGTCAAATCCATCACCATTGATTGACTAGAAGCACAAAATAAAGTTTTACCTCGTCATAAATAAAGTCATGTTTCGCCAATGTTGTGCAAAGAGAAAAGAAAATCAAAGGAAGCCCATAGAAGCCAAAGGAAGCCCATAAAAGCTAAAGGCCAAAAAAAAAGGGCAAGATACCCGGTAGGAAACCCACTAAGGGGGCTACACAAAAGATAGGGTCAACCCGCTAGGACATCCGAACAACCATAAAGGGTAGCCTAGGCAAAAATCAGGGTTACAAAATAAAGTCCGCTAGGTTTCCCAAAGCAACAAAAAAAGAAACCTAGACAAAAGTTAGGACAAAACAAAACACAACATCCTAGCCTGAAAACCCAAAGGGCAGACTAGGGAAGTCAATCAGTCATAGCAAGCGCCATAGAACAAGACGTCACTTCATGAACTAGCCTAAACACTCTAACCAACCTTGGCTAGCCGTGCTTACAAAAACCATTTTTGTCAAAATAAAACAATTCTAAAACACAAGCCTTTGAATTAAATATCCTCTTCCTTCTTTTCTCTTGACCCTTACCACTACGACATTCTAGTAATTAGTAGGTAAATGTGGAGATAGTAATCAATAGGAGGATCGACATCCCCAAGGAAAGGGAGGGGCGCACTGACATGGCAAGTCGCTCTACAATTAACACAATCATTCTTTGATCATGAAAAAATCGAGATGGCAAAATTGGTACAGCCTATCATGTCGACAAAGCACATAACGTCAGAAGCTCATCAGAAGCTCAAGCACATTGGTTAATACTTTTGAAAAATTAATTGAAATAGTATTATAGGATGCATGTCACAAACATTGCATGCATATGATAAGCTCCTATCTCTCGAAAAAAAGAGAAAAAGAAAAAATGACAATAAAAAGAATAATGCCTGCTAGCAGATTCTTAGGCAAAAGATAGGGTAGCTCGCTAGATCGAAAACCCGCAAAGGGCGGTCTAGGCAAAAGTTAGGGCATTCATAAAAAAGGAAAAAGCCAGCTAAGATATCCTAGGCAAGAATTAAGGCAGCCCGCTAGACCGAAAACCCCAAAAGGGCGGTCTAGGCAAAAGATAGGGCTAAACCAAAAAATGAATAAAAGAGAGGGGTCCTTCATCATAATCATAAAAATTCCAGCAGGAGAATGCCAGTCACTTTTCCAGATGCATCAATAAAAAAGAATAGATTGCATTTAGGGCATCCACACACAAGTAGTCGCACAAAACGACTTTGTCAATGTCAAAAATGAAAGAAATAAAAATTACTTCAGACAAATAACAAAAAACGAAAAGCATTCATGCATATAAGGAGAATAGCTCCATGTTTGTGATTGAAAACAGGATCACTGAGACTGAGTCTCCAAATAATGCCCTCAAGAAAACGGAGCAAGTCGTCAATCAACCGACTCAGCGGAATAAGAGCCTCTGAAAATCAAGAGCTCCAACTACCATCCTTCTACCCAGAAAAGAAGGTACAAGAAAGTAATAAGTCTCCAAACATCGCTCTCCCTCAAGAAAGAAGAGCGAGTTGTCGTAAGAAGCTTTCAGAAGCCAAAGCTCCAATCATCACCCAATAAAAGAGGGCACAATCATCAGACATCATAAAAGAATAGCCGACGGAAAGGCTTAGTCATCCCCAAGAGGATCCCTTCCTACTCCGAAGGCAAAACAAAAACAATCCTCACGGCTCAGCATTACCACTACATGAGTCATCGAGCACACTCACCCAAAATCTCCTCCACATTCCCCAATGGAAAATAAAGGCTTCAAGAGTCCATCATCATCAACAGTCAAAAGAGTCCAATCTCCATACCAACAAGGGCTCAACAAAAAAAAAAGAAAAAGGAAAAAGGAGGAAAACTCTTGCATCCCTAGAAGATGTCCAAAAGAAAAGGCAACAACAGAGAGGGCCAAATAAAAATCCTCAAGTGGATCGCCAAAAAATTCTACAAAAAGGAATCAGAAATTCCCATCCCCCAGTGGAATAAGAGTTTCACAAGTATAGCTCGCATCAACATCAATCAAGGAGCCAAGACTCCATTCCTAGAAAAGAAAAATCAGATCCCTAGGAAGTCAACTAATTCCCTGGTGGATCACTAAAGAAATAAAATGTCATCCCTAGTAGAACTCCCAAAACAAAAGAAGGGAAAAAGCCAGCGTAATAAAAAGAGACTAAAAAGTAAAAAGGCTTACGCATTATCCAGAAAAAGCCAAATTTCAAATCGCGAAAAAAAGAGATAAATCGCGGAAAAAGGTGAAATCAAATGAAAATCCTTGCTCCCTCAGTGGGACAACTCAGAAAAAGAAAAATCCACAAAAAAGAAGGAATTGGAAATTCCATTCCTTCAATAGAATAAGAGCACCACAAAAGCCAGCTCGCACCCACATCCAACAAGGAGTCAAAACTCCATTCCCTCAAGGGGGAAATCAAAATTAGATCCCCGGGAAGGCAATCAATTCCCCGGTGGATCACCAAAAAGAGAAAGATCATCCACCTATCAGCCTAGTCAGAGGCAAAACAAATGCAGCCAAAAGTCTTCACTTCCGATGAAGCATCTGCCTACTCAGAGTCATTACCATAAACTCAATGGATATCCGCCTACTCAAGAGGCGTCACCAAGATCAACAAATCCCCATAGGATTTCTACCTACATAAGAGGCACTCATAAAAAAATCCCCGACAAAAGTCGGATGACCACCACCAAAGAAAAATCAAAAGCAAAGAATCCCCAGCAATCAACAAGCTGGATGAACACCCACAAAATCCCCCGCACAGACCGGACAAATCTCAGAAGACAAGAGGATACATCTCAAACAACGGCGCATGAGTTAGAGCAGTAAGCCGCCACCACAACCAAAGGATCAGCTACCGCAAGAAGGAGCATCCAGAGGCACAACACCAGGTGGGGGTGTATACTCATCGGGCCTTACAAAAGGGGGCTCACCGGACGGGGGTTCATACTCGTCAAGCACCAGATGAGGGTGTATACTCATCAGGCCTTCCAAAAGGGGGCTTACCGGGCGAGGGTTCATACTCGTCAAACCAGATGGGGGTTCGTACTCATCAGTCGAAGGGATCAGCTATCGCCAGAAGAAGCATCCTGAAAGCACACCTTTCCCCAGAAGATCAACTGCCACAAGACGGAGCATCTGAAGGGTAACCGGGCAAGAGGGTCAACTCCTTTACCTTCCAGTCGTTCTTCTTGGCACAACAGGCCAACAGCTGACTGGTCAGTAAAGGGGGGGCAGCTGTAGACCCCAAATCTTGCCCGACCTCCAAATAAAGAGAAGAAGACCTCCTATTCGAAGATGGACGAAGCCTAACAAGCCACTAGGAGAGACTATTAGGCCCCATACTAGGATAGGAGGGATTTTCGGCACGAAAATAAGGTTTCTAGCCTTTTTGGGACGAGACCGCCGTCTCGAAATCGAGACCGTCGTCTCGTCTCATGCAAGTGGCGAGACGGTGGTCTCGCTTTCCGGGATGACGTTCTCGCCACCTGCGAAGGGCGAGACGGTGGTCTCGCCACTTTGACCAGGCGAGACGGCGGTCCCGGTTGTTGAGATGGCGGTCTCGACCTTGTCAGACGAGACGGCGGTCTCGACCTGTCAGGCGCAAAAAACTATAAATAGGGGGCGCCATTCCCTCATTTCCACACACAGAAACACAGTTTCTCCTCCTTCTCTCTAGAAATCACCTAAGTTTCTCTCTCTAGAATCCCTCCGATGCATTTTCGGAGCTTCTGAGTGTTTCTGTGAGAGTTTTTCGGCATTTTGAGAAGTTTCCGACGTTGTGTAGAGTGAAGGGCTGCCACAAAGCACCCTAAATTTTAAAGAATTAATATAAAAGCGTGCTTCGGAGGTTTATATTCTCCCTCTCCACTTTTATCGCTTTAATTTTAAATTATGCAATAGATACTAGGGCCATGTAGTCGTAATTTTAAATTCCGCAGAATAAAAGGGTAAAAGCATAATTTTCATTGGTTTAAATTTTTTTAAATAGTTGGCCTGTCATAGGGAACCCGAAAGGGGCGTCGTAAAGGAACTAACACCTCCTTTACACGTAACTAACTCCCTTACCCAACTCTGGTTCTAACGACCAAAGTTGGTTTTTCGAAAACCAACGCCTTTTAATTCCTTTTCCGATGTTTCTGGTAAAAACATCGGTGCCGACTCCACAGAACCTTTCAAAACTAGCTTTTGGATTAGCCTGGTTATCGGACAATCCAAGAGCGCCTTTTCAAAAACCTCGCCCATAGGTTCAGCCCGATTATCGGACAACCTAAAGGCGTTGTAACCACCAATAAAAATGCGAAAATCAAGAGGGTCGAAACCATCGCATCGCTCCGACCGCCTCTTTTTTACGGTGGCGACATTCCTCAATACTGTGTAAAGAGGATAGAGCATTTATATGCCATGCATGGGAAGTCAAAAAAAGAAAATATACAGAAATTTTAACCTACCTATGGTTTCCTTTAGGCTTTTTGTTTTTAAAAATGTGCTTTGAAGCATTGCATTGAGGAATGTACACTTTCTAAATAAAATGAATAGAGACTGTCCTTTTCGTCATCTCCTCGACTGTCTATTGCATTCATAATTTGCATACATTCATCCTCACTTTAATAATAATAAGATAATAAAAAGAAAGTATTAATCGATGTACTTTCCATGAATCGGAATAATATGAAGAGCAAACCTTTCGTCGTCAAGTTCTCCCCAACGGTTGATCCGCCTAAAGAGGATAATAAGCCTCAACCGTTGGATATCCAAGTTAATAAGGAAGAGGGGGCAAGGATTCCATTGCATTTGTTCATGCCTCGAATCGAATAAAGTTGTATCGTGGAGATACGCAGAAACATCGCCTATCAGCAAAGATATCGCCAGCATCGCCGGTATTGGGGGGCACAACTAGAAGTAGAAGAATCTACTCCCCCGAGGAGCTACGAGATAATGATCCCAAGAATAAGGAAAAAAATAAAAAGATCAAAGAATAGAATAAGGAAAAGACTTCCCAACAACATGAAGGTGTCCCACATCATGAGAAAATATGGATATCGCCCAGTACAAGGGCTCGATAGTAACCCTCAAGGATAAGAGAGCCACCAGTTGTTAAATTCAATCCTTTGAAGCATGACCTAGGGTATGATCCTACAAAGGATTAAGCTACACAAAAAAAGGGAAGTCTCCCCTCCACACCTTGAATCGATTTTCCCAAACAGAGGGGTTCAAGCATCGAGAGCGACCCTAGTCACTAGGTGTTCTTTTTCTAATCTTAGGGGTTGTAAATCCAATAACTATTAGAGATTACTCCTCGGGGCTAGCCCAACCCCTGAGCATCTTTAGGGCACATATTTCCCTATTAATTATAAAGAATGACATTCTTACCATCTACTTCTCTTCTTGCTATTTATGTCTAAACCTCATAATAACCATGTTTAAGCAAACATTTTCAAAAGTGCATCAATATAATCAAACTGTGCCATTGACCAAAATAAAAGTCAAACCCATCATGACTGATTAACTAGAAACACCAAAGGCCAAAGAAGAGAGGGCAAGATATCCGGTAGGAAACCCACAAAGGGGGGCTACGCAAAAGTTAGGGTAAACCTACTAGGAAACCCGAACAACAATTAAGAGTAGCCTAGGAAAAAGTTAGGATTACAAAATAAATTCTGCTAGGATTCCCAAAATAAGAAAAGAGGAAACCTAGACAAAAGTTAGGACAAATCAAAACTCAACATCCTAGACCGAAAACCCGAAGGGCGGGCTACGGAAATCAATAAGTCATAGCAAGCGCCATAGAATAAAAGATGCAACCTCATAAACAAAATGTTTGTTTAAACTAGCCTAAACAGTCTGACCAACCTTGGCTAACCAATCTTACAAAAACCATTTTTTATCAAAAATAAAACACTTATAAAATACAAGCCTTTGAATAAAATAACTTTCCTTCTTTTCTCTTGACCCTTACTATGACATTCTAGTAATTAGTAGGGAAATGTGAAGACAATAATCAATAGGAGGATTGACATCCCCAAGAAAAGGGAGGGGCACATTGACATGGCAGTCGCTCTATAATAAAATATAATTATTCTTCGATCAAAATCGGTACAGCCTATCATGTCGACGGAAGCACATGATGACAGAAGCACATAAGAAGCAAAAGTACATTGATTAATCCTTTAGAAATATTAATTGAAATAGCATTATAGGATGCATATCACAAACATTTCATGCATGATGAGGTCATATCTCTAAAAAAAGAAGAGAAAGAAAAAATGAAAATAAAAGGAATAATGCCTGCTATGAGATTCTTAAGCAGAAGTTAGGGTAGCTCGCTAGATTGAAAACCCGCAAAGGGTGGCCTAGGAAAAAGTTAGGGAATTCATAAAAGAGGAAAAAACCCACTAAGATATCCTACGAAAAAATTAAGACAGCCTGCTAGATCAAAAACCCCAAAAGGTCTAGGCAAAAGTTAGGGTTCAACCACACAAAAAAATGAATAAAAGAGAGGGGCCCATCAGCATATTCATGAAAGTACAGCAAGAGAATACCAGTCACTTTTCTAGATGCATCGATAAAAAAGAATAGATTGCATTTAGGGCATCCATGCACAAGTAGTCATATAAAATGACTTTGTCAAGATAAAAAATGAAAAAAATAAAAATTACTTCAGATAAATAACAAAAAACGAAAAACATTCATGCATATAAGGAGACTAGCTCCATGTTTGTGATTGAAAACAAGAAGCACCCTGATGTGACTGATTTTCAGCACATCTTAAGTAGCTTATAATGTTATATTATTGTTTATAATATGTTAATAAAGCTTAATTAACTATAATTTGTATTACTAGGCCTTTAGAAGCCGTAATATAAATTTCTGCATAAAAACAATAAATTAGCTGTATTTTATTTCATACGGGTACTGATATTAGTTTACTGTTTTATTTATTATTTTTTCTACAGAGATCCTAAAATCATTATTCTTGAAGCAGTGAAAGTTAGACAAATTCATCTTTCCAGCGGATCAAGAAACACTCAATTCGGAGCTAAATTGAATTTTATATAAATTATGTAAGGGAGGTTACGAGCACAGAGTCGGTCCACCGGGCATGCCTCAGTAAAATAATTATCATAAATTCGATAGACCGCCAAAATTAGTGAAAACGGTGGCGTTTGAAAGATAGCTTAACACGCTTTCTAATGAGGCCAGAATCGTTTCATTTGAAGAATAATTGAGAAAACTGCAAGCATTCGAATCGCGCGGTACTGCACTGAAACGAAGACAGTGCGACTCTTCAACATCTTATTGGATTAGGTCCGGTTATGGGCCTTGTAAGTTGTAATTGTACATTAGTTGAAGTATATAGTAAACTAACTTAATGTAATAACAGATAGTCGAAGTTTTCAAGTTCAGATTCAATCAAATCGATCAGAATTCTCTCAGTTGTTCTCTCCACTGCACCATGGCTCTTTCTCCTTGCTTGCATCTCAATCTTCCATGTATGTGTTCATTCTTCTTCATTGTTCTTCACGAATTGGATCTGGATTTCCTTCTTCTATCATCTTTAATTGTTTATCTTTACTGAATTCATGAATTAGATTAGGTTTTTACCGAACAAAATCTGCTGGAACTGAATTGCATGTGACAACTTGTTTAAGACTTGTGTTCTTGACTTGCTTTAGCTTGTGGATGTCTCTCGGTTGAGGATTGAAGCTTGCAATCACTTTGGTGAACTGTATGGTGAATGCTTGATTGATTAATTAGGTTTTCACAATGTCAAAAACGCAGTAGTTTTGCAATTTTGCTTACACCGAATCTGCTCCACAGTTCTTGTTCCTGCTTTCTTTAATTTTCTGCATTTTATCGCTTTTACTTTACTTGTTTTGATGTTTTAATTGCTTTACAGTCACGGTAGCTAGGTTTTATTGCTTTGTTTACTTGCTTTAATCTTTGTAGAAGCTTAGTTTTAGGTTTAGATAGATTTTACTGCATTGTTTTAGGTTCTCGTCATAGATTAGCATAAGATTAGAATAGTTTAAGTGTAGCTAGGTTCTCATTTTAATTTTCTCGCACTACAAATTCCCCTTGAATACTGAAAAACTCATAAATATACATTACTTCACTCATTCCATCATTCACATCACACATTTACCACTGTTTTGAACATTTTGACCGAAGTGACCACTGTCACTCGGTCAGGTTTTCAACCACACGCACCAAAGCAATCTCACACGGTCATCTCACATTTTTAAAACTCAAAATACAAAAATATTTGCATTTACATCGGTCAACCATACATTTTATACACTTCATTTGATTCTTGACCGAGGAATTTCTTCATATATTCATTTTGACCGAGACCTTTTATTTTGTTGATTTTCTGACCACTTTTCTGACCACCAGTACTGTTCACTACGGTCATTTTCCATTTTAAAAACTCAAAACTCAAAAATAATTACACTTCACTCGGTCATTCATATATTTTACACCTTTAATTTGATTATTGACTGAGAAATTGTTTTTACATTTCATTCTGACCGAGAGTTCACATTTCTGACTGTGGTTTCTGACCGTGGTTACTATTCATTGTGGTCAGATTTATGAATTTCGTTTAACTTCATTCATCTGCATTTTGTTTTCATTTCTGTCTACATTCTTATAGGTCAATCATATATTTTGTTCACTAATTTCCATTTTTGACCGAGACAACTCATTAGTTTTTGTATGTTGACCGAGAGCACAAAATTCTGACCGTGATTCCTGACTGTTATTACTGTTCACGTCGGTCATATTTACGATACTGACCGTGGTTACTGTTCATCACGGTCAGATTTGTGATTTTGGGTCAGATTTGTGATTTTCCATATTTTTAGCTATTTTTGCATTCTGCAGTATTTTCATTCACTGCATATTAGGATTTTACCTCATTTTAATTTAGTCTAAGATTGTAAATTTCATTTTTAGTTTAGTTCCCCATTAAATCATTCATAACTCAATCATATACTCTTATTACTTCCACGGATTGATATTCTGGTTCCCATTGTACTGCATTATTACTGTTTTAGGGGAACTCATTTGAAAGTGTTGAAACTGCGACATATCCCTTTTATCCTTTCACACCCATGCTAAGTCTTTGAATAAAGCTCCCCCTCAAGAAAACGGAGCAAGTCGTCAATCAAGCGACTCAGAAGAATAAGAGCTCCAATTACCGTCCTTCTATCCCAGAAAAAGAAGGCACAAAAAATAAGTCTCCAAACATTGCTCCCTTTTAAGAAAGAAGAGCGAGTTGTCATCATCAAATAACTCAAAAGAAATAAGAGTTTCCCGAATCAAAAACTCCAATCGCCACCCTTCCGCCCAAGTGAAGAGAAGGCACCATCAACACAAAAAATCCAACGGAAAGACTCGAATATCCAAGCGAATCCTTGCCTACTCCAGAGGCAACACAAAAAATTACCCCACGGCTCAACATCGCCACCACATGAGTCATCAAACACACTCACCCAAAGTCTCCTCCACACTCCCCAATGGAGAATAAAGGCTTCAAGAGCCTATCATCATTAATAATAGAAAGAGTCCAATCTCCATACCATCAAAGGCTCAACAAAAAGAAGAAGAGAAAATAAAACCCTTCATCTCCAACAGATGACAAAAAAGGTCACGACAGAGAAGGCCAAATAAAATCCCCTAGAGGATCATACCAGAAAAATTTACAAAAAGGAAGAATCAGAAATTCCCATCCCCTAATGGAATAAGAGCTTCACAAGGTCAGCTCATATCAACATCAAAATCAGATCCCCAGGAAGTCAGCTAATTCCCTGGTGGATCACCAAAAAGAAACCCTTCATCCCCAGCAGATGCCCAAAAAGAAAAGGCCATGACAAAGGAAGGCCAATAAACCCCCAAGTAGGCCACGAAAAAGGAAATCCCCTACAGATCCCAAAAAGAAGAAAAAGCATGTGTGCATGAAAGAAACTAGGAAATAAAAAGGCACACGCATCATTATGAAAAAGCCAAATTTCAAATCGCAAGAAAAAAGAATAAATTGCGAAAAAAGACGAAATTGACCAAGAGCTTCCAAAACCAAATAAGCTCCGACCACCATCTTTCCACCGAATAAAGGGAAGGCAACTCTCAAACCAAAACAAAGCTAACAGAAAGGCTCAATCCCCAAGTGGATCATCGCCCACTCCAGAGGCAAACAAAAACATCTTCGCACAACTCACCATCATCGCCACGATGAGTCATCAATAAGATTCACCCATTCTCCACCACCATCAAAGGAGAATAAAGGCTACACAAAAGCATATCACCAATACAATCAAGGAGTCAAGACTCCATTCTCCAGAGGGCTACCAAAATTAGATCCCTAAGGAAACAGATAATTCCCTGGTGGATCACCAAAAAATAGAAACACATCCCTAGTGAGCCTACTACAAAGGCAACCTTCAAAACTCACATCCTCAGAGTTGTTTACCTGCGCATAGGTAAGACCTAGCAGTTAAGAGCCAACATCCCCAAGTAGAGCATTAGCCTGTTCAGAGGCGAAACAATGCAGCCAAAAGTCTTCACTTTCGATGAAGTATCAGCCTGCTTAGAGGCACCACCAAAATAAAAAAAATCCCCAGTAGATTCCTGCCTACCTAAGAGGCATTCATCAAAATCCCTGACGACCAACAAAGTCGGATGACTATCAAAGAAGCCAAAAACAAAGAATCCCCAGCGACCAACAAAGCTGGACAACTATCAACCAAAGAATCCCCGACAATCAACAAAGCTAGATGGCTATTGTAAAAGCCAAGAATCAAGAATCCTCGGCATACCAGATGAATACTCAAAAGAAATCAATTTTTTTTTTCAAGAAACTACTCCATGGAGTCGGTGCATGAGCAAGAGCAGTAAGCCACCACCACATTCATCATCTGAAGGATCAGCTCCGTTGCAAAGGAGTATCCTGAAAACAATACTTGCGCATGAATAAAATCAGTAAGTCGCACAACCGGGTCCATAAAAAAGGAATCAATCCCGAGATCAGAGAGAACACCTTACAAACAATTCAACCATAGAGTCAGAGAGAACACTCTGTGGGCAAGCCAACGATGGGGTCAGAGAGAACATCCTATGGACGGGCCTTGCACAAACTAGATGGGGGTTCGTACTCATCAACCAAGGGGTCAGCTACCGCATCAAAGGAGCATCCTGAGGTTTCCTACTTGTTAGCTATGGGATCAGCTACAACATCAAAGGAGCATTCCAAGGCTACAACAACCAGATGGGGGTTCGTACTCATCAACCAAGGGGTCAGCTACCGCATCAAAGGAGCATCTTGAGGTTTCCTACTTGTCAGTTATGGGGTCAGCTACCGCACCAAAGGAGCATCCCAAGGCTACAACAACCAGATGGGGGTTCGTACTCATCAGCCAAGGGGTCAGCTACCGCATCAAAGGAGCATCTTGAGGTTTCCAGCTACGGGGTCAGCTACCGCATCAAAGGAGCATCCCAAGGCTACAACAAACAGATGAGGGATTCATATCCATTAATCACAAGCATCGTCCGAAGGGTCAGCCTCCGTAGCAAGGAAGCATCCTGAAGATAACACCAGACTACATTCATGGTCCTGAGGGTCAACTACCATGCCAAAGGAGCATCCTAAAGACAACCGAGCAAGAGGGTTAACTCCTTCACCCTCCAGCCAATCTCTTGGCATATTGAGCCAAGAGTCGGCTAGTCAGGTGAAGGGGGGGCAGTTGTAGACCCCAAATCTTGCCCGACCTCACAATAAAGACCAGAAATCCTCCATTATGGAGATGAATAAGGCTTCATAAGGCCCTTAGTAGTGTTTACTAGGCTTCATTTAGGAAAAGGAGGGTTTTCTGAGAAAATAAAAAATAAAATTTTGTTAGAACATCTAGATGGTTGTCCAGAATGTCCAGATGGCTGTCAAGAATGTCCAAAGCTTCAGAACATGCAGATGGCCATCCAAAGTGTCCAGACGACCGTCCAAAGTGTCTAGACGGCTGTCCAAAGTGTTTAGACGGCCATCCATGACAACCAGACGACCATCCACCCTGATTTTGAGTCCTGGACGGTTGTCCATGTTGACCAGACGACCGTCCACCCTAATTTTGAGCCATGGATGGTCGTCCATGATGTCCAGACGACCGTCCACCCTCCTAGGCTTGCTCCCCTATAAATAGGAGCCTCATTTCACGTTTTTTCACACACCTCTCCACTCCTACACTCTCTAGGAATCCTTTTGGCACTTTAGAGTGACTCTGAGCATTATTCCAGAGTTCGAGTGGGCTTTCCGATTTCCATTTAAGGTAGAAATCGGTTAAGGAAGTCTCCTTTTGAGACGTTTGGCCCTCAGTAGGGTGATACTCTTATTTTTTGTTCGAGGGAGGAGTGACTGCCAAAAAGCGTCCTCAAGTTCGAGATTTATAAAAGCTTACTTCGGAGGTTCTCCTTCATATCTCTTATCTTTTACTATTTTCTTTTTCTGCTTTTCTTGTATGCATTAGATATTAGGATCATGTAGACATTTAAATTCTGCCAATATATCAAATAATAGGGTAAAAACATAGTTTCTTTAAGTATTTATTTTCTAAACTAGTCCATCATAGGGAACCCGAAAGGGGTGTTGTGGGATTTTAACACCTTCCCCACACGTAACTAACTCCCTTACCCGACTCTGGTTGTAATGGCCAAAGTTGGGTTTTCCTAAAACCAATGCCTTCTTTTTTTACCTTTTTCAGTGTTTAAGGTTAAAACACTGATGGCGACTCCTTGAACCTTTTTGAAAATCTCGCCTTTATGTCTAGCCCAGTTATCAAATAACCTAAAGGTGTTGAACCACTTCTTTCAAAAAACGCGAGTGAATCAAAACTATCTCGTCACTCCGACCGCCTCTTCTAACGGTGGCGACAAACATCTATTGTGTGATAAAGGTTAATGCTATGCGTTTCTATTTGTTTATTCAAAATGAAGTTGTGATTGGTTTTAGGGAATCTCAATCACGATAATATACAAATGTCTCCATTGAGTTCTTTGTAGTGAAACCTCTAAGAAAGAATATGAAACTTCATAGCTCTATCAAGAAAATTTGAAGGGTAAGGGCTAAGCAACATGAAATCAGGAGGAACAAATATGGTAGCTGAAAGAAATGAGGGGGAGATTGATGGTAATGTGAAACATGTCCCTACATTCCCAAGAGATGATTTTGATGATGATTCAAGTCAAGAACATTCAAGATTCAAGCAAGCCCAAGATGATTCCTAAAGACTAGATAGAGTCTTAGAATACTGGATATGGAGGTACAAGTTGATGAAGTGGTATTATGCATAAGCCTCCAAAGCACCAGTGTGATAAAATTTCATAACATGACATTTTTCACTGTCATAATTAATTATGATGCATCAGAAATGGAAAAATGATTTTCTCTATCATAATTGATTATACTGGTAACATAATCGATTATAGTAGTTCAAATTTGAAAAATATCTGTTTTGAAGAATAAATGTTTTTGAATACATCCTGGTTTTTTCTTTACGAAAGTATTAATGACCAACGACTATTTTCTGATGTTATTTTCTATTTAAATGTGTTTTGATGAAAAATAAACAAGACACAATTACAGAATTCGAAAATACAATTTACATTCAATCAGTTTTGAGAAAAGAATTCTGAGCAAGATAATAGAGATAGTTTACACCTTCTGAGAAAACCCTCTTCTTCTCTACTGCCATTTATGCTTTCATTGTTAATCACACTTGTTCTTGGAGGTTGACATTTTATAGGCTTCTACAATTTGTTGTCTCCATTACCTAGGTGTGACTGTTCTTATTTTAGTACCTTCATCCTTTGTGGGCTTAAGTGATTGATTGTTAAATTTTCTGTTTAGGGTTTAAGTAGTCACTGTCATTCTGTTGTGTTTTTTTTGGGTTTCTTGTGTGGAAATTGTCTATCCCTTTGATTTGTTCAAGGAGGTGTTCATCCCTAGTGGGATTTTAGGGAGGTGTTCATCCTTAGTAGGTTTCTAAGGAGGTGATAGTCTTTTGAATTAGTTTTCCTTTTGCTGAGTTGATTGTAATTTGTGAACTGAATTTAAAAGATAGTGAATTGGGGTCACTATTGTATTAAGAGTTGCTGGGAACTGGATGTAGGGTTGGCTATACCCGAACCAGTATAAACTACTGTGTGCTCTTCTCTTTCCTTTATCTCTTTTTCACTACATTACTCTCCTTACACCCCTTATTTTATCTCTGTCTTGTTTATATTTTATCTCTGTGATTATATTACTTCCGCTTTATCTTCGTTCAATTTGATAATTAAAATTGAATTAATAAATATAGGACATCTTAAAATAAACATTTTAATTTGGCATTTATTTAATTTGTGCATCTATTCACCCCCTCTAGATGTCATTTGTCTAACAAGTGGTATCAGAGCTTGGTTAGATAAGATATTTCTAAACGATTTGTCAAGATGTCTATGAAGAATCTAGTTTATAGGGAAGAAGCCTCAATAAACAGACCACCATTATTTGAAGGAGAAGACTATCAGTTTTGGAAGGCAAGAATGAAAATATTTTTACAAACACTAGATTACGGTGTTTTGGATGCTGTACTCAACGGTCCCTACATTCCAATGAGAACAACGGAGTTTGGAGCTGTTCCAAAGACTTTTGACCAATGGATGGCGGATGAAAACAAGTGTGCCCAATATGATGTTAGAGCCCGAAACGCTATTGTTTCTACCTTAACTCATAATGAATTTTTCAGGGTCTCACAATACAAGACGAAAAAAGAAATATGAGACACTCTTGAAGTAATACATGAAGGAACAAATAAAGTAAAACAACACGTAAGAACACACTCATCCAGGAGTATGAATTGTTTCAAATGCAGCATAATGAAAGCATCACGAATTTCCAAACACGCTTCACACATATAGTAAATCACTTGAAAGCATTAGGAAAGGGTTCTGACAATGAGGAGTTGAACACAAAGATCTTGAAATCCTTAGACAGGAAATGGCAACCAAAGGTCACTCCTATTACAGAATCAAAGGATCTCACAGAAATGAATATTGCTACTCTATTTGGAAAGCTGCGAGAACATGAGATAAAACTACAAAGGTTAAAGAACGGTGAACAGAATCAAACCAAGACGATAGCTGTAAAAGAAGAAAAATCATCACAAGATGAAAGCAAAAATGAAGGTAAGTTTTCAAATTTCGATATGTCTCTTTTTGTTAAACAATTTTCTCGCTTTATGAAGAACAGGAAAAAAAGACAACAAAGAAAGGAGAAAACAAATAAATACCATTGCTGTGAATATGGAAAACCTGGCCATATCAAACCAGACTGTTTGAAACTTAAGAAAGAAAAGAAAGATGTGAAGAAAGAGAAGAACAATATCTATAAGAGAAAACACAAATCTTATATTGATTGGGAGGATAATGATTCTACCACAACACAAGAGAGTTCTTCCGAAATCAATGATGAAGAAGAAGAAGCAAATATTTGCTTTATGGCAAAAAATGATGAAGCCTCATCACAAGAAACCTTATCATAGGTAAGCAGTATAAAATCCTAAAATGAATATGATGAGTTGTTTAAAGAATATCAAGATATGTATGAAGGTTTTACCAAGTTATCTAAGAAATACAATGCACTTAGACAAAAGTTTAATGCATTAGAAAATATTGTTGGTATTCTTGAAAAAGAAAATGAGTGCTTAAAGAAAGATGTTGAGAATGTAAAACTTTGTCTAAAAATAAAAAAGTTGCTAAACCTTGTGAAAATTGTAATCATTTGGAAAATGAGATTTTTCAAATTAGAGAAAATAATGAACAAGTTTTCAAAATCTTCTGAAAATCTTGATTCTATATTAGGTTATCAAAGAGGGAATTCTAGCAAAGCTGGACTTGGTTACAAACCCAAAGAAAGTATAGAATCTCATAAAATTATTTTTGTGAAAGAGTCAAGGAAAACATATGTGAAACCAGTTTTAAGAACTTTAAGAAATTCATTTAGACCTCTTCAAAGAAAACCAACATGTTTTTATTGCATGAAATTAGATCATACATCAAATAGATGTTACATAAACCATTTTGGCATATCTAATGGCAAATATGAATGGGTGTCTAAAGGAACAAAACATTTATACATGTCTAGATGATAATTTGAGCATCTAATAGATTATGAATTTTCAGAATTTTTTTTCTTGCTCTCATAATCAATTATCACTACAAAAAATTTTAATATTACCGACGGTCAAAATCCATCGGTAATAACAAAAATCTGTTGGTAATTTTCATTTACCGATGGATTTTCGACTGACCAAAATCCGTCGAAAATTTGATGGTCGATAAATATTACCGATGAATTTAATCGTCCGTCGATAATTACTGACGGACGAGAATTCGATCAGTAATATTTTTATTATTCATTAAATATTTTACTTATATAGCTTATTTATTTTATAAAAATACCCTTCCCTTTATATTTCTATTATTTATTATTAATTATGTTCCCCTATTACATTTTTAAAGACTTTAATTATTATTAGATTAAAAAAATTGTTATTGGCGGGATTCAAACCCAATACCTTAGAATTAGAGGTCGATACTCCAACCACTAAGCTACCAGAATTTTTTGATAATAATTTACAAATAAATTATATTTATATACAAATATATTTATATATTTATATATCTATATATTTATATATCTATATATTTATATATCTATATATTTATATATCTATATATTTATATATCTATATATTTATATATTTATATATTTATATATTTATATTTTTATATTTTATATATTTATATATTTATATATTTATATATTTATATATTTATATTTTATATATTTTTATATTTTTATATTTTTATATTTTTATATATATTTATATATTTATATATTTATATATAATTAAATATTTTTATATATTTTTATATATTTATATATAATTAAATATTTATTTTTTAAAATTATTTAATTTAAGAAATTATTATAAATTAATCTAATTATGATTAAATTAAATTATTAAAAAATATATTTAATTTTTTAATTAGGTGAATATTTACTAATTGTTAATTTACAGACGGATATATCCGTCGGTAAATTCACATGTAAATTATCGACAGATTTATCGACGGATATATCCGATCGGTAAATTCATCTATAAATTACCGATGGATTTATCGACGGATATATCCGTCAAGTAACTAATTATTATTTTACCGACGGATATATTCGTCGGTAAAATCAAATTCCACAAATATTTTATATCCGTCGATAATTTCCATCGTTAATAATTATTTTCCGACGGATTTAAATTCGTCAGTAAATATCCGTCGGTAATACGCGATTTTCTTGTAGTGTATGTTGATTTTGAAGTTGCTGTGATAATCGATTATTATATCATGGTTCCATTCTTTCATCCTTAGTCTTTTGGTAGAGACTTGTGATTCTACTAACCTTAAGGACCCAAAAATAATTAAAGGGTACCTAGATTTGTATATTGATGTTGTAGGTAATTATCAAGGATAAGAAATCAATGCGAGGTTATTGAAACTAAATGGGTGTATAGGAACAAACTAGATGAATAGGGGAATATTACAAAGATAAGTTTATTACTGTCTCCCACACCTCTGCATTGAATATTTGCACTTAACTTTCACATAAATTCAATTGTTGACCAATTTTTAAATTTAAAAATTTTTAAATTTGAAAGTCTTAATTTTGAAAATTTGAAATTGGAAAATTTGAGAAATTTGAAAATCTAAATTTATGAAAATTTGAAATTATTAAAGTTTGAGATTTTTGAAATTTGAAATTTTGTAGTTTGAGACTTTGAAATTTGAAATTTTGCAGTTTGAGATTTTGAAATTTGAAATTTTGCAGTTTGAGATTTTTGAATTTGAATTGGAATTTGAAAGTTGCCTCAATAAGAAGACTATAATTAGGGAAACTACTGCATTTCATTCCCTTATCTTTCTCTCTCTTCATTTGCCTTGAGTATCTAGATATTGTCTCCTTAATATGATGTTCTTCTCTATGACACTTTGTGATGCATTATCTTTTCTACCTTGATTTATGTACTAATTTGTGCAAATTTGTGCTCAATTTCTATTGCAATATTTTCATAATTATCAATAAAACAGGGAGAGATTTTGATGATATTACTCTATGTGAAATAGGGGGAGATTTTTTTTTCTCTTATAATATTTTTTTATTATCAATGAAACAAGGGAGATTTTTTTTCTCTTTGTTGAATATAGAAAAAATAGAGTTTGGGATTAATCTCCCTTATGTATAAATCACACATATGGTAGTCTATTTATAGTAAAGAGATACAACTAAAAGAGTAACTGAAAGTAACAGCATAAACAAAAGATATTGTTTGATATTATGGTTAATATCTAACAATATCTTAACAATATTAAATAATATCTAAACAATATCTAACACTCCCCCTCAAGCTGGAGCATACAAATCGTATGTGCCAAGCTTGTTACAAATATAATCAATTCTAGGACCCCGTAAAGATTTAGTAAAAATATCTGCTAATTGATCACTTGAGTTAACAAACTCAGTCTTGATGTCTCCAGACATAATCTTTTCTCGAATGAAATGCCAGTCAATCTTAATGTGTTTGGTCCTCTCATGAAAGACAGGATTAGAACTAATATAAAAAGCAGCCTGATTGTCACACACAAGTGACATTTGAGTGACATCTCCAAATTGTAACTCTCTAAGCAATTGCTTGAGCCAAACAAGTTCACAAGCAGTTGAGGCCATAGCTCTATATTCTGCTTCTGCACTAGATCTTGCCACAACACTTTGTTTCTTACTTTTCCATGAGACCAAGTTACCACCAATGGAGACACAATATCCAGATGTAGATCTTCTATCCGAAGGAGATCCTGCCCAATCAGCATCTGTGTAGCAAACAACTCTTGTATGGTTATTAGAATCATATAACAATCCTTTTCCAGGAGATCCTTTAATATAATTTAAGATACGAATGACTGCATTCCAATGATCTTCACATGGGGAATTAAGAAATTGGCTTACCACACTGACTACAAAGGAAATGTCAGGACGAGTAACTGTAAGATAATTCAATTTTCCAACCAATCTTCTATACTGCTCAGGATCAGGTATAAGCTCCCCCTGATTTGGTAAAAGTTTAGTATTGGGATCCATGGGCGTATCAACAGACTTTGAATTCATCAACCCAGTTTCCTCTAAAATATCCATGGCATACTTCCACTGAGATATAACAATACCATCATTGGACTGTGTCATCTCAATACCCAAGAAATATCTAAGTTTGCCAAGATCTTTGGTCTGAAAATGGTGACAAAGATGTTGTTTCAACTAAGAGATGCCATGGTTGTCACTACCTGTAAGAACGATGTCATCAACATATACTATCAAGTAAACACATCCAGCACTTAAGTGTCGATAAAAGACAGAGTGATATGCTTCACACCGAGTCATACCAAATTGTTGAACAACCTTGCTAAACTTTCCAAACCAGGCCCTAGGAGACTGTTTTAGGCCATATAGGGATTTGCGAAGATGACATACCATCCCAGAAGACTCCCCCTGAGCAACAAACCCAGGAGGTTACTCCATATAGATTTCTTCTTGCAAATCACCATTGAGGAAAGCATTTTTAACATCTAGTTGATAAAGAGGCCATTGTTGAAGAGCGGCCATGGCGATAAATAAACGAACAGAAGTCATCTTTGCCACAGGGGAAAAGGTATCTCCATAATCTAACCCAAAAATTTGAGTATAACCTTTGGCCACAAGACGAGCTTTGAGGCGATCAATAGTACCATCAGGTCCAACTTTGATAGCAAACACCCACCTGCAACCAACAACAGATTTCCCAGACGGTAACGAGACCAATTCCCAAGTTCCACTATTATGAAGAGCACTTAGTTCATCTAACATGGCCTGACGCCAACCAGGATGGGCTAAAGCTTCACGGACAGTTTTTGGAATGGTCACAGAAGAAAGAGAGGAAAGACATGTATAAAAAGGTAATGATAGTCGATGATAACTCAAACCAATATAATGAGGAGAGAGATTACGTGTAGAACGAATACCTTTTCGGAGGGCAATGGGAAGGTCAGACTCAGGTGTCACATCCGGAGGAGACAGAGTAGTTGACACTTGAGTAGAGTCACATGGTGGTGGTTGTGATTGGTTTCGGCAATTATAAACCTGAAGAGGCAGTGAAGAAGAAGCTGACTGCAGAGTAGAATCTAATGGTGAAGAAGACACAGTTAGAGGGTCACAAACAACAGGAACATTAAATGTACTAGGAGTGTTGACAAGATTGGATGGTGACAGAGGTGAAGATTGACTTTTAAAATAAAAAGAGAACTCATCAAAGGTGACATCTGCAGACACAAAATAACGGTTAAGAGAAGGAGAAAAACATTTGTATCCTTTTTGTGATCTTGTAAACCCTAAGAAAACACATTTATGTGATCTAGGAGAAAGCTTGTTAAGACTATAACTAAAATTATGAACAAAACATGTAGACCCAAAAACTTTTAGAGGTAAGGGATGAAGTGGTTCATGAGGGAATAAAATGGAATGAGGTATTTTATTATCTAGAACCGAAGATGGCATGCGATTAACAAGATAACATGCAGTAAGAAGAGCATCACCCCAAAAATGCTGAGGAACCTCTCCATGAATTAAAAGAGTGCGAGTTGTTTCAATAAGATGTCTATTTTTACGTTCAGCTACACCATTTTGTTGAGGTGTATAAGCACAAGAAGTTTGATGCAAAATACCATGAGAAGCCATGAATTGTTAAAAAGAATGAGAAAGATATTCACGACCATTATCACTGCGCAAAACTCTAATAGAAACACCGAACTGAGTTTGAATTTCATTGAAAAAAGTTTGAAAGATATGAAATAATTCAGAACGATTTTTCATCAAAAATAACCAAGTGCATCTGGAATAATCATCAATGAAAGTAACAAAGTATTGAAAACCTAAAGTAGACTTAACGCGGCTAGGTCCCCAAATGTCAGAGTGAACCACGGCAAAAGGGGACGAAGCACCACGTGTGACACTACGAGGAAAGGAAATACGACTATGCTTACCTAATTGACACGACTCACATGCCAAACTAGACAATTTAGATAAGGCAGGGACAAGTTGCTGTAACTTGGCAAGACTTGGATGACCTAACTGAGGATGGAGAAGAGAGGGAGACTCTATAACTGCACCAACATGTGTAAAGGGACGAAGATGATAAAGACCATGAGGCTCACATCCTGTGCCAATCACCTATTTCGAACTTTGGTCCTGTAAACACACATAATTGTTGGTAAAAGAAACAACACAATCAAGAGAACGAGTTAGAAGACTGATGGATAACAGGTTAAAAGGAGACCCAGGGACATAAAGAACATTATCAATGGTTAAAGAAGAGAAAATTTTAACAGTTCCAACACCATGAGATGATACTCTAGAGCCATCGGCTAGTGTAACAAAAGGTAAAGGATCGGGAGAGGATAAAGAGGAGAACAAAGATTTGTTACCGGTAATATGATCGGTGGCTCTTGAATCAAAAACCCAAGGACCAGAAGAAGATTGGGTCAGACCAACAAAAGATGTACCTGTGTGTGCGACAGACACAGTGGAACTAGAAGACTGTTGATCCTTATACCATTTGAGAAATTTGTTGAACATAGCAGGTGTGTCTGATGAAATAGAAGAAGGAGGATCCTTAGCAGATAAAGGTGGGGAAAGATCAGTTTGAGCAATTGTAGTAGATCGAGTAGGACGACCATGTAATGCATAACACTTGTCAATTTTGTGACCTAGTTTGCCACAATGTTCACACTCATGTAATGCATAACACTGGTCAATCTTGTGACCTAGCTTGCCACAAGGTTCACACTTAGGACGCCCTTTTCCCTATTTGTGAAGGCGAGTTCGATCATCACGATGAGATACCAATGCAGAAGAATTATTAATAGAAGCAGGTGTGTCAGGGTTGGGTTTTGCTGGTATACGCAAAAGAGTGGAGCAGGTCGATGTCAAGGTGGAGACAACCGGAGAACCCAAAATCTGATCACGAATATGTGAATATTGATCAGCAAGTCCGTGTAATGCCCCTAACATGAATAACTTTGATTGTTGTCCTATCTCGGTGGCAGGGTCGGGGGAAGGAGGCAATAACTCATTGAACTCATGAAAAAGAGCATGAATTTTGCCCATATAATCAGTCATAGAATCTTGATGTTTAGAGGCAATAACATCTACAAATTTAGAACAGACATCATAGAGACGTTGAGTATCATTGGTGTATAATAACTTGGCATGTTCCCAGATTTTGGCACATGTTTCATAGGAAAAAAAATTTTTTTTAATGAAGGATCAAGAGTACCCTTGAGAACCATGCATAATTGAGCATCAATGGTGTCCCAACGGTCTTCCTCACCAGGAGTGAGAGTAAGTGCTTTCGGGGCAAGATGATCAAGATACTTCTGACTCTTAAGCCATAATCTGACGTCTGATGACCATGTGGCATAATTAGGGCCAGTTAAATTGTCAATGGATAAGTGCACATTAACATAGTTAGTGTAGATGGAAGGATCAGACACAGTACTGACAAAATTGGAAGTACTAAAAGGAGCGGAAGAACTCATAAAGGGCGGAGGCGATAGTGACAACGGCGTGAACCAAGTACACCGGTAAGTTCCCAGGAAAGAGAGGTGGGTCACTAATGGATACACTTAAATACCAAGTCTTTCCTTGTCAGAACTTTCCTAGACATGCACTTTCACACTACCAAATAACCGACAACGATAGCAGCGGTGGTGGCGGCTTCAATAGTGGTCAAAGGCGAAAAAAAAATTCAAAATAACCTTAAGCTCTAGATACCATGTTGAATATAGAAGAAATAGAGTTTGGGATTAATCTCCCTTATGTATAAATCACTCATAGGGTAGTCTATTTATGGTAGAGAGATACAACTAAAAGAGTAACTGAAAGTAACAGAATAAACAGAAGATATTGTTTGATATTATAGTTAATATCTAACAATATCTTAACAATATTAAATAATATCCAAACAATATCTAACACTCTTGAAATAATTTTTTTATGATTATCAATGAAATAGGGGGATATTTTTTTGATAAATTAAAATCTGTATGAAATCCATTCCTAATTCTAAATTAAACAGGGGAAGTCAGGAGAAGTTTTACTTAGATGAGTTAGGGGGAGCTTAGTTATTAACATATCTCAGGGGAATTTAAATATACTGTGCTAATCTGTGCTACACTATACTGTGCTAATCTTGAGTTGGCTATATAGAGTGAAGCATTTTAATTTATTTTAGGTGTTTCCTTGATCATCATCAAAAAGGGAGAGATTGAAAGCAATGAAAGGGAGATTGATGGCAATATGAAACATGTCCCTACATTCCCGAGATTACTTTGATGATGATCCAAGTCAAGAACATTCAAGATTCAAGCAAACCCAAGATGATTCCTAAAGACTAGATATAGTCTTACAATACTGGATATGGAGGTACAAGTTGATGAAGTGGTATTATGCATAAGCCTCCAAAACACAAGTGTGATAAAATTTCATAACATGACATTTTTTACTGTCATAATTAATTATGATGCATCAGAAATGGAAAAACGATTTTCTCTGTCATAATTGATTATACTAGTAACATAATCGATTATGGCAGTTCAAATTTGAAAAATATCCATTTTGAAGAATAAATGTTTTTGAATACATCCTGATTTTTTCTCTACGAAAGTATTAATGACCAACGACTATTTTCTGATGTTATTTTCCTATTTCAATGAGTTTTGATGAAAAATAAAAAAGACACAATTACAGAATTCGAAAATACAATTTACATTCAATCAATTTTGAGAAAAGAATTATAAGCAAGGTAACAAAGATATTTTACACCTTCTGAGAAAACCCTCTTCTTCTCTACTGCCTTCTGTGCTTTCATTGTTAATCACACTTGTTCTTGGAGGTTGGCATTCTACAGGCTTCTACAATTTGTTGTCTCCATTACCCAAGTGTGACTGTTCTTATTTTATTACCTTCATCCTTTGTGGGCTTAAGTGGTTGTTTGTTAAATTCCCTGTTTAGGGTTTAAATAGTCACTGTCATTCTGTTGTGTTTTTTTTTGGGTTTACTGTGTGGAAATTGTTTATCCCTTTGATTTGTTCAGGGAGGTGTTTTCATCCTTTGATTTTTTCAGAGGAGGTGTTCATCCCTAGTGGGATTCTAGAGAGGTGTTCATCCTTAGTGGGATTCTAAGGAGGTGTGTTCATCCTTTGATTTGTTCAGAGGAGGTGTTCATCCCTAATGAGATTTTAGGGAGGTGTTCATCCTTAGTGGGTTTCTAAGGAGGTGATTGACTTTCGAATTAATTTACTTTTTGCTGAGTTGATTGTAATTTGTGAACTGAATTTAAAAGATAGTGAATTGGGGTCACTCTTGTGTTAAGAGTTGACTGGGAACTGAATGTAGGGTTGACTATACCCGAAACAGTATAAACCACTGTGTGCTCTTCTCTTTCTCTTATCTCTTTTTCACTGCATTACTCTCCTTACGTCCCTTATTTTTATCTCTATCTTTCTCTATCTTGTTGATATTTTATCTCTGTGATTATATTGCTTCCGCTTTATCTTTGTTCAATTTGATAATTAAAATTGAATTAATAAATATTGAACATCTTACAATAAATTTGTAATTTGACATTTATTTAATTTATACATCTATTCACCCTCCTCTAGATGTCATTTGTCTAACAGTAGCAAAACCTAAACTACTTGGATAATCTTTTTAAATCCCATAAAAAATAGAACGCAATGAAACTAAAAACGAAGTATGCCCTTTTGCACCAATGAAGTGAACGACGTGATTTTACTTAACCCCATTTTTGGAGAGGGAACCATTGGAGGAGTTGTAAAGACAAGTGAGAGAATAAATAAACCTTGTTGAAGAAGGTCTTGAACGTGCAAGGGAAACAAGGGTGCAACATAGTATGACGCAAATTTACATTGGGTGTATAGTGTCTAACTTAAAATTATGTGGATTAGTTACTCCAATGTAAATTTATGCCATCCACATTAATGTTGGTTAGATGTAAAAAGTCTCCTGTATGCAAACAAATTGAAGTTCTATACATTGTCTTGTTAACTATGTATGCGTAGGCTCCCACTTATTTTAATCCAAGTTGTTATTTTTCTGGCTAAGAACTATAAAGGAGCTAAAAAGTTGTTGGTAGCCTGCTATCATGACCCTTCATTTGTCATCTAGATGAAATATTAAAGTTCTTTCCAATTAATTAAAGTTATCAACCCTAAAGTGTGATAATACCATATATAAAATTTAAACTTTTTATGCTGATTTAACCATAAACATAAAATGTTTAACTTTTTATATCAATTATTCCAAACTGTTCTAAAAATTGTGCTGTATGAATTAATTTAAATATGGGAAAACACTTATTATATTGATTTAAAGTTATAACCAACATAAAAAAATATCATTTTCTATGTCAAATATAAATACATAATAAGTGTCAATAATAAGTGACATCATCATCTATATTAGTTAATGTTTCAACTGATGCAAAAAGTACTAATATTAAAAAAAATTTGTTTGTTTTAATGATTTACTTTTCTTTATATTTAAATTTAATGATATATCAAATTTACATTAAATAATGTACTAAAGTATATAAGCAAACAATAATTACAATGTTAAATTGTTTATATTATTAGCATAAAAATATAAATATACACTTTACCATATCTAAATTATCAAAAATACTTAAAAATTAGGAAATTCAATATTTTGTATAACTTCTTCATTATGAAAAATAATAAATAATAAAATTTATATTTAACTAAGACACTTTTATTTCGTTCCTTTCATAAGTCAAGATAATGTGAAATATTTCATCATGTAATATCACACTCATAGTTTCTCAATTGATTTAAGTACTAAAAATTCAATACAAATAAAAATATATATTTTATATTAAAATTTAATAAGGTGAGAGATAGCACAAATGGGCGGGGAAGTTGGAGCCAAAGAAACGGGGACTGAAGAGTCTCGATGGCCCCTCGAACTTGTTCCATAATTCCATTCATTCCTTTCCAAAGAAATAAATTTTAGGTTAAATTGCCCCATAAGATGATTTTTTTTTTCTTAAAAATGTAATATGATATTAAAACGGAACTATATTTTCATTTTTAATCCTCTCTTTTATATTTTTTCTTTTTTTTCTATATATTTTAAAAATAAATATTGTTATTTTTTTTTCAATACTATAATAAGAACTTGTACCTTTTGTTAGAAAGAAATTAAGTTATATTTTATCTAGAACTATTATTCAATTAGAAACATGAAATAGTTTATTATTGACCAAGTAGTAAAAGTAGTTGGGCTTTAGCAGCACAGAAGATAAATAAAAATTGTATTTATTTCTATTAATATATATATATATATATATATATATATATATATTTTTTCCTAAAAATTGTAATAATTCAAATCGTATTAATTCATAAGAAGTCGTGGATATATATTGCATTGATTAAAAATAGTAAAAAAGATACCTTAATATAATATTAATATTTCTAATTTAACATATTTTTTTATATTTCAATTACTTCTAAATATTGTTTAAATATTTTTTAAGGTTAGAGTATGCACATATTAAATGGCGTTTGTCTAAATCCATCATCTAACCCAATTAGAAAATAATCAGAGTTCTACTGAATTAGTTTCTACAATGTTTTTTAGATTCAATCTAATTTAATCAATTAGATTAGATTGAGTCAATTAGGTTATATATTGTAAAAATATTCTTTTAATAAAATTTTTAATTTTAAAAAATTGTTAGATTTTTTTATATTTGTTTCAAATAAATTATATTATTTTGGAAAAAAATATTTTGGAAGGTAATTTAATGATTAAGTTGTTGAAATTTTGTATAAAGTTTTTAATGTAACTACTTGATGAAGATTTGATGAATCTACCTCTCTCATGTTGATTTAATATATAAGATCACTTTGAATGTTGCAGGTGGATTATTTTTTGTCCCAAGTAAACTCTTTCCTAATGTTTGATCTTTATTCAAAAAAGTCTCTTAGAAATTGATTTTGAAATAATATTTGAAAAATAGAGTTTTATTTTGTTAAAAGAATGGTTTAATATGTTAAAATGTTCTGAAGATACTTTTAATGAATTAAAATATCGAAATAATCTATTAAAATCAATTAAAATTATCATTATTAAAGATCAATTTTAATATATTAAAATTAAGTTTTAATCAATGAAAATATTCTTGACTATTTTTTAAGCTTGAACCTTGATGTTTTAATACGTTAAAGTTGTAAAAAGTTTTGGACTTTGAAAGTGATTTTTAAATGGTTTTTTAATTTGTTAAAACTTTTCTAGGCTTTTGAAAGGGTTTTGGAATTCTTTGGTTTAATCCATTAAAATAATTAATTTATTAAATTTTTTTCACGTTTCACACAATTTTTTTGTTATGTTTTAATATGTTATAATAAGGGCTAATTGATTATTTTCATATTTAATTGGAATTAACATTTTAAAACTAACAATTTAATTATTTATAACTCTCTTATTTCTTAATCTTTTGATATATATGCGATTTGAATTAATATTTTACAAATCATTTGTCCACTTTGAGAGAGAACTACTTTGAGTTTAAGAAATGTTCTTGGATGTTTTTCTTTTTCGATTTTTGAGATCAAGCACTCGTGCACTACAAGAAAATCGCGTATTATCGACGGATATTTACCGACGGAATTGTAGCCATCGGAAAATAATCATTACCGACGGAAATTACCGACGGATATAAAATATTTGTGAAATTTGATGTTACCGACGGATATATCCGTCGGTAAAATAATAATTAATTACCGACGGATATATCCGTCGATAAATCCGTCGGTAATTTATAGATGAATTTACCGACGGATATATCCGTCGGTAAAATAATAATTAGTTAATGACGGATATATCCGTCGATAAATCCGTCGGTAATTTATAGATGAATTTACCGACGGATATATCCGTCGATAAATCGGTCGATAAATTAACAAGTAATTATCGACGGATATATCCGTCGGTAAATTCATATGTAAATTAAAAATTATTTACCGACGGATAAATCCGTCGGTAAAATTATATAATATAATTTAATTATTCACTAATTAAAAAATAAAATATTTTTTATTTAATAATTTAATTTAATCATAATTAGATTAATTTATAATAATTTATTAAATTAAGTAATTTTAAAAATAAATATTTAATTATATATATATATATATATATATATATATATATATATAAATATAAAAATATAAAAATATATAAATATAAAATATATAAATATATAAATATATATAAATATAAAATATAAAAATATATAAATATATAAATATATATATAAATATAAAAATATATATAAATATATATAAATATATATAAATATATAAATATATATAAAAATATATAAAAATATATAAAAATATATATATAAATATATATAAATATATATATAAATGTATATAAATATATATAAATATATATATAAATATATATAAATATATATATATATATAAATGTATATAAATATATATAAATATATATAAATATATAAAAATATATAAAAATATATAAAAATATATATATAAATATATATAAATATATATATAAATGTATATAAATATATATAAATATATATATAAATGTATATAAATATATATAAATATATATAAATATATATAAATATATATAAATATATAAAAATATATAAAAAAATATAAAAAAATATATATAAATATATATAAATGTATATAAATATATATAAATATATATAAATATATATAAATGTATTTGTATATTTGTATATAAATATAATTTATTTGTAAATTGTTATCAAGAAATTCTAGTAGCTTAGTGATTGGAGTATCGACTTCGACTCTAAGGTACTGGGTTCGAATCCTGCCAATGACATTTCTCTTAATCCGACAATAATTCAAAGTTATAAAAATATAATATGGAGAAATAATTGAAATAATTAATAATAAATAATAAGAATATAAGGGGGAGGGGTTCTATAAAAAAAATAATGTTATAAATAATAAGTAAAATATTTAATAATTAATAAAATTATTACCGACGGATTTTTGGCCGTCGGAATTCCGTCGGTAATATTCATTTACCGACTGATTTTTGTTATTACCGACGGATTTTGACCGTCGGTAATTTTAATATTTCTTGTAGTGGTGTGAACAAAGAATTTGATTCAATAACTTGTCATTTATATCTCATTAATCACAACTTTTACTGTAATTTCTATATATAGGTTTCTAGATCGCATTAGGTGATGGGGTGTCATTGATCTTGAAAGGAGTTTTTCTTATATGGTTCAAGAAACTCTTCATGAGTAGATAGGGTTTCTATTACTATAAAAACTATGAAGTTTTAGTGGAACCCTTGGCTTGTGTGACTAAAGATTAAATGTAACTCTTGGTATCGACTTAATTAGTATAAATTTTTTATCTTTCTTCTTTCCCTTATTCTCTTAAATTGTTGTCATTGTTCTTTATACTTCTTGTCATTAATATATAATAATTTAACTAATTAATGGCTAAAGATTTTCATTATCAGTTAAACCAGGAAAGCCTTTCAATAATTTTTAAAGCTCCATTCGTTCTCCTCTTAACCTCAACTTCTTTTCTTAACCTAAGCATCCTAATTAGGTTGGCAGCAAAATCATCAAGTTAGCTCACGAGAGAGTATCATAAAAAATAAAGAAAACAAGTACAAGAAACATGGACAATGGCTAGATCAAAACCCATATGAAAGAAAAGATTCAAACAATCCTAGAGTAAAAAGGTCAAACCAGTTCTTGCAAGAATCAAGAGTAATACAGGATGTTATATTAAAAAAACCAAGTAAATTCAGACTTATTATCAACACTTAAATAAAACATTTATTACCTTATTTAAAAATGTCAGAAACAAAGAAAAAAAAATGAATGGATTTACAAAATTGTAAATAATGAATTGTTAAGTGACAAAAGTTGATGTAATTATGTTTTGAATTGTTATTTAATCACTTAAATTATGTTGATTCTAATTTATTCTTCTCCTAATGTAGGATGAATTTATAGAATACATGGGTACAAGAGCAAGGATCATAATTCTCAAGTTAATTGAAGAAAAATTGGAAAAAGAGAATAAGATTTTCAACCTAATATTCACTTGAGCGAGGTAGATGCTTGCTTGAGTGAAAATACGTTAAACCTCTTTGGAAGTCATTCGCTCCAGCGAGACGGACGCTCGTTTGAGCGAAAATACGTTAAAACTCTCGGGAATTCAATCGCTTAAGCGAACAAATTCTCAATTGAGCAAACACTACTACAAATAAAGCTTTCAACGTCGGTTACGTTGTATCAGGCGACGTTGAAAGTCGTAACTTTCAACGTCGGTTAGCAGAAGGCCAGAAGGAATCCTTTACTTACCTCTAGGAAAGATCTCTTTACTTACGACTCTTGAACTTTAAGGTGGGCGGGAAGGAGATATTCACTGACTTAGAGCCTGTTGGAGCCTTCGGAACCTTTACGTCTATAGGGCCTCCACAGGAGGGAAGAGATAAAATTAAGAACCATAATGATTTTCAAATCCTCCTAGCTATTATCCTACTGCAATAATTCTTGCTAAGAAGAATGCCCATGTTGTGGCAATTCCACCTAGAAGGTAATGTGTTACTCCTACAACACGTCCTTGTACAATGCTCAAGGCTCTGGGCTGAGTAGCAGGAGCAACTTTTAATTTCTTATGAGCCCAAACAATGGATTCAATAAGTTCTTGCCAATAACCACGCCCGCTGAATAGAAACATTAAACTAAAAGCCCATATAAAATGTGCACCCAAGAAAAAAAGACCATATGCAGATAATGAAGAACCATAAGACTGAATTACCTGGGATGCCTGCGCCCATAAGAAATCACGGAGCCATCCATTAATGGTAATGGAACTCTGCGCAAAATTTCCTCCTGTGATATGAGTTACGATCCCTTGATCACTTATACTACCCCAAACATCTGACTGCATTTTCCAACTGAAATGAAATATTACTACTGAAATTGAATTGTACATCCAAAATAGTCCTAAGAAGACATGATCCCAAGCGGATACTTGGCATGTCCCCCCTCTTCCAGGTCCATCACAAGGGAAACGAAAACCTAGATTTGCTTTATCCGGTATCAATCGTGAACTACGAGCAAATAGAACACCCTTTAAGAAGAGTATTAATACTGTTACATGAATTGTAAATGCATGAATATGATGGACCAAAAAATCCGCAGTTCCTAATGGAATAGGTAACAAAGCAACTTTACCGCCCACTGCTACTAAATTTTCACCCCCCCAAGTCAAACTGGTACTTGTTGCTGCACCAGGGGCTGTTGTGCCAGGTGCTAAAGCGTGGGTATTTTGTATCCATTGAGCAAAGATCGGCTGTAATTGTATAGCAGTATCTGAAAACATATCTTGAGGGCGCCCTAAAGCGCTCATGGTATCATTATGAATATACAAACCAAAACTGTGAAAACCTAAAAATATACATACCCAGTTAAGATGTGATATGATTGCATCACGATGTCTAAGGACACGATCTAATAGATCGTTGTATCGAATAGTCGGATCATAATCTCTTACCATAAAAAAAAATAGCTGCATGTGCAGCAGCACCGACTATGAGAAATCCACCAATCCACATGTGATGTGTAAACAATGACAGTTGTGTACCATAGTCAGTAGCTAGGTATGGATAAGGAGGCATAGAATACATATGGTGAGCTACAACAATGGTCAAAGAGCCTAACATAGCTAGATTAATAGATAATTGAGCATGCCATGACGTTGTTAGGATCTCATATAGACCTTTATGACCCTGGCCTGTAAATGGACCTTTATGTGCCTCTAAAATATCTTTGATACTGTGACCAATACCCCAGTTGGTCCTATACATGTGACCCGCTATCAAGAAAATAATTGCAATAGCTAAATGATGGTGTATAATATCGGTCAGCCATAGACCTCCAGTTACCGGATCTAATCCTCCACGAAAAGTTAGAAATTCTCCATATTTTGACCAATTCAAGGTAAAAAATGGGGTTGCTCCCGCGGCAAAACTCGGATAAAGTTGAGCCAAAAGATCCCGATTTAGGATAAATTCATGAGGAAGTGGTATCTCCTTGGGATCTACTGCAGCATTTAGAAATTGGTTAATTGGTAAAGATACATGTATTTGATGTCCTGCCCAAGAAAGAGACCCCAACCCTAGGAGCCCTGTCAAATGGTGATTCAACATAGATTCTACATCTTGGAACCAAGCCAATTTTGGAGCAGCTTTGTGATAATGAAACCAACCAGCAAAAAGCATTAAGGCTGCAAAGACCAATGCACCAATTGCAGTACAATAGAGTTGTAATTCATTAGTTATTCCAGATGCTCTCCAAATTTGAAAAAAACCAGAGGTTCTTTGTATTCCTCGGAACCCTCCCCCTACATCCCCATTCCATATTTCTTGACCCACTATTGGCCAAACCACCTGAGCACTAGGCCTAATGTGAGTAGGATCCAAAGGCTACAAACCTTCCTCCGTAACTTCCTTGACTCTCTCTTGAGAGCTTTCTGGTGAACACTTTGTGTAACCATTGAGTTCGATTTGAACTAGTTTCAAAGGCTGGATTTCCCTTGGGAAGAACTAGAATCAGAATCTCTTTTCCTCTCTATGTGAGATGAGACTGATAGTTACTACAGAATGCTAAGAATGAGATATGAGATATAGAATACCAGCAACGGAGACTGTAACTATCGAAAGCATGAAATAGCATTAAGAAAGTGTTCCGTGAGTGCATTCTAGTCAGTCTGTTACTTAATAAAGAAGACCGATACTGAACGCACGTTAGCGAAAGCCGGTGTGCAAGTAGGAGGGAGAATAGCTTGTGACCCTTACCCAAGGGTCACATCGCTAGTAATATCTTTGATTTTCTTTCTTTTCCCCTCCGGGGCAAGTCCCAGTCCGGTCTATCAGGTCTTTTTGTGGTTGGCAGCTGGAGAGAACCTATTGACAGCAGCAAGGAGAGCAAACAAGCACCGGACTAAACAAGCAACGGATTGCTACCTTTATTCGCTAAAGCAGTGGAGTTTGATTGCTTGAGATACCAATACAGATCAAACTGATACCGATGAGACTGAGAAATCTATTTTTACTGAAAGATACCGACACAGATCAAATTCGAATACTGATTCCGAACCGAAGGGACTGAGGAAATCAAGTACTACAGAACTTAAGACAGACAGGATCGCTCGCGCCCCTTACCCAAGTGTCGCAGCGCTTGTTCAGAAAGCAAATTCTTATCTTTCTTTCTTCTAGTCCCACTCCGGTCCATGAACTCACTGATGACCGTTTTCTTGCTGCGTATATTGATTCGAACTGAATGTATGATTCTTCACTCTCTGTAAGGGCTTACCTTTTCTTGCTCGTTAGCTGCTGGAGTTTTCTTGCCGGGTACGGAAGTTTTCAAATCCATTGACTGAGTTTTCTGGTCGGTCAGTAAATAGGTCCGGGCCTGTGTGTCTGAGTGTAATGCTCTTTCTTTTTCTGTTGTTTTAGCCTCAATCAAATAGGCAGGCACCAAAGAATATTAGCTCAAGCCTTTTTCGTCCCGCTGAAAGAAGGACCGGCCTGAGGGTTCGGTTCTTCGCTTCGGTAGCACGCACTGGTTTTTCTAAAGTTCAATCCCAATACCAGATAAAGAAGCAGCGAAGAATAGAGGGAATATCACCAGCAGTTAGTCTGGCTTTCGAACAGCCGGCTAAGGGTTAGGGGTAGCTATAGCTCCAGGGAGGGGAGGGAACGGTCTATTCGCTTTTGTCTTCTCTGGAAGATCTATGATTTGGTAGCAGAGAAGGGTGTAGCTTGGAGCCCGCCATGTCATCAATAAAACCTCCCTGGAGCTTGGTCATTCCAGATGAGCTGAGCTACGAAGTTTGGCATTCGTGAGGACGCAGCCGTGTCAGAAAGGGCATTATCGCTTATCTGTATATGAGAATTGGGTCACCGCGGCAGAGCTTCAATCGAAATAGTGATTCTTTGGCCAGGTTTGCTTATCCAACCCTCGAGTTTAAGGGTCCCGAAGAGACCAGACCTTGCCTTGGGAAGGCATCACTTATGCTAGAAGGCTTCACTGCCCTCCTTACTAGCAGCCCAGATCTGTTGAGTGCTCGGCTTGGTGCTGAGTTCTGACCGGTGCCTGCTCGGCTGCATGGCATTGACCCTGTTGGGGGCCTTACTATACTCCTTAATTACTTACTTAATCTTAATTAATTAATTAATTAATTAATTAATTAAGGGGGGAAGTCAAAGGAAGATAGATCATCTGATCTTTCAGCGGTCCCCGGCCGTCAGTATCATGTCCCCGCGTCTCAGCATCTAGAAGAATAGCTGGGCATCAGTTTGAGTTCGAGATCGAGACCCAGAAGTAGAGATAGAGGCAAAGGTTGCAGCAGAAGATTGGACTGGAACCCGAGAAGGACAAAAACAAGATCTCTTAGGTGGAAGTTACTGACGATCGGGCTTCAAGCAGCTAAAGCACCTGAACTCCTGAGCTTGCTTGGGTGAGTGGTGGGATGATAAATGGACTGGTCGACCCTCTCCAATCCAAATTTTCCTGTGAATAAAGCCCTTCTTTAAAGAGCCATTTCGGTAGGTTTTAAATTGAGTCATTAGAGGAAAGGAATAGCAGACCGTGGAAAGCAAGCTACTCTCTCTAAACTAAATGGAAAAAGAGCTTATCTTATAGCAGCTCTCTCAGGGAAGCTTCCTTCGGGATTAACTGGGTAGAGGTGAATCAGCTTTCTTTCCTTAGCTTAGGAGGACGTTTTTATTGATTTTGATTGAGGCTGCCTTCGCACAACCGGCACAGGGTATTCATAGCTGCTGGTCTCGACCGGTTCACTAGAATGGTTGGAGCAACTGGAGCTCCTACTATCCCTAGAAGCTGATGTTGGTTGTTGGCTAGGCTCAACTTGAACCACCGGGCTTACCCATTTTTAGATCATGCCTCCGTAGTTTTTGGTATTTAAGCCTTCCATTTCTCTGCGACTTCTGGAACGGATGGGACTTTTCCCTCTCCAACTGGGCTAGAGTAAAGGAGGGTCGGCCCGGCCTGTGATCGTAGTCCGATAGCTATTCCTGCCCCAACCAACTTAACCAATGGGGTCCGGTAGTCAGGGGTAAGAATGAACAGAAGGCGACTAACCAATCTATCTTTGAAACCAGATGCCTGGAGATGTTTGATTCGTAGGGCTAGGAGATCGGTGAAGAGGGCCGGACAACCAAGCAAAAAGTTCTTCCATTACGGCTACTATTTCATTTTGCACTACCACCTTATCCATCCATTACTGGAGACGAAAGCAGCTATCCCTAATGCCTTGCCCCTCTCCCTCCAGTCGGGAGCTAAACCCGGGGAGTGAGAAGAGAAGGAAGGGAAGAATCGGCTAGGAAAAAAGAAGATTTAATCGTGTTAATGCTAAAAACTCTAATACCCGGTATTCTCCGACATTTATAATATCTTATACTTGGTTCGAATCCAATTCCTGGTGAGGAAGGCAAAGATTATAAAGAAATTCCTGGATGATGAACAAGATGCACTGCAGCAGCAATAGCAAGTCACTTTGGAACGACCCGGCATCGAGGTCTCGACGAGCCTTCTCTACTCCCCAACCGCACCACCTGGGGAAACCAAGCGAAAGAAGACAAGATCGAATCTCCACTGTCTTTCTTGTGCTCGTCTCGGTGAATGGACACAAAAGAGATATTTCATATTATCATGAGAAAGCATTCAGAATCGGCATGAGCAAAAGCCCCCGTAAAAGCTTCAACAGGAAAAGCAGTTCAGCAAGACAATGGAAGCAAAATAAAAAAAAAGATAAGAATTGGCGGAGAACGGAAGGAATTTACGAACGGTACGACCGGGGAAGCCTGCCTAGCAAAGCCAAGCGTGGAAAGACTATCTAAAGCTAAGACTCCTTTTTTTCGGGTGCTGCCGGTCTGGATTGATGCCTTTCCTTCTTTCCAGGATTAAGGATCTCCCTTAAGAATGACCTCAGGAACAGTCAATGGGAACGCCATGCCATCGAGGGGCTAGTGTGACCATCCATAGCATACGACGGGCGAGAGGGGTACGTGGTGGCTCAGTGTGTCTACCAGTTTAAGGTGAGAGGCTATTCGGAGATCCAGGGCGAGTCCCGATTCCATATATACGGTTAAGCAAGCCCTGCCGCCAGCTTCCACCCAGACGACAACGTGAGCGCCTGGCGCGAAAGGTTGCTTTGCTTTACTAAAAAAAAGAAATAAGAAATCAAATAAAATATAAGGCGCGTTAGCGCTTTCGTTTTCCAATAAGGGGCGGAGCTTGAAGAAGCGAAGCGAGCCTAGAATAGCAGCCTATTACGTTACGTTTTCAGGCCCCTTGACTTTTTTTTTAAATAAAGCGCTAGTGCCCCTATCCTATAGAGAGAGTAAGGCTCTTCTGCTATCAATGAAACCGAAAGAAACACAAAAACCCAGTGCGTTTTGTATAGATCGAGACTTGTAGCTGGATTCTTTACTCATGACATACTGGGAAGAATTGCAGGAAATCAATCGTTCGATAACACTTCTGACTATTTAATTAAAATGATATCCGACGATCAAGACAATTCCCGCGAACTCTTTCATTTCATATCATAGAAGTTGATTCTTATTCTTACAAACAAAGCAAATAGCATTTCCTATTGATTTGTCCCCTATCCTATAGAGCTGGACCTATTCTGATTCTGAATTATCCGTCGCTACGCTGTTCCCAAGGACTAGCAAAATCGAAATAGCGAAATTCTTGGGTCATCTCAATGGGTTCAGAAACCACACGTTTCTCTGGATCATCATAGCGTACTTCTACATATCCACTCAGAGGAAGGTCTTTTCGTAATGGATGACCCTCGAAACCATAATCTGTTGATATACGGCGTAGATCCGGATGATTGATGGAAGAAACACCAAACATATCCCAAACTTCTCGCTCCCACCGGCCGGCTGATGGAAATAGACTGACTACCGGAGATATTCGTGTTACTTCGTCTGCACTGGTTTGTACACGAATGCGTGAGTTATACCGAGTACTCAGTAAATTATAGACCACTTCAAATCTTCGTTTTCGAGAGGGATAATCAACTCCGCAAATATCGATCGAAACTTGAACCCTTGTATAGGTATGCAATTTAAGAAAGCACAACAATTGAAATAGGTAGTCCGTTTTGGTATCAGATCTATTTCCATGTTCCGATCTTTCCATTTTTTTTACCCATTTCTTGGGTAAAGTCTCCCAACTATATTTGAAAATGGATTGGTTATCCATATAAAGAAAGCTTTCTTGTAGTTCCGCTTCTTTTCTTACTCTAAAAAAAAGGAAGAAAGACTTGTTTGTTGTAAATCTCTGGTTGGGTTTACCAACCAAGAAAGAAAGACATGGGAAAAAGACCTAAGCTATCAGACTAAGATGGATAGAAAAAAGGTGGCATGATCTCAATCGAGAGTCATTTCCCTTAGTGACTCTAGAATGGAATCAACCAAATCTTAACTTATTTATGTTTTTTTTTCATTTAATTTAATTAAGTAATAAAGCCTTCTTGCTACTAACCCGCACCTACTCATAAGCATCTTACCCGTGGGAACTGAACCCTCTAAAATACCCATTCATTCACGACGACCTCCCACTCACTGGACTGAATGGACTTCCCGCTCGCACTGATTGGATTGCTCCTTGCTTTCAAGAGTTTGACCAGCTTTCTACTATATTTAAATTTAATTATTAAACAGACTGGCTATCAAGCGTCCTACTGGCCTCCTTTGCTTCGAAGGAATGCTTGCTACCGTTAGCCTTACCGAACTCTCTCAAAGAAAGACTTTCCTACTGGCACTATGCTTAAGACAGGTTTGCTGTAGTTCGCGAATAAGGACATGGCTTCATCTAGGTCCAGCTATGATGATAGACTCCCCAAGAGTCGCACGGACCGGACCTACTTTCCATATATAAATAAAAAGTCTTCCGCCTTTCTCCTTGAAGCTCTTCCCGAAATACTTATAAAAAAAAAAAAGAATAGCAATTTTTTTGGAATATGACTCTCTTAATTCCCTCACCTTCCCAAATGAAACTGATGAAAGAGGAGCCGTCACAGCTTCTCCTTCGGATCACTTACTCGGCTTTACAAAGCTCCCCATGGTCGCCTTCGATACCATTCCAATCAGTGATTCTTATACCCTGACTTCCCCATAGCCACTTGCTTACGACCTTTCGACTCTCGCTAAACTAAATAAGAGAATTTCACATTCACCCTTCACTTCTCGTACCGGATAGGCTCTTGGACTTGGAGCTCACAAATGCGCTGTTTGAGTGAACGAATGCGCTGTTGACATGAGATAATGAGTTGTTTGACTTTTTTCTGCTGAAGTCGGAGAAGAGGAGGTAGCGGTTCGTGCTTGAGTTGAATCACTTGACTTTGGTCCTATCTTTATATTAAGTCGTAGATCCCCTTAAAAAAAGGAAATGACATAGGTGTACCTTACCACTGCTGTATAAAGTCTTGAAAACTGGCTCACATGGAAGCCCGAAAAAGGTAAGGGTCAATGCAACTGTAGGGAAACATTTTCTTGCAGTCACACGTACCAGGCCCTTACCAGCTTGAAAATGAACTTTCTTAAACTGGCTTTGCAACTACAACTTCCATTAGAACTAGATGGTTGGGAATTGACACTTACACTCCAAAGGCTTACCTTTTTTATGCTATTGGAGGGGCCTAGATCTTCAAATCAAATGTCCCTAGTATCAGGAAAGAGGGTGCACATTCATAGGCCAATCTGTTTTCTTGCCCGTTCCCAGGAAAGGTATGAAAGACGCCTATTCTTCAGGCAAGGAGCGCTTCCTATATAGAATAGAATAGAATATGTCCGAACTTCTTTCCCCGTACCGGACCGCAGCAGCTAAAGGACGTGCCACTGGACGAGGATTTCTTTAATTTTTGTTAATATTATATGAGCGCGTTCTCCTCTTTTGAAAGAAAGATGTAAAGTGTGGTCTTCTCGTCACTTTTCGGGATGCTAAATAAATAGTCGGTATTGATTCGATTCTTCCATGGGATATGGGTTTACATGGCGGGGACTCCCAACTTATTGAATAGGTGACTTCCGATCAAAAATGGTCGAGGAATAGGCCTTGGCAACAGCAAGCCTTTCTCCTTTCTTTTCGTTTGTTTCTTCCACATGACTACTCGAGGGTTCCAAAAAGGGTAGTGTGAGGCTAGCAAATGTCGTCTTACGATCATGATACTCGGAGCCTTAAGTGAGCTCCCGCTAGGCTAGGTTAGGTGTAGCAACCTGACGACACGAAAGGTTTCGAATCTTCAATGCTACTCCTAAACAGTAAAGAGGAAGGCTTGGACCAGCTCCTTAATTTGTAGGCGAGAAGCTCTTTGTTCGAGTTGACTGTGTGATTGTGGTTTTCTTTATGGCAACCGGAAACCTTTTCCTGAATTGAGAATGAGTAGAAGCGCCTTTGACAGGGGTTTATGGGATGGATGCGGGAAAGAACTCCCCTTTTGCAAAGCAAGGTTTCACCCTCTGATTACACTTTTTTTTTAGGGATGGGATCTTCTGCCTAGATTAGATCTCTCACGGGATTCATCTGGCATTTCTGGATGGACTGGCATTGAGCATGTCATTCCGGACTTCGCTATTCTCACAGTCAGATCGGACATTGAAATCTGAAGTAAACTATCAAGACAGGACTGTCTTATCTATTTTATTTGCTGACAGTTGTATTCTCTCTCCTATTAGCTGTCAGTTGCAATATTGACTTTTTTGTCTTATCTTCTTTCTGAATATCTTACCTTCCTTGTCTTAGCGGTGCAGATCTTCTTTATGCTTTAAGTGGATCTTCCATGTGCCAATCAAAGAGAACGAAGTGCACTACACTTAGCTCTCTAGGTTAACGTCCAATCCTGTCCACCTAGCATCCCACCTTCCCCAAGTTGGAGTCTTGGGCACCAGGTCTTTCGATGAGCTTACTATTACTATATATACTAGAGGGAGAGAGATCGATTAGCCGTGAAGGGGCCCCTTGCCCACTCCCCTTCCCCCATTGACGGGGGCCTCGTCCTCTTCCTCAGGTAGGAGAGACTACACCTTTCAAATCAAATCAAATCAAATAAAAAAAAGGAGAAACTTAGAAAACAAAGAGAATCAAAAAGGCCATCATTAATGCGAACAAGGCAATAGCCTCGGTTAGAGCAAAGCCCAGGATTGCATATCCGAATAACTGTTTTGCCAATGATGGATTTCTTGCCACGGAATGAATTAATGAACTGAATACGTTTCCAATACCTACAGCAGCTCCCGCTGAAGCAATTGTAGCAGCTCCGGCACCCATTGATTTTGCACCTTCTAACATCTCGAATTGAGAAAGTCTCGTCACGCTCTTTCATTCACGATTTTATGTTCTCGTCGCTTCTTCCCCTCGTTCCTTTTCTCTTGGACATCTCACTTTAGGAAGCAAAGGCAAGCAGACTAGGTGGCAGAGGTTGTCTTCGCGGAAGGGGAAGAGTTAGGAACAGTAACAAGGAGAAGCTATAATGACCACTGGTAGAAATCTCGTACTTCTTTCTTTTATAATTTTTAGCCTTATACTTCTGTTTCGTAAATCTTATTTTCATTTAAATAGAAAGTATGGCTCTCGCGTTGTCTATGTTATCTATCTATCCCTACTGTGTTTCACCGCCCTATTTTGCAATTGTATTCGTCTCTATCTAATTTCGAATATGTATATCTTTTTCTCTACAGTATTTATTGGCACTTGTGCGGTTTCGGGGTCGGGTGGTGAAGTGAATCCCCATTCCGAAAATCTTCAAGCGGAAGCTCCGAACGTAGGCCAAGTTCCCTACAGGAATGAGGCAGGCCCCTCCTCGGTAAGGCAAGGGGGGGTAGATTCGCTGAGCACTCCCGGCGCTGAGGATATGTGTGGCACATCACAACCTCAAAACGAGGTTTTATCACAGGCTGATGAAGAAGAGCTTAGGGAAAAAGCGGATGACTGGCTACTACTAAACCTGTACCATATTGAGAATGAACTACAAGATGAAATCTCCCTTTTACGATCAAGAGAAAACATGCGGGCCCTTGCGCCTGAGCGTACGGCCCATATTATTGAAGATTTCGGGGAAAAATATGGACTGGACAAACTCCCCTAAATTCTAAATGATATGAAAACGCATCAATTAGATAGTCAGTATTACAACGAATCCAAAGCCCTGATACGGGAGCTTGACCGTGATGGATAGAATGCTAAAATGATCAAAAAAGAAAGAAAAGAATGGTCGGGTACCATAATATAGAGAAAGATTTACCAAAATGAGGAGGACGACAGACCCACTCACGATCGACTAAAAGGAAAGTCGCCCGGAGATATTGGTTCAAATCCAATTCGTGAGAAGAATCCAAGTGAGATAGGCCTATATGCTGGAGGCTCTATCATACATAAATTAGAAGTTCAAGACGGGCATCCCCATATATCAGTCTTAAGCGAACTCTTTCCGGCAGCGTCCTATTTATTTGGAGGACTCACAGAAATCCCTCGGGTAGTGCCACAATCTGTTCTGCGTACAACAATGTGTTGAACTACTTCAACAAGTCTGCGTGTAAGATATCCAGCATCAAGGCTGAAATACATGCACACGAAAAGACTAGCAACAGTAAGGTAAGGATTGATTGACTTTCCCCGCCACTCCGTCAAATAGGCTTAATGCCTTACTATCAAGGAGGAATCCGAAAGAATCAATCATCTGGAAACGGATATTTTATAGATGCATGGGATCTTCTTTTATCGACACGACAGCAAGAGCAGAGCAGGGAAGGAGCTGTGAGGTATTACCTGTAGGTTGAGGAAGAGAAGTAGACAAAGATGACGCTAGTCTTTTCGCCTTTGCTTCTGCGGGCACAGATGTTTTCGAATAAACTAACTGTTTGCGCGCCTTTTCGCGGAATGATTTCACATTAGTTTAGTAAGGTAAGGAGAAAGGGGGTCTATCGATGAGAGCTTAGGTGAAGGCTCGAATAGCTTAGTTGAAAGACTCTGTATGGGATGTTCTTTCTATAGAGTGATAAACGGAGGGATCTTGCTTTTAAAAGCCATAGTCAGGCAGAAGGCAGTGTGCAGTCAGCCAGTAGATGACGCCAGAGAGGGATTTGTCAAAGCACAGATAGGAGCTCTACCACGATCTTCTTTCTCTCATTGAGAAAGCGCTATCAAAGCCGCTGTCCCAATAGCTTCGTTCAGGAGCGAACAACCACTAAATGAAATTGCTTGTTAAATGGAGGAGCGGAAGGGGCAAAGTCAACGACTGAGGCCAGAAGGGTAGAAGCCAGGGACAGAGAGAGCGGAGGAGAAGACTGATTGAATGAATGTCATTTCACGCTGATAGGAATGGGGGTTATCCCCTTATATTATATATCTCCTGTCTTATGGATCAATGGTGTGCCATGAGATGCTTCGCCCGGAGGATCATTCATGGTGAAGATCCCAACATGATCTACTCGGTCAAGTTTGATTAAAGCACTCCAACCAACCCAACAAAAGAACGGGTACTAGTGGAATGAAATCGGCATATAATTTCATTTCTTAGGTCTGGGTCGGGATCCAATTCTCTTATATATAAGAAATGGATTGATTGATATGGATTTTTCCCAGCCGCATTGTCATCATCTCACTTCCTCTTCATGACAGAAAAGGAGAAGTCGCTTGACTCAGTGTACGAGGTGAATGAGGGGCTACTTAATGAAAAGATAAACCCGCCACTAGAGCGGAAGAAGCCTTCTATACTCTATTTGACGATACCAGCAAGTCCGTCTTCTCGGCTGACGTGACGGCTGAATGGATTGATGATTCATCAACGGGCACAGGCCAATTCAAAGCGGCTTAGAAGCAGAAAAACAGGGTGAAAGTCTCCCAGGTTAGTATGCAGATAGAGGACTTTTTTATTTTAACAAGGGGGAGCTTCCCAACCCAGACAAAAACAATCAGACAAGACGAACATCGTGAGATGAGCCTAAAGCCCCAAAGGAAGGGCACTCACAAAAGATCTTGCTGCGCGAGAATCAGGTCTGATACAAGCAGTTCCTCGCCTGGGACAATAACTGACGATAGATAGCGAGGGGGAGGTCCTAGTTCTAACAAGGACTGTCATAGGAGCTAAAAGCAACTCAAGTTAGAGGAGCGGTTTTCCACTCTTAACCGTTGCACACGAAAGAGGATCGGAGGCTCCCTCAACTTCTTAATCAAGGGGTTTTGAAAGCGCCCCATCTACATCTATGTCAGCAGCATCAACCGGGACTATATCCATTGACTATTCATACCAGGTCAAAAAAGGAAAATCGAAAAGACCAACGACTTGTCTAAAAGAATCAAAGATCCACGAGCTGAGCTTGATCTTACAAACGCAATTTCTTTTTTAGTGATTAGCGATCAGTCTACCTAGTCCTCTGCTCGGTAAAGGAGCATTCAGGCATCGGGGGAAGAGCTCAAAGCCAGCGTTGCATTGGCGACTAGGAACGCCTTTTTTCTTACACCCGACGGACCAAGGGGCGGTAGATAAATAGATTACCACACCCCTTTCTTGCTCGAGGCTGGATAACCTAAGTAGCAATAAACATAAAAGACTGTCCGGATACACCTCCATACAGCGCAACTGGATAGCCGGCTGAAGGACCTAGAATGGGAACTCTAGGGTCCAAACCCCTCAGAGCTACCATATCGAAAACCTTCCAGACGAGACCGAATCGGACCAACTTGTGGTCGGTCGACTCCATCTGCCATTTCCGGTTCACGAATAGTGCGTCTAAGAGATCCTGGATGGTTACACCAGGAGATACTGCTACTGTGTAGTACCTTTTCACATAGTTAAGCCATTGCTTAGCTTAACCCACGACCTTAAGGTTGTGTACTCCACGAACTCAAGCAAGAAGGTAGTTCGCATCGCAGGTTTCAGCTTATTACTTAACCCCACCTTCCATAGGCATTTTCGGGGACTAGCCTCTTTCTTGGATTTGCATATTTCAATATGAGATCAAAAAGGCCATCATTGGAGCAAACGATAGATCCCTATTAGAATCTAATATAATAAAAAAGCTTCCTCTTTAAATTAGAAAACAAAGAACGAGCTTTTGTGCAAACGCGCTCGTCTTCCGGGGGAGGGGTTTGTTTAACATCAAGACTCTGGCAGATCTTTCATCTAGCTTGATGGGCTATTCTTCGCACAGTGAGGCGCTTTTAAGCGAGTGAAAGTAGTCTTTGAAAGCTGTCTTTTGACTAAGCCTCCGCATACATAAAAATGCCTATATCAATCTATTCCAAGACATATGGAATTCTCCGATTAAGACGTAGCCGGGTAGTCTCCGATCGGGTGAAGGAATGCTAGTGCGCAAGCTCTTCTCAAAACAAAAGAAGAAAGGCCTATGGTTCAAAGCCCTATAGCGCTAGCCAGCAAGCATTAGATGAAGCCGATTTTGTCTATTTCGCATAGCCCTTTCATGCTTCTTTGTAGCATACTGAAGATGCTGCGGGATAAACGATCTTTGAAAGGTAAATGAATGCTTATCCCGTGGATGCGACATTCGCGGTCTTAGCACTTTCCCTCTTTTCTCGTACGAGTCGAAATGCAAAACATGCTAACTTATGTTAGTTCTTTTTTACTTTACTTTCTACGGTATCATTTCCATATTCTATTATTTACGACATTCTTAGATTTAAAATAGATATATATATTGTAGAACCAACTGGGAACGGGAGGGAAGCTTGCTTCAAGAATTGATTTCATGTGGGCTTTTTCGTTCCTGCCCTCACAGCGATTCCATCCCAGGCAGTAATCCAAGTACACATTCCGGCAAAGGGATTAGTTGATAGCAACTGCACGGTTGAGATACCTATTAATGCAATTACAGGATTTTTGAAAGGCCTGACTCTAACAAGTAAGTAAGTCAACTACCTTGTAAACCCTTCTTTCTAGCGTAAAGATTGGCATGCTCATGGACTCACCCCCTACATTAGAATTGTAATCCACATCCTAATGCTCTAGAAGGGCCTACTCTTTTCCTGTCTAACTAAAATAAGGAAGAATAGAATAGGGGGCGGGTAACTCAGAAAATTTGATTGGATTTGGCTTTGCTTTGACAACAGAGTACGCGATCTCTCTGTAAAGCTTGTGTGTTCGCGCGGTTCTATATGGTATGGAATAAATCTCTCCACTCTTCTATGAGAATTCTAATAAGGAACATGCCTTTCAGATACAGATCAATCTCTCTTAGCAATGATCTGTCTAGGGCAGTTTGAACTCTAAGATAATAAGAATGACTTTACCCTCCCCTTCCTCGTCCAAACACTATGTCAGTTGCTTGCCTTCTCCTTCAAAGCGTCAGAACGCCCTACGAACTTCGGATTGACGACTAGTCTTGATTGGAGCCAATGTACCGGCGCTTAAAAAAAAGGCCATGGATCTTTCCTCCGAGGGAATTGACACTGATCTAGAACGACGTGTATGTTCTTTAACAAGGACTTCCCTTTGTTGATAGAAAGTTTTTGGTCCCTGGCGCAAAGGCCAACCTCCTCCTTGTGGCGTCTTTAGCTTCTAGCCGGTCTCATCTCAACGCGGGTGATCCTCCAGGCCTCTAGCCTAGAAAAGAGTCTTTCCTTTGAAAAGGGCACTAGGATTCTCTCCTAACTAAGCTGATGTATTGGCCGAGTCTTCAACTCAAACCCCTTGGATCAACTACTCGGGCTTTTAATAACCTTTTAACCCCGTGGGGTAATTCCCAAAAAGCTAAAGCTAAAAGCGCAGTGCTGTCTTAAATTAAAAGAGGGAGCGAAGTGACCTTGACTAAGAAGCTAAGGGGGCATGAGCGTGATAAGAGGGATTGCTTTCCTCTTCGTCTGTATCTACGCAATTTCCCGCTTCTTTTCCTCGCGTCCTCCTTTCCTTCTTTCATTCTTTGTTGGCTCGCAGTGAGGGATATCGATTACTGGTCGTAAGGGGCGGGATATCTGGTTCAGCAGCAGATCCTAATTACCCTTATGGTGACTCCGTAACTCATTGCTTCCTCTCTTTTCAAAGCTTGTGGGTGCTCTGCTTCAAGAGTCTAGTCTATTTATCATTTAACGGATTGCCGAGCGGAGAAGCGTTAACTACTGGGATATCGGGGAGTTCCTCTCCAGCTACTGGAACTTCCCTCGCTACATGAGCTATTGTATAAGTACAGGTACACAAACTACATCCGCTATAGTGGAAACAATGGCATCCGTAGCTTCACCCCTTTCTTTTGAATGGGGCATCAACAGTAAGAAAGTCAGTAGTAGTGGTACCATCTCTAGTTCTTTACTGATCATGTATATTTTCTGCAGCAAGGGACGGAAAGAAGTAGATCAGTAGGAATACCCGGATTGGCAAGGGTGGATAAAAAGGAAATAGAGAGTGACAAGACAATTATAGGAAAAGAATGAGTAACCACCTTCTACATCTACAAGTTCATTAAAAAATTCGCTGCAACCTAAAAGAAAAGAAGGAATAGCGGGTCGGCAAAGCAGCTAAATCCTTATTTACCATACCATATGGTGGGGTAGTTCCTTTCTTCCACTGAATTGCTTCCTTTACTGGCTGAGCTAGAGGATGCCATGCCTATTTCTTTTGTTTGACACCGAAATGAATAGCTAACTGGCTTAGCAGCCTGTCCCAGAAGTAGAAGCAAGTTAATATTAATAAAATAATAAGAAGTAAGCTTTGTGTCACTGGTACTGATCTGATGGGGTAACCGTACCTTTACCTGCTTTCTTTTGGGGTATCCCCAGCCTAATTCCTTCCGTTCCTACTTGATCGAGTTGTACTTCTAAAAGAAAGAAATCCAACAACCAATTCCATCAAAGTAAGTGTGTGAAGTAAAGATAAACCTGAAAATATAAATTAGGTTACATTGCTTTGCTTTCTATAGAAGTAAATTGGTAATGCAACTCGTTCATCAGCCAGTTCTAGAAGGAAGTAACTCTCACCACCGGTAATAGAAGAATGAGATGAGGACGCAATGCCTTTCTTTTACTTACCCTTTTTCTTCTCTTATGTATGATATTTATAGTGACCCAGTAATGCCCCATCAAAGAGCCTATTCGTCGTAAGCCCTTTTCACCCTCACAGCTGATTCGACGGGATGCGGATTCTCGAACAAGAACACATGTAGCTCCTTCTCAAAGACCTTCTTCCGCCAAAACCATTTACTACGCAAACAAGACCGGCAACTGGTTGAGCTGATAGGACCACAGCTGATATTGACTCAAGAGCGTCTGTGGTTAAAAAGACTAGCAGCTTCTTCATCTGCACCTTCCACCAGCTCTTTATTCTTGCCTGCAAGCAAGTTAAGCTGTTTCGTGCCTTTCCTTCCATTAAATTGGATCTATATCGAAATAGTGGCGAGAGGGGTACTTATCACTATCCGAATCTTCTACTTAAGATAAGATAAGAAGAAAGAAAAACCTCTTCACGATTGATCCCGGGTTAGAGTTAGCTAGACTCTTGGAAAAATAGACTTTCCTTCTCTATCCGTACACGGGGTCTGGTTAGGAACCTTATTTATATTTATATAAGAACCGGGCTAAATAGAAAGATTAAAGTTAGCCCAAGCCCAGAAGCAATCAAGCCTTGGAAACTAGTTCAAATAGAACTCAAAACTAGGCAATCCAACTTCTATTGACTTCCCTGGAACTAGCTGCCATTTCATCGGTTGCCGGAAGAGCTGTAGGTCTTTGTGCTTTAGTCAGTCCGTGGGAAGAAGGAAGAGATCTTAGTTAACCCCTTTCACTAAGGCTTAAGGCTAGCTCTTCCCGCTTAGCTAGTGTCATTTTATTCTTCTTTTGTTGATATTGAGTTTAGGGCGGGTATAAGGGCTGTTTACGGAGAGCTGGGAGTTTCGCCTTTTCGTCGCCAATCGCTGCGGTTCTTTCAAACCTGACAACAGCAAAAACTGGCTGGCCTTTTTCTGCTTAAAGAAAACTAGCTGTGGCTTCTGTAACAGCTTCTTCTTCACTCGGAGTTCCTTCTTTTTAGTAAGACTAGTGACTTCAAGCAGCTCTCACTTCTCACCCGAGGGTTGCCCCAGACTTTTTGTAAAGGGCCCCAGTCTTCCGTTTTTCAGCTGTTAATAAACTCCTGCTCGAGCTACTTTTTCTCCTGGAACGGATAGCTTTCTGTGCAAGTCTATCTCCCAAAAGGCAGCCATGTAATTGAACAACCTTCTAAGCAAAGCACGTAGAGCTTTTTCCTTTTTCACTCTACGTACTTATCTGGATAAGAAGATTCTCCTTTTATTATGGATTTAGAACTTCGAGATCATCTCGTTCTACTTTATGTATGTCGTCTTACCTAGGGGCCTTGGTGGTCTCATTTAATCAGTGCGCCCACGTGACAAAAAGAGCATCGATAAAGGAGAGAAAGTCTTCCCCCCTGAAGCTAAACAAAAAAGAGGTTAATCCTTTAGTTGGTGAGCGAAAAGAGTATATTCGGGCTCTCACTTCAAACTAAGACAATTAGGAACCCTCTTTAAAAACTTGCTTGACACACGAACCTCGCAGACGAGAGTCGGCTCGAGGTCCTTAATGGCCTTTACTCAGGCTGGGTCAGCTCAAGAAGTGGAAGTTAAAGTGGAAGGGCGGATGAAACGATGACCCTAACTAAAGTTTCGAATCTTGCTTTATCCGAAGTGCTCAGCGTCACAGTGTGATCAGCTATGGCGAACAAGCAATAATATGCTTTGGGGAGAAAGCCTGTCTCCGAACGTGATGATGCTCTATTTGATCAGTAGATCGCGCGTGAGCTTTTGAGTCTTTGGCGCTCATCATGAAAGATTTTAGGTATTCCTACCGGAAGACTAACAAGATAGTCAACAGGTCATTTTCAGACTTTTAACTAACCGAATTTTTTGATGTGCCTGCTTTGCCTCTGCCTTATCATCTAAAATCTTTGCTTTTCAGGGCCTTGCCTTGTTGGCCCACCAAAGAAACCTGCTTCACTTTCTTCCTGACAAGGTTTCGCTTTTCCGGTTCCCTAGATTCTCCGATCTTTGGAACAATGGTTCGCGCATCCTCTTGCTGGGAGAGGAGTGAAGCTGCTGTACCAATAAGTGAAAGAAAAGAGCGGACCGCAACTAGACCTGAGAAAAGACTTTAAGGCATCCTCTCATTGAGGAGGTCTTAGATAGAAGATGAGCCGACGGTAGGACTCTCTTAGAGTGTGGGAGTATAACAGTAGCAGCAGTTATGGTCCCATACCCATGAGCATTGGCGTGAGCAGCTAAGCTAAGGTCGGAAAGGAAGAATGGGTGGGCGGCTACCTATTTCCTCAGCCGATAAGAGCTCTTCATCATGTTCGACAATTTCGAAAGAAGAACTGACAGTGATTGACCTCACGGCACACATGCTATATGTTCATGCCAAAAAGGCGAGATTTTCGATTCTTAATTAAAGGAGCGAAGCGCTTAGTGGTAATCTATTAAGTTAAGGCCAATCTTCTGATCTTCAACTATTCTCAACCCTCGGAGTCTAAAAAAAAAAGATGTGTATCTTGCTATTGGTATCAATCGGTCCTCTCTTTCCTTTTGGTGGCGCATGCTTAGATTACCCTTATTCTTCATCTTCTCTACCCTTCGGTTGCTTAGGGCGCCCTGAGGGAAGGGATTCGCCTCTAGGAGAATAGTTATTGATCACATAGCTTGGGTACTAGAAGTTGCTGATCGTATCATTCGGGCAGAGCCTGGGTCCCTTTGTATTATGTATAGCGCAGCTCCCTCTTTCTTTTGCTAGTTTTGTTCCGATCGATGAAGGAAACTCGGTAGCGCGCGGATTCGTTTTCCTATTTCACTGGGATCGGTCCTAAGGCGCGTGCTTCAATATTGTCTTGATTGGCAGTCGCTCTTTTGTATTTTGAATCTTCAGAGATACCCTTAGAGTTCTGTCCTGAATTGGAGGGTTGTTGAGTCAAGTCAAGAAGAATCAAAAGAAAGTCCCACAAAGGAATCTTGGACAATGGGCACAAGTCTTTATTAAAGAATGAGTATCTCCATTATAATTAGCATTTCTATCAGCTCTGCTCTTTTGTCTCCTGAATATCATCTCGAGACCCAAACAACGAGATCCGGATTGGAACCAACGCATATTCAAAGCTTATGTCCCTTCAATACAACCCCCCTCTGTATAAAACCGTAAGTAAGCGGTGCGAGTCTACAAAGAAGACTTTCCATCTTCCTTCTTGGGCGCTGTTGGAGATGCCCCACAAGGCCTTCTTTCTCAAGATTTCATTTTTCGCGGTGAACAAAAGGAAGCAACGCCGCTACAAGCAATAGAAAGCAATGTTTATTAATCCATTTCAGTAGGTGGCGGTGTACACTAGGTATCAACAAAGGACGCTTTCTCTCACCCAGCCCTTTGGAGGTGTTAATTCTTCGGCTTCGGCTTTCTATTGAATGATCCATCTGGTGTGCTATTTATACTCCGTCAGTGAGGGCTTCTCTCTTTTCAATCTACATGGCATACGTACACGAATGAATATTCAAACTCATCGACTCGGCTCAAAGCATATGATCAAAGCTCTAGTGGCGCACATAGCAATATCAGAATAGAATTATCGTCGGCCTGACCGACAGTAATAGCGAACTAACACTATTCTAATAGAAACCCTCTTTGCGGTAGATAACGCAACCGAACACAAAATGAAGCTTTCGGTCTCGCAAAGCATCTGGGCGAGCCCCTCCCTACTAAGCATACGTTTATTACCAGATTCGACGGGATGCGGATTCTCGAACAAGAACACATGTAGCTCCTTCTCAAAGACCTTCTTCCGCCAAAACCATTTACTACGCAAACAAGACCGGCAACTGGTTGAGCTGATAGGACCACATCTGATATTGACTCAAGAGCGTTTGTGGTTAAAAAGACTAGCAGCTTCTTCATCTGCACCTTCCACCAGCTCTTTATTCTTGCCTACAAGCAAGTTAAGATGTTTCGTGCCTTTCCTTCCATTAAATTGGATCTATATCGAAATAGTGGCGAGAGGGGTACTTATCACTATCCGAATCTTCTACTTAAGATAAGATAAGAAGAAAGAAAAACCTCTTCACGATTGATCCCGGGTTAGAGTTAGCTAGACTCTTGGAAAAATAGACTTTCCTTCTCTATCCGTACACGGGGTCTGGTTAGGAACCTTATTTATATTTATATAAGAACCGGGCTAAATAGAAAGATTAAAGTCAATGTGTCAGCCATTCCTCTCCCATTATACTTGTAAATCCTTTGCTCTTTTTCCTTCTCTCTTCAAGTTCTCTCCCTCTCATTTTTTTTACAGGGGCGGAGAAAACCACTCTATCAATAACAAGAATACAGTAGCAATTCAGTTTCAAATGGTTTGAGCTTGGAAGCAACCTACTATCTATCGATAGGCTAAAACAGACTGCTATTGGCTGCTTTGCCTATCTATTATATTCTATTATGGCCGGCTTGGAGACATAAGAGGAAGACCGTCATTTCTATCCGGGTACAATCATAGCTTCATTCATTCGTTGAACCTTGGGGATAACCATTAGCATTGAGGTCAATCACCACACCACCTCTATTATACGACATTACATGACGCAAGAGTGCATGGTCAACACACACCTACCTAAAGCGCCTACGTTCCGCTTGCAACCAATACATGCACAACCTAACTTGCACGAGATTCAACAACCGAAACTACTGGTAGTCCCGAGGGGACGGCATCCTCAAACAAAAAAGAAAGAGTTAGCAGTACTGAACAAGCGAGTCATCGGTCGGGGGAAAGAAAAGGACCGCCTTTAAAATAAAATAAAAAAAAAAAAAAGAAAAAGACATCGCTCTAATCCTTGAGAACTTCCTTGATGATTTAGCAATTGAGAGACGGTTGCGACAAGTAAGAAAGTGGGCCACCCGGGAACTGGAAGATCAAAATAGTTCCTTTTGGCTAATAGAATAGAATAATAGTGGATGAAATAACAAAACTCTAACTGGGCAGACCCTTAATCACTTCTACTGGACTATGCGTAGGACTACCCACGGAGCGGTGAAAAGACATAATGTATTCCTATTGATTATAAGGGAGAACGAAGGACGGAGTGGAGGATGGAGGCGGATCGGTTGGAACGCGGGCTAGCCGGCCGGGAGGTTCGATTCCTCCCCGATTCCTATTTACTCGATCCATTGTTCCCTTGTTCGTGCTTAAGGTTCATAGTCCTTTAGCTCTTATTACAGTGGTTGACAGTGGCTTATGAAAGTGGTACCCCTTTCTTTACTTTCTTTACTTTAAACAGTGGTTTACACAGGTTGAATGATACAAGCAGGAAGCAAACAACAGGAAGAACCAGAGCGGGTGTAGATGCTCGGGAAGGAACGGGAGCTGAAGCAACAGGAATTGGTCAACGAGTAGGAAGACTTGGAAATTATTTGGAAAAAGGTGGCTAACACTAATATGCCTATCAACTACTATGGTGGTCATCATCGCTATGGCATGCACTGTGGCATGTTCTATGGTGCCTAGCCTATGCTGCTGGCCAACTACAGATCGATCGATAGTGAGATTCTGATGCTATGCAGTTACGGATGCTCGTAATAGAGATTCTGATCTTCGTTATCGGGAGTAAGATCCAGAATTTACTTAAAGAAAGAAAGAAAGAAAGAAAGAAAGTAGGGATCCTAGTGCTAGTGGTGATCGGGGTTCTGTCTTTCGTGATCGTTAGGAAGAGCCGGATGCTAGTGATCTATATTTTGATGTTTGGGATCAAAAGATTCAACGTCGCCTGATACAACGTAACCGACGTTGAAAGTATGATTTTTTAAATTAATAATTTTTATTTATTTACAACCCCTTTACCCCCTTTTATTTATCTAGAAGTCTCCCTCTCTTTATATTATATTTTTATTAAGTCCTCCATCTCTTTATATTATATTTTTTAGAAGTTTATTAATTTTTTAAGAGAATTGTCATTGATAGGATTCGAACCCAAGATTTTAGAGTTGGAGGTCGATACTCCAACCACTAAACTACTAGAATTTTCTCGATAATAACTTACAAATAAATTATATTTATATACAAATAAATATATATCTCGTGTAAATATATAAATATATAAATACAAATATATTTATATTTTTTGATATATTTATATAGTTATATATTTATATGTTGGATGTGAGGGCACACTCGAAAATGAAAGTGTGTGTCGAGTGGGTTTTCAAAATTTGATGCTAAATTTATGAGCAGGTATCTTTATATGAATTTTTAATTTAATGGCAGAATATAATCTTTATAATTTTATTCATATAATGATATAAAATAAATTTGGGAAACACGTTATTTGCTCTCAAGCGAAAAATACCAATTTTCGCTCAAGCGAGAGTTGAGTAAGTGAATTTTCGTGAGCTTTAACATATTTTCACTCAAGCAAGAGTCAATCACACTTTCACCCTCGATCAAAAAATACCAATATAATTTATTTGTAAGTTATTTATCAAAAAATTATAGTAGTTTAGTGGTTGGGATATTAACTTTCAACCCTAAAATACTCGGGTTCTAATGCTACCAGTGACAATTCATTAACTTAAGAAAATTTTTAGTCGAAAATAAAAATAAAAATACTTTCCAGAAAATATATACAAATAAATATATATTTACATGGATATATATTTATTTGTATATAAATATAATTTATTTGTAAGTTATTATCGGAAAATTCTAGTAGCTTAGTGGTTGGAGTATCAGCCTCCAATTCTAAAGTACTCGGGTTCGAATCCTACCAATGACAATTTTCAAATTTAAGTGAGTTTTTGGGTGAAAAAAATAAAAAAAGACTTTTCACGCTCGGTTCATATGGGAACCGACGTGGAAAGTGTCAATAAGTAAAAAAAAAAAGACTTTCAACGCTCGGCTTATATGGGAACCGACGTAGAAAGTACTTTCTACGCTCGGTTGACTAAGAACCGACGTAGAATGTGTTTAATATTCAACTTTCAACGTCGATTCATCTGGGAACCGACGTGGAAAGTACTTTCTACATCGTCTCAGCTATAACCGACGTTAAATGACGACGTAGAAAGTATATTTTGTAGTAGTGAAAAATCATGAGTATTCGCTTGAGCGAAAGTATCCGCTTGAGAGAATGACGCGAAATTTTTATATAAAAAGATAAGATGTGTTCTGAGGGAGAGAGTTCAAGATTTTGAGAAGAGAGACGACATCTACTCTAGTTTTCCTCCAATCTTCAATTTTTCTTGAATTTTTCTTCATTGGATCATTATAATGGCCATCATGAGTGGCTAACTTGATTCTCTTAGGATTAGGTGCACTTCCTTTGAACTCTTTTATATCTTGGTGATATTTTGAGATATTAATCTATGTTCTTGATGTTGATATTCTTATTCTCTGTGCTCTTTAATGTTTATCTTTGATGTTTGAGATGTATTGAAAAATACATCTTGAAACCCTAGATCAGGTTTAAGAATATTTACTACGTTAATTGCTAGGAATGGTAATGCATGTATCAATTGCTTAACATCCTAAACCTAATGTTGGGAAATCTATTAAATGTATGAGGAATCGATGTTTATTAGGTTTTATTATGAATTTCATGTGTGAAGAATCAATGTGAATAATTTAAGTAGGTGACATAAACATTGATAGGTTAATTGATGTTCTTAATTTGACCTAGCCATTATACAAAAGAGGGAAAAGGAATTAAATCAATCCTAAGTTCTTTTATTTGATCTTTTCTAAAAACATTTTACAGTTCTTTTCCATTTATTTTCAACCTAAATCTTTATGAAAAACCAGTTTTATGTTAATCCACTTAGTAAGCTTATAATTTGGAATTTCCAGTGAAATCGTTCCTCATGGGATCGACTTTTATTTAATCGAAATACTATACTGCAATTGATAATATTGGTATGCTTGTCAATTATTCAACAAGTAATTCTGGCGCTATTGCTGGGGAGCGACGTTCTTTGGAAATTCTTTGTCTAACTTGTTATTTGTTTTTTTTTTGTCCTGTGCTAATTCTTGCCTGAGTTGTTCTTTGATTTATGCTTTTAAGAGGACATGTATCTATAGATCAGTTGAAATTTGATCCTGAGATTGAAAAAGCTGCTCGAAGGAATCGTGGTAGAAGAAGAAGGGAAATTCAAGAGCAAAAACAGGAGAATCAGTAAACTCTTCTCCCACACTCAACTTTCCAGACCCAATAATAGAAGACATGGAGGGAGAAAGAGTGAATTGTTGAATAATTGGCAAGTGCACCAATATTATCAATCGCAGTATAGTATTTTGATTAAATATAAGTCGATCCCTCGAGGAACGGTTTCACCAGAAACTCAAAATCATAAGCTTACTAAGTGGATTAAAACAAAACTGGTTTTTCATAAATATTTAGGTTGAAAATAAATGGCAAATAACTGTAAAATGCTTTTAGAAAAGAACAAATTAAAGAACTTATGTTTGGTTTCATTCATTTTCCCTCTTTTGTATAATGGCTAGGTCAAATTAAGAACATCAATTAACCTATCAATGTTGATGCCACCTGCTTAAATCATTCACGTTGATTCCTTACACATGAAATTCATAAGAAAACCTAATAAATGTCGATTCATGATACATTTAATAGATTTCCCAACATTAGGTTTAGGGTGTTAAGCAATTGATACATCCATTACCATTCCTAGCAATTAACGTAGCAAATATTCTTAACCTGATCTAAGGTTTCAAGATATATTTTCCAATACATCCCAAACATCAAATATAAACATTAAAGAACACAAAGGAGAAGAATATCAAGAGAAAGAACATAGATTAATATCTCAAAACATCACCAAGATATAAAAGAGTTCAAAGGAAGTGCACCCAATCATAAGATAATGAAGTTAGCCACTCATGATGGTCATTACAATGATACAAATGAATAAGAATTGAAGATGAATTGAAGATTGGAAGAAAACTCGATCAGTTGCATGTCTTTCTTCTCAAAACCCTCAAAAACTCCCCTTCTCAAAACACATCTGATCTATTTATAGAAAACTTTCATGGCATTCGCTCAAGCAGATACTTTCGCTCAAGCGAGAATTTGCTCGCTTGAGCGACTGACTTTCAGAGAGGTTTAACGTATTTTCACTCAAGCAAGCGTCTACCTCGTTCGAGCGAATCTTAGGCTGAAAATATTCTTCCCTTTTTTTCCAATTTTTCTTCAATTAACTTGAAAATTATGATCCTTACTCTTGTACCCAAGTACTATGTAAATTCATCCTACATTGGGAGAAAAATATATTAGAATAAACATAATTTAAGTGGTTAAATAACAATTCAAAGCATAATTCCATCAACTTTTGCCACTTAACAACTCCCCCCAGCCTAGAATCTTGCTTGTCCCTAAGCAAAGTACTTTTTCCAAAACAAAATCATCACCTATTATCACTTTATCTTCCAGAACCATAACATAAAAATAAATTTTCTTCCAGATGTGATGCTCACAACTCCAAATAAAAATAGAATACATAAACATTAAAGTTGCAGAAACTAACAAAGGATAATTAATCATCAACTATCCTCAAAGAAGCATGATCTCTCAAATAGAGTGATATATAATCATCTCTTACTCTCACGGGTAAGTGTTTATCTCATTCAATCACTTCATTTAGATATTCCAATATTGATATTCATTTTCAAGCAATCAGCATTTGTTAAGCAAGACTTAAATCAAAAGGTCTTTTGAGGCTTGTAATGGGGTTGGGCTAAGAAGGAATTCATTGGTTTTTTTTAGGATATACAAAAGTATTTGAGAAATTGAAATTATATGAATGATTCTTGTTTATCATTTCCTCAAGTCAGGTTTCAAACTTCATACTTTTGCTCTAACATAATGATAGTGAGTTAACAATCTCATTAGTTATCATTTACACCACTTTGAATTTCCTTTTCCATTCCTCATGCTTTGCATTTATCATTTTGGCTTAGCCACAATATTTATGCTTTTCTTTTCCCTTTTAATCTACTCAACCTTCTCTCTCTCTCTCTCTCTCTCTCTATCTGTTTTTAATAACAATACCCGTAGGAGAAACAATAACATTCATAATCATTTCATTTCTCAAATATAGGAAGGTGGATAAACATTGTTTAGGCTCAGGGATTCTGTTTCAAGAAACAATCTTGTTTTTTGTCAAATGGGGTTCAAATGGATTTCCTATAATTAACGTAGGGTTGACTATTTGACTCTAGGTTATATCTACTTTCACTACACAAGAATTTCCTTTATCATTTTCAAGTATCGCTAACATGCAATCACATCAAAGAATCAATCAATATCAGTTATCCTCATAAAGTGTTGACACTCAATTTATATGTTTTGGTTCACTCCTCTCTTGGGTTTCAGCTAGCTTCTCCAATTCAGTTAATTCCTAGTTCTCCTCATCAATTTCTTTTTCACTATCATACTCATTATCCCAAAATCACTTGTTATTGTAAACAATCAAAATGATTTTTCATGTTCTAGATTTGAATTAAACAAGAAGTACTAATTTCATATATGGTTCTAATAAATAATGTGCGGGACAACAAAGGAATTTAATCACATCAAATTAAAAACATTAAACAAATTAAGTTCCAAATGTCAACTCAAAACATTAAAAACAAAACAAATTTAAACAAAACAAAGAACTTAAAAACATCAAATTAACAAAACAAAGAACTTAAACACATCAAATTAAAAAAAAAAAACATTAAAATTAAATTAAATTGTCTCCCTCTTATTCATCTTCACTTGACGCTTCTTCTTCTTCCTCTTGCACTTCAGTCTCACCCCTTCCCTAAAAAGTTGGATTTTCCTTAGGCCATTGGAGTAAGGCCTCAAAATCTTCTAGAGATGTCCACTGAGATCTTGGAGCAATCTGCAAAGACAATATATGAAAATCTGAATTCAGCCTGCATTGACCCCGATGGGTTCCTGCCTGCAGCAGTGTCAAGTGCTCCATGTAGCTCATCATCCTTTGCTGGATGTCATCTTGTTGTGGAGGTGATGGAGCTGCTTGTCTGGCTCTACGTGGCTGGTGGGATGGTTGTATAGTGCCAACGCTGCTTGTTCCGCAAGATTTACACAGTTGCGCTTAATGAATCTTTTATTGATTGGTGGCCTGATCTTCATCATAGGGTTGACCTCCACACCCTGAGCTACACACAAAGCAGTGATGAGAGCAGGGAATCCTAGAGCCTTAGCTTGTTCTGCACAACGACCACTTTCCAGCACTATGAACTGATAAATCTCTTCTGAAATCAAAGCAGCAACATCTATTTGAATTTCCTGCAGAATGCACTTAATAATATGACAACATGGCATGTTCAAGTCTGAATTGTGCTTGATTGATACAATGTTTTCCAGTAGAAATGAAGTCCATATCTAGGTTAGGGTTGTCATGTTACCCCTAAGTATCCTTAATGCCTTCCCAACATGGTTAGCTTCAATGGTTCTCCCTGGTATACATAAGGCTTTGGTAGTGTCATGATCGCGAAACCTGGCTGCAGATAGGCACCTGCTATTCCTTATGGTGTAATAGGTGCATATTTCACCTTCATTCAAATGCAGGGGGTTTCCTAACAAGTCGTTGATGGAATCACGGTCATAGGAAACCCAACGGCCCCTCACCTTAGAACTGGCTCGGTATTGCTCTCCTTCCACTAACCATGCATTCACATAGAAATCCTTGACCACATCTGGGTCAAATTTTGGCATCAGTAGTGCCAATTGTCTCCAATTTTGGCAAATGATTTCATTATTGAATTCTAGATACTCTCCTTCATTTTAGCTTCACCCGCCTTTCAGCAATAAAGCTCCATTAGCTAATTGCTTCAAATCTAGCCTGCCTCTGAGCATCCCTGAACCTACTTCTGTCTACAAAGGGCTCTTCAGGTTCAGTTCTGGGCCTCTTTTCAGTAGCCCTGGAAGATGAGGCACCATGCGTATCTCTTCTTGGACCCATCTGCAACCATCAATTAACAACTAATTGACTATATTGATCCTATCATGAATAAAATGAGACTTTAGGTCATGATCATGCAATGCAGTTCATTTCAGAGGTTCAATTGCAATAAAACAAACTATGACTGATACTTAGATATTTCATCAAATAGTTGGTATGCACCTAATTTTTGAAACCCCTGTGACTCAAATTTCTAGTAGGTATCCTTTCTCAAATACACATTTAAGCCAATCATGCGCAAACACCAACTTTATATCGCATAAAAACCAAGTCATTCACTCTGAAGCATTTTATCGAATAATTGGTATGCAGTAAAAATTCTAACCCATAAATATGCATTATAACCATCAAATCCAGCCACAAACACAAATCCACACTAAAAAATATTCAAAAACAACAAGAAGAGTTTGAAATGTTACCTTAAGTGGAGAATCATGCACAAATGATATGCAGGAAGAATGAAAGGAGAATAGTTGAAAATTTCTGATTTTCAATCGGTGAAAATGTTTCCAAAACACCCTAGAATGCTTAGAATGGTGAATGGGGACCGAAATTTGAGTGCATAAAGCTTGAATTAGAGAGGAATTGGGTGGAGAGAAGTTGAGGCACGAAGGTGGGTTTTTAAGAGAGTGAATGGAATGAGATAGGTTTTGGGTTATATTCAAATTTTGGGTATTTTCGCTCAAGCGACACAGCCTCGCTTGAGTGAAAATGCCCGCATTTCTCGTTTGAGTGAATAATGGACATTCGCTCAAGCAAAAGTTTTTTTTCTTGAGCGAAGAAAGACCCGAGAGGTTACACTGATTCTCGCTCAAGCGAAATTTTTGGCGCTTGAGCGAATTTTGGAAAAAATTTTGTGAGAGTTTTTAGCAAAATTTGACTCTAAAACATGATACTCAAATGCAAAAGTTCCAAGCACGAACTTCACAAATTATTTTCTATGCTAACTCAATAAAAAACTTAACAACCAAAACAATATTGTTCACACCAACTTAATTCACAATTGACTACCAAAAACTTAAAATGCAAAAAGAAAACAAATTCAAAACACTAGGTTGCCTCCCAGGAGCGCTTGTTTAACGTCTTTACCTCGACAACTGTCTACTTCATGGCTCAATCAAATGAGTGATTAAGGTAAGTCTTTCAACTTCACCTCCCAGATAAGCTTTGATTCTTTGCCCATTGACTGTCAACGTTCCTTATATTTCTAGATCTTCCAATTCCACAGAACCATAAGGCTAACACTTCTTATAAAAAATGGACCTGACCATTTGGATTTTAATTTCCCAGGGAAAAGGCTTAACATTGAGTTGAACAACAACACATATTAACCTAGATAAAATTCTCGTTTCATGAGTTTCTTGTCATGATATGTCTTGACTCTCTCCTTGTACAACTTAGATGATTCATATGCATTGAGTCTCATTTCTTCTAATTCATTCATCTGGGTTTTTCTTTTCTCTATTGAAGCTTTAGGGTCAAAATTTACGAATTTTAAAGCCCAAAAAGCTTTGTGCTCCATTTCCACCAGGAGATGACATTACTTGCCATAAACAAGTTGAAAGGGAGAAAACCTAGTGGGAGATTTTTATGCAATTCTATAAGCCCATAGCGCATCATCCAACTTCATTGACCAATCTTTCCTTAAGGATGAAGCTGTAAGAATTAATGGTTGAGTTCAAGAGGGGGGGGGGGTGAATTGAACTTAGAAATCTTTTTCGAAAAAAACAAGTTTTCTTTGTGGAAGAATGATTAATCTTTATCCAATCTTTTATTAGGCAGATTTGGTTTTAAACAAAGCAAGAATATAAACCGGAAATGAAAAGAGATAAAAGCAGAAATACAACACAAGAGTTTATACTAGTTCACTCTTACCAAGAGCTACATCCAGTTCTTGACAAATCTGCCAAGTTCCACTAATACCAAGTGAAGATACACACCAGTAGATACACACCAATCTACCCCAAGATCTACCTTACAACACCACAATATAGACTCTTGAAAAACTACCCAACAACCAAACCCAGTTACTGTAACCAGTGCAGATTCAAACCCAATCTACACAATTAGAATTCGTACAAGTATATGAAAAGAATAAACCTAGACTGCAGCTTTTACAATATAGAAGTCCAAAAGCAATTTTTCTAACTCAGAACTTTCTCTCTTGAAGATCTTTCAACAATCTTGATCAAAACGCCTTATGATATTAAATGTGTATGAATGCACATGAATATGAGAGCTCCAAGATTGCTTTTAATTGATTTCCAAATTGTATATTGAAAGAGAAGTCAAAACTGTATTTATAGAGTAAAAGAGAGAAAATGACAGTTTCAATCGATTTAAAATGATGTTTCAATCGATTGATTTTATTTAAAACTATTTCAATCGGTTAATTCGAGCTTTTAATGGATTGAAACAGTTAGAAGAAAAAATGGTAGCTCTCTGTTTCAACAAATTAAAATTCATTTCAACAGATTAAAAATATGAGATACTTAAAAATGAAAAATGATATCTCTCTGTTTCAACAAATTAAAATTGATTTCAACAGATTAAAAATCTGAGATACTTTAAGATGAAAAATGACATCTCTCTATTTAAACAGATTAAAAATCTGAGATACTTTTGAAATGAAAAATGGCTTAGAACATTTTAATCTATTGATTTATCAATTCAACAGATTAATACTGCGAAACCCTTAATATGGAAAAACCATCAAGAACATTTTAACCTGTTGATTCTACGATTCAATCAATTAAAATATTGTCTGTGTCGCCGCCGTCAAAACGAGGCGGTCGGAGCGACGCGATGGTTTCGACTTTCCAATTTTCGCGTTTTTATTGGTGTGGTTACAACACCTTTAGGTTGTCCGATAACCGGGCTGAACCTAGAGGTGAGGTTTTCGAAAGGGCACTCTTGGGTTGTCCGATAACCGGGCTAACCCAAGAGCTAATTTTGAAGGGTTCTCTGGAGTCGCCACCGATGTTTTTACCGGAAGCATCGGAAAAGGGGTTAAAAGGCGTTGGTTTTCGAAAAACCAACTTTGGTCATTAGAACCAGAGTTGGGTAAGGGAGTTAGTTACGCGTAAAGGAAGATTAGTTCCTTTACGACGCTCCTTTCGGGTTCCCTATGATAGGCCAGCTATTTAAAATAATCAAACCGGTGAAAATACGCTTTTACCCTTTTATTTGCGGAATTTAAATTTATGACTACATGGCCCTAATGTCTATTGCGTAATTGAAATAAAGTAGTAAAAGATAGAGAGAGAAAGCAGAAACCTCCGAAGCAAGCTTTTCTATTAATTCTTTGAGAATAGGGTGCTTTTTGGCAGCCCTCCGCTCTTTACAATATCGAAAACGCTCAAAAAAACACTCTAGAAGACTCTCAGAAACTCCGGAAATGCTTCGGAGGGGTTCTAGAAAGAGAATTTGAAGAAAAGTGTAGAGAGAGAAGTGAAGAACTGTGTGGAATGAGGGGAATGGAGCCCCTATTTATAGGAATTTGCGCCTGTCAGGTTGAGACGGGCCGTCTCGTCTGACAAGGTTGAGACGGCCGTCTCGCCTTGCAGGAATGGCAAGACGACCGTCTCGCCAATCGATACGGCCATCTCGCCAATCGAGACGGTCGTCTCGCCTTGCAGGAATGGCAAGACGGCTATCTCGCCAAACGAGATGGCGGTCTCGCCATTCGCAGGTGGCGAGACGGCCGTCTCGCCAAACGAGACGGCGGTCTCGCCACTTGTGCAAGGCGAGACGGCGGTCTCGAATCTGAGACGGCGGTTGAAGCACTTGGTGGATTTGATGAAGACATAGATATAACTTAGGTTGTGGGTGTGTAGATGATTAGGTTTTTTAGTTTAAGCACTTAATCTCTTGATAGGTCATTATATTTTGTGATAAGCACCTTAACATGTTGCATCTCATTGAAAATCATTTTTCTGCATGAAAAACTTACGTTTAAGTATTAAAAGAATAAACTAAGTTTTTTTCAATCTGTTGAAAAGGATTTTCAATCTGTTAAAATCACTTAACATAATAAATGGTCATACATAATCAAAAATTCAATTGATTGATTCGCGGAATCAACAAGTTAAAATAACTCAATGAATTTTCAATATCAAGTTTCGCATTTTCAATCTGTTGAAATGATTTTAAATCTGTTGAAACAGAAAGACCTTTTTCAGTCTAAGAGTTTTTAGAAAATTAATCTGTTGAAATAATTTTTAGTCTGTTAAAACAGAGAGGCTATTTTTTTAACTAAGTGTTTGCAGGAATTTAATCTGTTGAAATGATTTTCAATCGATTGAAACAGAGAGCTGGCATTTTTCGTTAAGTTGTTTCAATCCATTAAAAACTCGAATCAATCGATTGAAATGGAGCTTTAAATGAAATCAATCGATTGAATCGACGTTTTAATCGATTGAAATGTATTCTGATCGATCATAGTTTTATTCTGATCGATCATAACTCATTCTGATCGATCATAGTTTTATTCTGATCGATCATAACTCAGTCTGATCGATCATACTTCTGTTCTAATCGATCAGAGTCTCTTCTAAACCTGTTTTACTGCTAACCAACTTATCTTTTGACTCTCTGAAACAGTTTTTGACAAATGAAATGTTCTGATTTTTTGATTTACTCTATATGAAAGAATTAATGGTTGAGTTCAAGAGGGGGGGTGAATTGAACTTTAAAACTTTTTCGCAAAACTTACTTTCATTTGGAAGAATGAGTTATCTTTATTCAATCTTTGCAAAGATAATTTGGTTTAAACACAGCACAATTAAAGACAGAAATTAAAAGAGATGAAAGAAGAATATTAACACACAAATTTATACTGGTTCACTCTAATCCAGAGCTACATCCAGTTCTTGACAAACCAGTCAAGTTCCACTAATACCAAGTGAAAATTACAACCAGTAGATACTCACCAATCTACCCCAAGAACTATCTTGCAAAACCCACAAGATAGAATCTTGAAAACCACCTAGTAACCAAATCCAGTTACTGTACCAAGTGCAGATTACAATCCAACCTGCACAATCAACTTTTACAAAAGAATATGGAAAGAAAAAACCTGGACTTGAAGTTTCTAATTGTCCAGAACCAATTCTATCAGCACTTTCTCTCTTTGAATGACCACAATTCTGATCACAGCACCTTATGATATGAAAAAGATTCTTGAATGCAGAGAAAGTCACGTATGAAAAATTCACAGATTGATTTCACAAGTTTTCTCAAGTAGTGTATTGTATTGTATTATTTAAAAGATAGATCAAATCTGTATATATAGAGTAAATCATAGAATCAGACTGTTCCAACTGTCAAAAACTGTTTCAGAGAGTCAAAAGATCGATTAGTTTAAAGTAAAACAGCTTTAGAAGAGACTCTGATCGATTAGAATCGAAGTATGATCGATCGAGACCGAGTTATGATCGATTAAAATGAAACTATGATCGATCAGAATATTATTTCAATCGATTAAAATATCGATTCAATCGATTGATTTCATTTAAAGCTCCATTCAATCGATTAAGACATCGATTCAATCGATTGATTTCATTTAAAGCTCCATTCAATCGATTGATTCGAGTTTTTAATGGATTGAAACAACTTAATGAAAAATGACGACTCTCGATTCAATCGATTGAAAATCATTTCAACAGATTGAAATCCTGCAAACACTTAGTTAAAAAAATGGCCTCTCTCGTTTTAACAGATTGAAAAATATTTCAACAGATTGATTTTCGAAAAACTCTTAGACTCGAAAAAATCTTTCCGTTTCAACAGATTGAAAAATCATTTCAACAGATTGAAAAATGCGAAACTTTGATATTGAAAAATTCATTGAGTTATTTTAACTTGTTGATTCTGCGAATCAATCAATTGAAAATACGATTATATATGACCACTTTTTCTTTTAAGTGATTTTAACAGATTGAAAATCCTTTTTAACAGATTGAAAAAAAACTTAGTTTATTCTTTTAATACTTAAACGTAAGTTTTTCATGCAGAAAAATGATTTTCAATGGGATGCAATATTTTAAGGTGCTTATCACAAAATATAATGGCCTATCAAGAGATTAAGTGCTTAAACTTAAAAACCTAATCATCTACACACCCACAACCTAAGCTATATCTATGTCTTCATCAAATCCACCAAGCGCTTCAATCTCCCCCTATTTGATGGAGACAAATAACCATTGCACCTGCATAAAAAAATATCAAACCAGAGACATATATTTTGTGGTGTGTGTGTAGTGACAGTTTTAAGCAAAATACTTCTCCCCTATTTGACTGCATCAAATAGAATGTTTTAGTTACGATCCAATGGGGCCACGTGGATACCCCAAATATAAAACAGAACATTAAAAACTAAGAAAAGAGAACAGAATAACGTAAACATAGAAAATCTTCATTCGTCCCGGGGCCTTGGTTGAATTGTAGTTCCACAATCCTGTTGTAAATGTCTTCTAGTTTATTATCAATATGCTTGGAACCTTGCAATGAAATTTTCATCCAAATAATGCTCGCAGAGCCCTCGAGTGCGTAGTCATCTCCATATGCCTCCTTTGGTCGGTTGCAGCTCGCTCATTTGATATAACATTGTTCTTTCGAACCGAGACAGAGTCGTGCCACGGTCAGGCGGTGGATTGTATGGAATCATCTCCATTGGGTTTACTTCTTCTTCCATTGGATCAAGGACGTGCTGCGAAGTTCCGGGAATATCG